>JARLTB010000293.1:11695000-11975000 GCA_030141615.1 Unio pictorum | reverse complement strand
AGATAAATGCAATAGTTTTTACCTCACCAGCAAAATTGTCAATTTGCCCAGAACAAATGTTCTCCGTGTATAATGGCTGTTTTATTTTCACGAGGAATATCAGAACAGCTATATCTATACTGTCCCTTTTTAAAACTAAAATATTCCGACTTCATATTTGAAATAAACAAGAAAGCACATTGCATTGTCCATAACAGAAGAATAAAATCTGTCTTGAATGACCAAATCATTTGCTAAAAATATACAGGCATTGTCCCACAAGACCGTTGGTTTTTATGACATGGCATAATACCAAATAGTCGATGATTCTATGCATTGAAAACCTGGTTTCTCATAACACTGTTATTTCAAAACAGGTTTTACTATTTTCTCTGAGGTGGGCAGTTAATGCTATTATTATTATTATTATTATTATTATTATTATTATTATTATTATTATTATTATTATTGAAGTTACAGTTTATATATCAACTTACTCCTCAATTATGAAATTGATTTTGGTGTTTCTAGAAGAGAACAAGGTATTGGTGTTTCCAGATATTGGAAACATTTTTTTTTGTCGTATTCTTAAAAACACAAAAATCGCTTGAAACAAAAAAAACAACAACCCCCCCCCCCCCCCCGAAAACTAATAAACAAATTTGTTTGCTTAAATTTAGACTGCTGTTTCATTACAGTGTACGGTGATCAATGTTTTAGGCCATCCATTTACATTCTAAACGAATTGCTTTGTTATTATCTGTAACCAGCTTGCAATTGCATCATTTTCGTAGGGCTTCACATTATGAGAAATCCTAGGCTTGGGACAGGTTTTGCACTAAATTAGAACTCAATATTACCCCCCCCCCCCAAAAAAAAAAAAAAAAAAGGTTTTCTACAATTGCCCTGTCCACGAAAATGGCCATGGCCTGACCAGTAAACACTATTTCTTTAATAAAAAAAACGACATTTTCGAAAACCATTCTCAGTCTGAGTATACAGTGAGTGATTTAATGCATATTAATCCAGGTAAAGTAAATATTTATTGCGAAAGAATACCTTAACGCCCGATCCCTCCCTATACATATTATGCATTGTACAGGTGATTTGCCTCGTTCTTTTCTATTACCGGAAAACACAAAGGGTACAAATTTAAATTATTTCATATCGAGTGTTCCTACACTTTTCTTCTTACCTGTGACGAATCCATAGAAGAAATACATGTATACTACATTTGGGGTAAATGGCATACAGGTGAGTCCAATAGAGCTGATACTTGCTCCTATCAATGCTACTTGTCTGTGACTCAGGTAGTTCATCAGGAGACTGGCTATTGGCCCTGGTTTAACAATTTAAATAAGACTTTGTATTGCTTATTACTTTTCATACACTCTGAATAAAAATAAAGAAACCATAATTATATTTCTCTTCTAGTTTGCAGTTCTCTTTTAGCAAGCATTCAAGGTTATTGCAAGTTAGATAGTGATAATATTCTCATACCTAAAGATTAATTTATAGCCCAGAGCGATTAGAAACAGTTTTATCTCGCCTTTACCAGCCATTGCAAATATTAATTATAATGCAGCAAGAAAGTTCCGACAAGGATGATCATGACAAAGAAATTCTGCTACTCTTTTAATTAAAGTTTAATGTTCCACTTTTACACCTGTACGATTTAGCTTTAAATCTATACACCCATTGTGTTGAGACCTCCATTAAACCAAATTTTGATTTTGAGTGGCGTGATACCTACGTAAACACAATAGTGATAATAGTTAGTGGTGTGAGACCCTCTGAATATATTCATGATAGTGAATGGTGTGATAAATCATAAGATTATTGTATGCATTCGTTGTATCTTATAATTAAATGTGTCATTCAGTATATATATATATATATATATATATATATATATATATATATATATATATATAGTTTGTCAAAAACTATAGAGAAATACATACTGTACCCTAAATGTCCTGAACAACCTCCAGAATGATTATAATTATAATACAAAACAATTCGGATGTCAATAATAGGGACAAACATAACTGTATACCAGACTGTATCCTTGGATATGATCAACAGCATTTTGCCGAGAGCGAATCGAACAATTTGAACACTAATGTAGCATTCAAAGCAAAATAACAGACGGCAGTTTGGTATGCGCCCATTATTTGTTAGTCAGACTGAGTCTGTGACCTTTCTGATCTATAGTAAGCCTAGCAAAATTTCGAATGTGGACGAGGGTATTTCCGTCTCAGAAATGTCAGAAAGGCAATAAAATGAAAGGTTTCGTAATACTAGCTATCAAAGTTGTTTCTTTTGTATAACCAAAAAATTATTTTTAAGGAGAAAATTAATAACGAAACGTGCAATTTAAGAGGCACATTACACAAGAAAATATAAATAATCGAAAACAACTGATGCCGTTGTCCTAAATATCCCAAGACTAAAACTTCTTATTTTTCTCTAATTACCTCGATAATTCGTCAGCTACTGAAAATTATAAATTATACAGAATGTATGGGTACATTATAATAAAATAATGTCTTTATTGTTTCAATTGTGTATTGATATTCTCAGTACACGATGTTTGGAAATTGGATTGATGTGCTCAGTACACGACGTTTGGAAATTGGCTATATGTGAGTAATCTAGATTGCATATAATCTTGACATGACAATAAAGAACACTTGAATGATTGGGTTTCAGTGTTCCTTTACAAAACAATAATTCTGGTTATTTTCTGGTGTTTTTATTTTATTTTAAAGAACTATAATAGTTTGCTCATGGTGTAACACTGATAGTTATCTGTTTCTTTAGACATTTGTCCGGAAACATTACCCAGTTCAGATATCGATATTCTTTTATGATGAATGTCTTGAACAAGAAAATGAATATGACAACATTATGTATCACACGAGTAATACACGTATATTTTTTTTGTTCAAAGATGATTGCAATCTTATTAATACCAAAACTCTCGATATGTCAATAGTTACCGAGGCAATCACTGCCCTTGTTGTAATAATTTATATGCAAAAAACCATTGTTTATACCTTGGTAGGTAAGAAGACCAAACTATGTCCGCACTGAGGTTATACAATAGTAAGCTGCCACTGAATACAATTAAGACTACAAGAACTTTTGAAACTTCGTGGTGGAGATGTTGACCGCTGTATCACAAATGGTTCTAAAACAGTTTAGTTTGATTATAAAGGGGCAAAAAGGTAATAAATCACACACACATTTAAACACGTTATATTGCACAAGTTAATCCACTTTATCCAGAATATGAATTAATGTGCATGATTGCTAATTCTCCCTTTGCAAACTCTCCAGCAGTGAATAACAACGAAGCCTACAATAAGATGTTGACTCGATTTAACACTAATAAGTTTACGGGTATCAAAGTAAGTTATAAATTATTTCTACCATATGTCTCAAGATGACAGATCGCATATCCTTTCTTATTACCTTTAACACGATTTTGGCATGCTTTGGATTGAAAACTGCTTGATCCCGAGCTGCCAAGACTTCACTGCTGCTTACAGTTAAAGCGATGTCATAATAAGCGTAATCAAAACTAGCTTTATAGCCATTTGATTCACTACCAAGTCAGCTGTTATAAGTAAGGGTACAATAAACAATGGTTTAAAATATCATTCCTTAAATCTGGAATGTTTATGTACTATTTAAATATTTAACTATTATAATAGATTTTAAAATTATGAAATAAGGAAATTTGAGGGGTGTGAACTTGGATCGGCAACAATGGACTGTCAAGACTTCATTTAAATGACGTTAAAAAAAATCTTTGGAAATCAGTGTTTTGTAAAAACAACATCATATGTATGCTGGTACAATGTGACAACAGATCGGTCTCCGTGATGTCTATACCAGACAATATCTGTGTGTGTGTGTGTGTGTGTGTGTGTGTGTGTGACCAATTAGTAGCACATAATTCATAAATGACACGATTTGATCAATGTTTTTGCAATTCAAGGCTTTTTCCAAACTGCGAACGAAATTTATTTCTCCGATTTCCCCCCAGCTTACTGGTTTTCGCGAAAACCTGTAATTATTGTATTTAGTTTTGTTGAAATATTTGCCTTGGGGTTCAAATTTCGCTCGCATATCTTACCTGATCCCAAAATGATGCCGACATTTATAGATCCCACCAGGGAAATGGCCGCAGCACTGTTTTCAAAGTAATCCAAGAATTCCACGTTGAACACTCCAAATGACTGAGCTGTGCCAAATGTAATTACCTGGATCATAAAGGCAGAAACCACCACCACATATCCCCACAGTCCACCATTGGAACACTCCTGACATTTGGATAGCATCATATACCTCTTAAAACATCATTACCATGTGAGCTTTAAGACTGAAATTGGAATGTTGAGGGACATAGTTACAATTTAAATTTAAATTTAATGAATGTACTAGAAAAAGAAAGAGCTCTAATAAAGAAAAGCGTGAGGATACCAGTAAAAAATTTCTCTGAATCTTACCACTGTCAAGCAACCTGAGTTTCTGATTCATTTAATTTAAATATTGCTGACTAGACGTGGATCTCCCTAATACATTTTGAGCTACACGGTTGGCATACAGATCAAGCTATTTGGCTACGCTAAGCCTTCACAATGTCCCACTTACCAAAACATGCTTCTTGGAACAGTTCGTTCGCCACTTACCAAACACAAATTCACCATCAACACGAAAAGTATGTTAAAAGAATATGCTTATCTCTTACGATATCTCTTCTATAGTCTGACTATACCAGCACATTTGCTTGTACACACACTCCCACCAATTTTTAAAAACAGAAAATCATAAATGTGATGCCAACTGTACAGAACTTTGTCAGTTCATTCATTGCTTTATAATTTCAAATCCGATTGCGACCAAAAACTGTAGACCAAACTATTAACAAGAGAATTGCTTGCCATATTGATAATATAAAATGGGAATAACACATTCACAAAAAACGTGCATAACTACGTGAAGAGTATGAAGCTTTGACAGTTGTTTGTCTTTACAACCATATGAGTAGACTGGCTCCGGAAACTAGAGCTGCAAAGGCAGCATGAGACCAACTGCCTAGTGGATATTACTATTAGTCTACTATTATTACTATTAGTCTCACAGTCTGCCCTTGCCCGAGTCTCGAAACAATATTACCAATGAGATCAAACCCGAGATCACCTTGAT
Organism: Unio pictorum; assembly: GCA_030141615.1. Lineage (NCBI taxonomy): Eukaryota > Metazoa > Mollusca > Bivalvia > Unionida > Unionidae > Unio > Unio pictorum. The sequence continues at coordinate 11,969,801 of JARLTB010000293.1, read as the reverse complement.
GGAAGTGGCTGAGGAGGAAAAATGTATTCATGCCGAATATTCACTTAGAGTAAGTGAAATCTAGCCGGGTGAAGAGTTGAATAATGTCTTGGTTTTTGCATAGGTCGAATACTCGAGTCTCAGGTCTAGCCACATGCAAAGATGGCGCTCTTAGGAAACCAGAGAGTGGACAAAGAAACTTACGGACTGAAAGTTTCGTTGACTAAATTACATGCTCCACGGTGCACCGCGGTAGAGGTCAAAGCAAGGAAGTACAGCAAGTGTTAGCGCAATTTAGTTAACTCTGATACATTACATGGCAGAGTTTGTATAATTTATATTGTTTTTGTTATTTTATGTAACTATTGGCGGACAGTTTTATCTCATTTTGTAATCATATTATTGTCTCTAAATTGTACAGAATTTTATACAGGCTATCATATTGACAATAAAAATGAATAATAACCATGCGAAATGAGGAAAAAGCAAGAAGTAATTCGAATACCTAAATGTTTTGCCTAGTGACGAGAGTGATATACTTTCATATCATTCATACGTCCAGAAATATCGTCCTATGAAAGGCGATAATACACCATTCTCATTTGTAACTGATGTTCTCTGATATCTTTCTACAGAGAGAGAGAGAGAGAGAGAGAGAGAGAGAGAGAGAGAGAGAGAGAGAGAGAGAGATCTGAAGAAGAAAGAAAAGGAAAGAAACCCAAAAACTGCTGTTGCAACTGGCATAGACCTCATACAAAGGATCGTCATTAGAAAAGAACTCAACACTTTAATTTTCAAAAAATCAGTCCACCATTCAGTCTGTGGAACGAGGTGCATATTGATTGCCAACTATGGGGTCTAACTCGCATATGGTCTTACCGTATTCTCCACTTAAAAAGCCTAGCATAATGTCACCTCTTATTTCTACCAATCTTTTCGATAGAACGAACATTTTAATCGGTGACCGTTTGCGAATCACGGTTTGTTCCTATTTTAGGGCGCTCTATTAGTTTTATCAGCGGCAGAAGGTGACTCTTCGCCAGATCCGTCTCAGGCAATCCAAGAGACGTTAGCCTCACTAAATGCAAACAGAGAAAACAATACTTGTTGTCGGGCCACTTCTTCACTTTTCCATCTCACTATATCACCTTCATGCTGACATGACCTCAGCGCGTACGTCTTTGGCACTGAAGGGGTATACATAATTAAAAGACTCTCCAGTTATAAAACGCCAGAAATATACAAGACAAGAGACAGCCCCGATACATACAACAACACCTCAAGACGCTTCATTGCTGGGTATAATTTTAGGCCCTGCCTCTTCCGGGTTCCTATCTACAGTTATCGATAATAAACAACGAACAAACGAACAATATAATTCCTTCGCTCCACTGATACTCCTCTGATCGGATGTGGATCAAATATCCAGTAACCGTTTGCAACATTATGAATCAGACATCGTCCTTCCTACCAACAGGGCATATTTTCATTGCTACTGGCATAGGCCTGCTACAAGGGATCTTTATTAGCAAAGAACTCAACTGACTTTTTTGTACATGTGATTTGTGTGTTCTGTTGTGTGTATAAAACGTCCCACCATCAATCTTTGTAACACACTTAAGTATATGTATATACTCGCTGACGGAAAATCTGATAAATATGTTATTGGTTTACAACAAATCTGATTTCTATAAAATAATTTTAGTTCCAGATTAGACTGAAGAATGAGGAAGTGAATACAGTTCTTGCTGTCATAAAATGACTCATCATGGAGTAAAACTACGTTCGAGTAAAACAGTTCGAGTAAAAAGTTTAGTTCGAGTAAAACTCAAATTTAATTACGTGTTAGGATAGACGTTTTAGTAGAATTAATAAGATTGCTATTTTCTTTAAATTGTATTAAAGTAAGTTTCTAAAATATATTAAGATTAATTTCATTTATTTCCAAAACACAACTAAATATTAATGGAAGGAAAATAGTTGATGTGCAAGCATAAAAATTGGCAACGTACATCACTAGCTATACGAATGTACATTGTTGTGTGGAATAAGTGTATAATGTTACTAAAGGCATTGTATGCTGTTTCGCTGATTCAGTAAGAACCCCCCGCTGTTCTGTAAGAAATATATAGTTCTAAAAACCAGACAAATTTCAAGATTGTGAATTGGCAAATACATGCCATATCGCCGATTTAGCTGGAAACTCCTAGATGATATTAGTAAAAACATATATTCTGTAACCCAGACATTGACGAATACATGCCATATCACTGATTTAGTTACAACTCATAGATACTATCGATGAAGACATATATTCTGTGACCCAGACATTAGCGAATTACCAATTCGGTTAATAAAAGTGGAACAACCTTTCTCTAAAGAACATCGAGTGACGCAAGGCAAAATGGTTCTCAACTAACTGATTCTTATCTGATGAAACTGGTTCTTACCTGAAGAAACAGATTTCTAGCAGACTTCTTTTTTTGACTGGTACGCTAATAGTGTGACCTTGTTTGACCTGACACGAGTCGGATGCGTATAAATAGATCACGTATCCAAGCTCAGGTCAGTTTCCGTACCGACAAGAAAATAGATGTCTGTCTTCTTATTCCAGGTAAGAACTGTACATGTCGAAAAACTTCTTTTAGGAATAAGTATTTTTAATGTTTGAGATTTTAATAGTAACATTGTTATGTTAGCAACATTGTTCACTTAATACTTTTATTTATAATATAGTTTAATGGAATGTTTAAATGTTTTAAAGAATTCATATTTAATTATATTTATGTAATTTTTATTGTAAAGGTTGAATTTGCTACCAACTTCATGTTTTCATTTAATGATTGAAGCAAAGTATCCTTTAAGCAAGAAAGAATAATATCTAGCAATATATTCTAAATCTATATTCTATTTTAAAATAAGTAAAATGCATTTCTTTAAATTAATTGTTACATTAATTACAGTTATTACATTTTATACTTTGGCTATATTGAAATTGATCGAGAATTAATTATTTGTATAATATTCTAAAATGAATCAATGAAGTTGGAAAGCTTAATAAGGAAAATATAATATGTATTTCATGTATTTTTATTATAAAGTTTTAGATGTGTTTCTAGAATGTAGTCAATATATGTGTGTTGATTAATTAAATAAAAGTGTCCGTACCGACAAGAAAATAGATGTCTGTCTTCTTATTCCAGCTTGGATCCAGGACCTGAACTTTCCCCAAGACCTTTCCTATCACCTGGTGACATCTTTTATCTGGGAACTCCTTCCTTCCTTCTTCCCACCTTCCTGAGTTCCCAGCATGTGTTTATGAGACCGAACCGTAATTCTTCCAACAAAACGTCTCACAAAAAGTCTCATAAAATACGCATACTGTTAAACTGCTAATTGGTAAACTAGATGTGTACTAAATACGTGACTTTAAACAAGCTGGCATAACATGCAAATATTATTTAAACGGAAATAAATATAAATTATACAGAGGGAAAATAATGAGTGGGTTGAAAATCTTTATGTAAGCGGGATCTGAAAGTTTGTCCAATTACTTGGTAATTTACTACTGGAAGCACAAACCAACAAATATATGCAATTTAATTAATTGAGGATTTGAATTAATTAGGATTGTAGTGCAAAGTAGTTGTGTTGCAGATGTTGATGGTGGATATGGTTAATGACAATGGCAATACAATACAATGGCAATAATGGCAATGGCAATACAATACAATGGCAATAATGGCAATGGCAATACCGTGTCTATGAGTCTGTTCGAGCAATGCCATAACACAGTAGCGTATAAACGGGAGGGTGGCAGAAGGGGCGGTTGTCCGAGCGCCAGAGATCTTTAGGCGCCAAAATACCTTTGGGCCATCATCGCCCACTTGGCGGCCATTTACCCGTAGTATGCGACTGTCGTGGCGTCGAGTTTCTTTAAATATTACTTTTCTCGTTCACACTATGGACGACAGGTATAGGAGGAGGAGATATATAAATCTTTAATTAATAAAGTATATTAAATAGATTTTGTAATTATTGTTGCTGTCATAGTTGTTATTATTATTATTATTATTATTATTATTATTATTATTATTATTATTATTATTACTTCTTCTTCTTCTTATTATTATTATAATAATAATAATTATTATTATTATTATTATTATTATTATTATTATTATTATTATTATTATTAATTTAAACCTTTCAGACATCCGCCCTTTAATCTATACATTGGATGCGAAGGATATTGACGTTCTTGACAAGCCATGACGAGTAGCTATACAAGATGTTTCAACTTCATGAGCGACATATTGCTTTATCGTTGAGAAAAGAAAAGGGAAGAAAAAAATGCTTCAATAGATTTTTTTTTATTTGATATTTTTAACCATAAGAAAAAAAATAAAAGCCGTCGATCCTCATGGATTTTGTTCTTCATTCTCTGTCAAATGCAAATTGTGTATTTTGTCAAAATAATGACTTTTTGATTAGAAAAGCCTGGATAGCTGTATGTTTGTTAACAGCTGATTACAACTGTGATGGGAACTGACATTTCTAATTAAACAATTGTGTTCCTAAATTTGACCGAGCATTTTTTCCTAACATGCGTACCATTTGTTTAAGATTGTAATATGTACATGATACTGTAAGCGTGACACAGAATATCGAATAACAAACACCAGGTCATGTCACGTCATGTCTGTTGAGTCACTGATAGGTTGCATGATCCACATGTAAAACTAACTTCAACCACATAATACCTTAAGGCTACGTTTTGCTGTTTTCTGATTACATATAAGTGTGCTATAAAGTCTACGGTCACGCTAAATGTTACGATGTGTTCATCCTGGCGGAGAGAGAGAGAGAGAGAGAGAGAGAGAGAGAGAGAGAGAGAGAGAGAGAGAGAGAGGATGAAGTGGTGGAGACAAAAGTAGTATATATAAACAGTTGTTTTGAACGTATTGAAGTTTCTTCAGTAGATATTGAGACGAAGTAGACAGAACTGAGTTACAATAGTCCAGTCTTGAAAGTATTAATGAAAACACAAATGTTGTAGTGGCATCAGCCAAAAGATATATGTGAATGGAGCTGATTAGTTTCAGCTCGAGATAATGCAGCCTTGCATATGTTCATGACATGTTGGTGCAATGTGAGAGTACTGTCTAGAGTAACACCCAGGTTTCGTACTGACTGTGTGAATTGAATGTTGGTGTTGCTGATAGTTATTGTTTGAGGTAAAGGATGTGAATGAAAAAGCTTTTGTGTTGTGATCCGAATGGCATAAGTTTTGTCATCATTCATCCGGAACTAGTTACATTTCCTCCATTATTTCACATCCGAAATGCACCTTTTAACTCCCTGGATGGTAGATTCGGAGGCAAGACTTGTATATTTGGGTGTCATCAGCGTACCCTTGGCGATACACTGGGTGATGATCTTTGACACGTGAGAGCGGCTGAGTTTATATAATGAAGTGAAGCAGGTCCAAGAACAAACACCTGTGGAATACCACAAAATATATCAACTGGACCAGAGTTTATTCCATTTGCAGATAAGAATTTTGTCCTGTTGATTAAATATGACTTGAACCACTGTAAAGCTGTATTCTGAATGCCACATACATGCTGGATACGGTGAAGTAATATATCATGGTCTATTGTGTCAAATGCTGCCGACAAATCAAGGAGGGAGAGAGTGAGGGCTGTAATCTTTCCGCTTTCCAAAGCTGAGAGAATGTCATTAAATGCTTTCAGAAGTGTAGTTTCAGTACTGCGGCAAAGGCGATACGCAGACTGTACAATGCTAAAAAGACTGTTTGAATTCAAATGAGACACAAGTTGGGTTAGAAAAACGTTTGCTTCGATATTTTATATGAATAGGAGATTATCTACTGGGCGGTAGTTGTTTAAATCATTATGGTCAAGTGTTGGTTTCTTAAGCAGAGGGTTTACGATGGCAGTTTTGAAAAATGATGGGAATTCCCGGGATATGAGAGAGAGAGAGAGAGAGAGAGAGAGAGAGAGAGAGAGAGAGAGAGAGAGAGAGAGAGAGAGAGAGAGAGAGATTAATAACATCAATTAGTGTAGGCAATATTGGGTCTAAGCACTGAAGCAGCAGTGATGTTGGAATTGGATCAAGTTCACAAGTTCACATGACTTTGGTGCATTCTTCATCACGATTTTCCGTACTTAATCAACAGAGACAGGTTCAAATGCTCATAATGGTTGTCGCTGAAATTATGTATCGTAACTGTATTTTGACAACGGGTCAACTGAAATTGTGTTGTGAAGCGTATCTCTAATGGTTTGTTGTTGTAGTTGTAGTAGGGTTTAACGCCATTTTTAAGCACTCGATAGGCTATACAATAATTCTCCACAACATGAAATTGTTTTATATAAAATAAGAGTTAAAAATGCTAAGGATGTCAGATTCGATATATGTTACTGATATGCCCGATCCATCTAGAAGCAAGTTTGTCTTTCACCACCTCTGGTATATTGACCAATATATGGGTGCCCTGAGAAAGCATTTAAAATTACATTTTAAGTTCGCTCTGGTAAATATGTTACTAGAAATATAAAACGTAATTCTGAAGATTTGATTAAGTAATTGTACTTATTTGGTCTTGGATAAAATTGAATTTTCTGATGTATTTACATATATTTACATACATTACAGGACATTATCTCCAGTTAACAATTTTACATAATTTGCAATACATGATGGCATGATCAGGTAACCATTGCATACACATTACATGGTTAGATAGCCACTTTCATTGATTACATGATGGTATGAACAGATAGCCATTGCACATACATTACAAAATGGCATGACGAGATAACCGTTATAAATACATCACATGATGTTATGACGAGATAACTCCCACTGATCATACCATACATAAAGTGATGACGAGATAAGCATTCTACATATATTTAATGATGTCATGACGAGATAACACACACTGATCATGCCATACATAAAGTGATGACGAGATAAGCATTCTACATATATTACATGATGTCATGACGAGATAACCCACACTGATCATGCCCTACATAAAGTGATGACGAGATAAGCATTCTACATAAATTACATGATGTCATGACGAGATAACAAACACTGATCATGTCATACATAAAGTGATGACGAGATAAGCATTCTACATAAATTACATGATGTCATGACGAGATAACCCACACTGATCATGCCATACATAAAGTGATGACGAGATAAGCATCCTACACAAATTACATGATGTCATGACGAGATAACCCACACTGATCATGCCATATATAAAGTGATGACGAGATAAGCATTCTACATATATTTAATGATGTCATGACGAGATAACCCACACTGATCATGCCCTACATAAAGTGATGACGAGATAAGCATTCTACATAAATTACAGGATGTCATGACGAGATAACACACACTGATCATGCCATACATAAAGTGATGACGAGATAAACATTCTACATAAATTACATGATGTCATGACGAGATAACCCACACTGATCATGCCATACATAAAGTGATGACGAGATAAGCATTCTACATAAATTACATGATGTCATGACGAGATAACCGACACTGATCATGCCATACATAAAGTGATGACGAGAAAAGCATTCTACATAAATTACATGATGTCATGACGAGATAACAAACACTAATCATGCCATACATAAAGTGATGACGAGATAAGCATTCTACATAAATTACATGATGTCATGACGAGATAACACACACTGATCATGCCATACATAAAGTGATGACGAGATAAGCATTCTACATAAATTACATGATGTCATGACGAGATAACCCACACTGATCATGCCATACATAAAGTGATGACGAGATAAGCATTCTACATAAATTTCATGATGTCATGACGAGATAACCCACACTGATCATGCCATACATAAAGTGATGACGAGATAAGCATTCTACATAAATTACATGATGTCATGACGGAATTACCCACACTGATCATGCCATACATAAAGTGATGACGAGATAAGCATTCTACATAAATTACATGATGTCATGACAAGATAACACACACTGATCATGCCATACATAAAGTGATGACGAGATAAGCATTCTACATAAATTACAGGATGTCATGACGAGATAACCCACACTGATCATGCCATACATAAAGTGATGACGAGATAAGCATTCTACATAAATTACATGATGTCATGACGAGATAACCCACACTGATCATGCCATACATAAAGTGATGACGAGATAAGCATTCTACATAAATTACATGATGTCATGACGAGATAACCCACACTGATCATGCCATACATAAAGTGATGACAACAAAACGAGATAACCGTTGTACATATATTACATGATGTCATGACGAGATAACAAACACTGATCATGTCATACATAAAGTGATGACGAGATAAGCATTCTACATAAATTACATGATGTCATGACGAGATAACCCACATTGATCATGCCATACATAAAGTGATGACGAGATAAGCATTCTACATATATTTCATGATGTCATGACGAGATAACACACACTGATCATGCCATACATAAAGTGATGACGAGATAAGCATTCTACATAAATTACATGATGTCATGACGAGATAACACACACTGATCATGCCATACATAAAGTGATGATGAGATAAGCATTCTACATAAATTACATGATGTCATGACGAGATAACACACACTGATCATGCCATACATAAAGTGATGACGAGATAAGCATTCTACATAAATTACATGATGTCATGACGAGATAACACACACTGATCATGCCATACATAAAGTGATGACAACAAAACGAGATAACCGTTGTACATATATTACATTATGCCATGACTAGATAACCCCACTGATCATGTCATACATAAAGTGATGACGAGATAACCATTACACACACAATACAAGATGGCATGACAGAGTAGGCATTGTAAACTCTATAACTAAGTGTGTAAATACATTACTAAACCGATCTTATTAATCTAAAATGCTTAAAGGTACTTACCTATAAATCCTGTTGACTGTACCTGGATGATCAGTTTTAACCCTACATACCTATATAGTTCACACAATTAAAGATATAATAGTTCTTGTTCATGGATTATATCGAGATAAGTGATACTGCATGTCACTGAATTTGAAAGTGTGTATGCATGAATGATTACGTGAAAAACGATTGGCGATATAAATCTGTATGCATATAAATCTTCAAGCAGAGAGAGATATATCATTGCACAGTCCGTGCATTGCAATTCATTATCCCGCGTTAATCATGTTAACGTTTCTCCTAGGTTGTAACACAAACCATGCAATATACAGGCCATCTAACTTTTCAACCAAACAGCAGATAAATCAAAGTCATACAGCAGCTGAATTTATCTGTCGAATTTGTTATCCGGAATAAACTTCTCTTTAGAATGCAAGAACTAAATGCAATCAGTAGAGAATGAATTTGCTAGAAGATGTTTAAAATTACCGTGTGAGAAAGCCATACTGTACTATAAACCAATAAAATGCCATACATTCTATATTAAAAAAATACCCATTACATTTATTGTGACTTTCCTTATATTCCGTTAGTACGTATTTCTGCATTTCTGATGTGAAATCATAGATGACATGTAACAAGCTGCAGATGAATGATGATAAAACTGAGACCATTATGATCAAAACACAAAGCCTTTCTCATTCACATCCTTTACCTCAAACAATAAATATCAGCAACACCAACATTACATTCACATAGTCAGTACGAAACCTAGGTGTTACTTTGGACAGTACTCTCACACTGCACCAACATGTCATGAACAGCAAGGCTGCATATCTTGAGCTGAGACGCATCAGCTCCATTATCTTTCCGTTAATGCCACTAAATCGCTTGTGTGTTCATTAGTACTTTCAATACTGGACTATTGTAACTCAATTCTACCTGGTTCGTCTTAATATCTACTACAGAAACTTCAAAAAGTTCAAAGCACAGCAGTTCGGATCATCTTTAGAGTACCACGATCAGAGCACACCTGCCCGCTGCTCTGTACCCTACACTGGCTATCAATTCAATCCAGAATCAAACATAACATTTGTTTATGGTGCTACGTTTTACTATCGGACTCCAGTACAACATACCCATCTGGCCTCACCCATGTGAACACACCAGCAATAAACGTGCGTTCCTCTTCTGACAATCGCATACTCATTATTCCCACTATGAAAACGAAATCATATGGACAACGTTCTTTTGCATCGCAGGCCTAGCAACGTGAACTGAATTGCCTATTGAAATTAGACACAAAAACACGGTGATCATTTGAAGGATGTCATTAAAATATCTTTTTCGACTGTAAACACAAACATAAAGACCTAATAGTGTTTCCTACCTTAAATATTTTCAGTATATTTTTAACATTTCATTTTGTTGTTTGTCTTTGTAGTCATATCATTATAGATGTTGTAAAGCGATTAGAGCTTCTAAATTCATTATTATTATTATTATTATTATTATTATTATTATTATTATTATTAATTTATTTGTACAATTACGTGTACATGGATAAATTTTGATTATTTTTGCGAGTCTGAAACTATAGCCGAGCAACAAATACCATATTCTAAAAATGACACCTTTTGTGAAATATTTTTTTAAAGTTAATTTGACCAATTTGAGTTGTTTTAGAAAAAATATTTCTGTCCATGGTATTTATCTAAAATACGGATTAACGTTATTGAAGATCTGTTTCTTTCCAGGGCAACTTACCAACCAATGCCGGACCACATTTCGTTCTTTTTGGTATAATGCCTCTGCTAATCGTGGGATGTGATTATTTTCACAGTTGAGATAGAGCGAATGCTCTCTTTATGAGTTTTGGGAATCAAGAAACAAGAATAAGCATCGGTATTTTCAACTTCAATGCCATGTAGAATGTGACCGATGTGTATTCAACACCGGGTATCAATCCATCTTCTTCCAGAGACTTTCTAACCCTACAATGATGGATTAAGATTCTAAACATGCTTGGTTTGTAATGCTATTCAATTTGATACTAAAATTAAACTCGTACTCTTACTCCACACTGTTGTCAAGCATTATAACATTTAATGGTTACACTTTCTTATGTTACCAACGATATTTGATGATGTCTGAAGATCATGATATAATCTGAAATATCAAATTATTTCAAAGTTTTCAAAGATTTATTTCATCTAATTTATCTAATATAGCATTGTCGTTTAAAAATAGTTGCACTCGAAAGACTTTTTAAAAATAATTTATATTATTTCATGAAAAAAGTATTTTTAAATATTTATTTAGTTACTTAGTTACATTTAACCATTTAACATTAATGTTTTGCATTCTATTTGTAGCGAGTGATTCCGAATATATCCTTTGAAATGACTGCACAAAACATTATTTTAAAAATGTTGCACAGAACAATTTATAAAAAGGTTGGCTGCTGTGGAAACGTTTTCTGACGGAATGGGTCTATTTCACTGTAATAAAGGTAACACCTAACTTTTCGATGGTGTCTAAAGGAAATTTGCAGACTTTAGTCCCGTACAAATAGCTTGAAAATATAAAAATCTAACGGGACCATCACCTTATCCCCATGTACTAACGTTTCGAAGATATGAAGCCTACGTCAAATTGTTGTATGATGTCTTTAAGAGAGTGGTTTGATGAAAAGTAAATTTGAAATGTATTCAAGGTCTAAAGGAATTATTACTATCTCCATATAGTTATTTTTCACAGCTATGAAGATATTTCCAAATTGTTGGATGATGCCTGTATGTATGTCTTTTCAGCTAAACTATATTTTAAAGATAGATTAGGTCTTGAGGGAACTTGATGCAGAGAAAGGATATATGGAAAATATTTGAATTACTCAAGGTATTCTTAGTATTACTCTACAGAGTTACATTTTGTTTTATTGGGGGTTTTTCCAATTTCTGTCATAAAAGACTCATTTAAAGGTAGGAAAGATCTTCAGGGGAGTTGTTACATAAACTTATTATGTGGAAAATATTAAACATTAAATGCGATTGTTTATATAGGGTTATATCTCCGTTATTGGGGTTATTCTAAACTATTGAGATGTACAATCTTGCCACGCGTAGAAGTTTAACGATTTAACGATATGCAAGACCTGGAAAGAATTTCAAGGGAGTTATTGCAGTAGAGAATTCTTAGAAAGATGTTAACGATCTAAAGGTGTAGTTGGTATTGCTCAACAGTTATATTTCACAATCATGGGCATTATTTCAAGATCTTTCAGGGACCCCGTGTGGCCCTGTGGTCTAACTCGCTCACGGTAAGAAATCATTGCCATTGGAAGTCTCTGTGCGTGGGTTCGACCAGTGTGAATATGTGATAAATAAGGTTCTTTCTGGGGCTTTCCCGGATTCTTCCTACATCTTTTATGTTGGCCACCATACCATGTATTACCTATCTTGTCCTGAAAACGGCGTTAAACCATACAACAGCATCAACAACATCCATGCTCTTGTATGATGCATGCATGCAATATTTGGAAATGAAATCATATAAAAAATGTTATCAATTAACAAAACAACTAGGTGATGCTTTAAAGAATTTTATTATTTCAGCTTTATATAAAACAACCAGAGACAATGGTTACCCATATTAAGAACTAATTCTGAAATCCCTCCAATTCTGCTATGTATATTGGACCTTAAAGTTGATGAAGAAATAAAAGCTGCTTTAAATTATTTTTAAAAACTTGAGAAGATGATCTAAGGTGTCCAAGTCCTTTATTCACTATACATCAATATACAACATCAATATACAACATCAATATATATACCAAGATGCACAACGAGTGTTTTCTCTCTTCCTCGTCCCGTGAAGCGCACCTCAATGCAAGTGAAGCGACTAAAACATTGTAGAAAAAACCCAATGATATCTGATACTGTTTAAACACAAAATTAAATTATGTGTAATTCTGGAGAGCATGAATAAGACACTATACATCCAAGTTGTTCCACTAAATATTAATTATTTGTACTAATATTACTATATATATATATATATATATATATATATATATATATATATATATATATATATATATATATATATATATATATATATATATATATATATATATATATATATATGTATGTATTGTTTGTTTTTTGTATGACCTCCCGAAACACACCATATCAATTTTTTTTTGTCATGCCGAAACTTTACTATTTTACAGCTTCTTATGAGCTGCTAATTGTTAAAGATTGTAACAATGACTTAAATTTATAATTGTTTAGAACGCTAAATGAGTGACAACTGCTTTGCCCAATGAACAGCCAATGTTGTTGCTGACCTAATAAAAGATGATACAGCTATGATCCCATTCCTATAATGGGATCAGTCATGTTATACAACCAGACTTGTTCATGCAGAAAGTTTACTAAATTACAGCTTGTCATGAGCTGCTCATTGGATAAATACAGTGTTAACAACACATCCCTTGGGGCAAATATGTATACAAACACAATTTCTAGTCATCTGCTGTCGTTGTTGTGTATTTGTAAATTATTTTATGCATATTTACCACATTTGTAAATTTTATATTCATTCTGAAAACCAGGAACAGTAACTTTGCCACGTATGTTGACCATCGCCCTAAGTTTCTCATTATCCATGACTTAGATTTCTATGTACAAGTTTTGACCGTAATATGTAACGATCAGTTAGCATTTGCCTTTATCAGTTTAAAAGTAGGATATACAAGTTTGACCCCCAAAACCACAGTCAGCATAATGAATTGTTACTTTTTGATCTAGGAAAACTAATTAAAAATTCGTTTTACATCATTACATACACTATCATGTCACAATCTTTTTAGAACGTATCCTGCAATACAATCCAATCTCATTTAAAACAAAGGTCAAGGACACTGCTATCACAACATCCCTCAGTATAAAGTCCTATAATTTGTAACACAGACCACATGTATAACTCTCAAATACAATGTTATCACATCATCCCTCAACATAAAATCCTATAATTTGTAACACAGGTTACACGTATAACTCTCAAATACAATGTTATCATAACATCCCTCAACATAAAGTCCTATAATTTGTAACACAGGCCACACGTATAACTCTCAAATACAATGTTATCACCTCATCCTTCAACATAAAGTCCTATAATTTGTAACACAGGTCACATGTATAACTCTCAAATATAATGTTATCATAACATCACTCAACATAAAGTCCTATAATTTGTAACACAGGCCACACTTATAACTCTCAAATACAATGTTATCACATCATCCCTCAACATAAAGTCCTATAAACTGTAACACAGGTCACATGTATAACTCTCAAATATAATGTTATCATAACATCACTCAACATAAAGTCCTATAATTTGTAACACAGGCCACATGTATAACTCTCAAATATAATGTTATCATAACATCACTCAACATAAAGTCCTATAATTTGTAACACAGGCAACATGTATAACTCTCAAATACAATGTTATCACAACATCCCTCATTATAAATCTCAATCACTTGTAACTCAGGTCTATTGTTTGCTTCCCATATACAATGTTTTATAGATGATAATTGATAATTATTTTTCTTACAATATTATATTTACGCGGATGCATAGTGGCTTATATGGAAGAGCACAATTTTATTATATGTAATCGATGCCATGTTTTTACAGGAAGAAAGATAAATTTATAATCCACTGTCTGTATAACTTTGGCTACCTTAAGTTCTCTACTTTTACAAACAAACAAACATTTTGATTAGGATGTATTGGTGTAGAAGTGATACCTAAAGGTTATCAAAATGCTGCACTTTTACAGTCTTGTAATAATGAATATATTGATCAGAATCACTAACAGTTATTTATCATCATGGATTCTAATCAGTTCCTTTACAAGCATTAGTTTATAGTAATACAGTCCTCGCTTTCTAGGTGGTTTTCATACATTACTCTTACTGTAGGTGATGCTCCCTTCCATGTATACATCACCAATTTAAATTTCGGGTTAATAGGCATTCGATGCACAGGTGTACTTATTATGCATGTATTAATACTAATAAATTGAGCGAGAATTAAATGCCATACTGTCTGCATACAATGGTCCATCGAAATCTATTAACACAACACTTGAATCCCAAGCACACCCAAGCACACCGCTTACTGCATTGTTAGTTGTTTTCCTGGTGCAAAGCAGCCATTCAGTGAATATGTCTGTGTATGGTGCAGGGTCATAGTACACTAACAAGTTGTTCTACGCTCTGTTTCTAATATTACTGATGGTTGATACCAACTGTGGTAGTCACACTTTATACTGGCGAATCAGTGTTTTGATCACGCTGTCTGTCGGTCCAATCGCTGCTACCTAATACAAATATTTTATTTTGAATGACATTTGTATGCGGACAATAAAAACGATTCTTCTTCTTTGGAGCCGTGGCATTCAATGGGTCAGAGAACTTAGTTTTAATCTGTTATAACTGCAAACCTTTTTATATGCAACATGGTAGCATCGTACTAACTGAAGTAACCTAAGCTATACACGTGCCTTCATAATAATAAACAATTTTTTAATAGTGATGCAACAAACTGGAAATATGATCTGTCTTTGTATGAGTGATTTTTTGCACTTACGGTATTTGGTCTTAGTTTCAAATTTCAAAAATGGAAAATCGTCTTTGCTTTATGTAGGACTCATTGTCAGACTGCCTTCTACAATTTCGTACAATTAAGGCTTAAAATTGTTCCTAATGACCATACACAAAACATTTTAGCTAGAACCAAACGCATTAACGTTTCTAATATATTTGTCAACATCTTGAAAATGTGGCAGTTGAGATTGGCACTTGAGTAATTTTGCATCTATTTTAAAGCAACAAAAATTGCTTATGCATTAAACAACAATGTTCATTTTAGTTTCTTGCACTTAAAATTGCAAAATAGTTGGAAAGCTACTGTTTGCATCCAGTGTGTTCGGTTACCATTGATTTGTTTACTGAATACGACAATTCAAAACATTGAAAAGCTCATCCTGGAAAGAATATATTTTCGGACAAATTGGCACTATGAAAAACATGCAATCAGCAAAATGGTTGTCTAATATCAGTAATTGTCTTTCGTTAAAATCATTGCAGAAATTCTTTTTAATGAGATGCAGTTGCCATGCCCTGATCTTGACCCCAAAATAATAATGAAAATAAAATGCAAAGGTTAAGTAATCAGAATAGGTAATATACATACTAATTATCATTAACGTTAATTTGAAATTATCTTATTTTTACAAGCTGAGAATCCAAGTATGCACATTTGCACCTTGAATACACATTGAAAATATTATTATTATTATTAATATTTTTATTATTATTATTATTATTATTATTATTATTATTATTATTATTATTATTATTATTCGCTCTACTGGTCATGGACTAGAAAAGAAGGATGGTGTGTAGATCATCTGTCAGTCCATAAGTACAAGATTTGTATCTCTATATCTCCCAAATAAATTTGAAATATTACCATTAAACATTTTGTCTGAGGTGTAGATGACCTAAATGAAAAGGATGACGATGAAACTTCTTGAGCAATACTCTTGAGTGTACATGTATGGCCAGATCATCATGGGGTTTTCACTGTACGCCATCATTTTATGTCTGGTTGGTATATGTACTAATTGAAAATGATGCAGACATGGAACTATATGGAACTATCATTAGAGCTGCGTGAACTTTAATACAGGACCTGTTTCATTGGTGGTACGACTAGCATATAAGAAATAGTGATATTCATAACTTATCATCCAATATCTCCAACAAAACAGCCATAGTGAAAATATTTGCCCTGAACAGAAAGTCAAATTGACATGAGGCTTTTGTCATACTACTTCTGAGATCAGAACAGGTCTAAAGTACTTGACCTTACCAATCATCTCGCTTCTGTCTATTTGGTTTCGGGTCTTATGTTTCGGCCTGTATCAAAACTATACATATTTTAAGCTCAAAATAGTCATATCGCTACAGCTCATTAAGATGCTATAAATTAAATTTAAACGTGGCGTTATGAACCAATTATTTTTAAATCTCTTCCACGTTTGTTGATTATTTTGAGAACTATCATTAGAGCTGCGTGAACTTTAATACAGGACCTGTTTCATTGGTGGTACGACTAGCATATAAGAAATAGTGATATTCATAACTTATCAGCCAGTGCAAACTTAATGCATGTTGGTTGTGATTGTTTGGCTTTACTCTACACAGCCTATTATTTCATTGCTATGAAGATGCTTGTTTAAGGGAAATTGATCACAAGTTTTGAAAGTTATTTTTCTTTAATAGATCCATCAAAATGTCTTTATCACCCTGTTAGATAATTAAAGTGGGTTGAGCTTATCAGTAGACAGACGTAAATTTGGCCCTAAATGTTAAAGAGTTTTTTCTTATCATGTTTCTAATGTATTTTATATACACTTTACAGAAGTTTAACGATTTTAGTTTGGTCTTTTTGCACAGAACTACATTTTTATGTATATTAGGAAGGGTGTATCAGCCTAATGTATTGTTCTTGGTTATTTGTACATGTTTAGAACTAAATTTTACTTGGCATTATTTGTCCAACCTTAAATCCTAAACATATGCATATTATTTTTCTTATCACCCGTAGTGGAAAATATAATATGTTTTACTCTTTCATCATGGATTCATTGGGTTCATTCAACCGTCAAAGAATTACAGGATTATATGACGTTCTACATCATATGAATACAGGAGATGAATCATGGCCTGCAGACTATCATTAAAGTAATAAGCAGTGTAATTCAGTCAGATATGACAGTGAGATATTGCAGTCTCTGGCATTTACATGAGACCATCTGAAAGGCGCATACAAAGCAGCAGAGAGGGTGGACAGATCGAAACTATTTCAAGCAAACCGAAACTATTTCAAACAAAATCCTAAAGGATTTCAAACCGAAACCAATTCAGGCAGACAAAAAAAAAGAGAAATGGTTTCGGTTTGTCACGCTATTGAGACTCTGTCTCTAGGCAGACCCGAAGCTGATGTCGCTGCGGAGACGAATTGTTTCAACCGATCATTTGATCAAGTCCGATACGATATTAATTTAATAACGAGATGGATGAAATGGGATAAGTTGTATTTGGTAGCCCCGAGTGTAGACGATCAGCGATGTTACGAGGTGTTAAAGGATTTTAATGAGAAAGCAAAATTGATGAGGATATTATTGAATTTATAACCGATATCGAGGAAGCACCGACTATTGATGATATTGAAGGAAGTATTACCAATTTAGTCGTATATGATGAGGTTGTGTTAGACAATCAAAAGAATCCTGCTAGGATATTTTCCAGAGGTAGGCATAAAAATACCGAAGTGATATATGTCACTCAACGATACACTCAAATACCAAAAGTGATCAGAGATAGCTGCAATATTCTTGCTGTATTTAATGGAGTAGACACACATACGCTACGAAATATTCACCAGACTTAGTGCAGTGGAGATATGAATTATAATCTCTTTAGAAATTTCTTTAGACACGCTCAGTCATTTCCACATGGATTTGTAACGATCAATTTTCATGACCTGAGATCAAGATATCGTATCTATCTATCTATCCCTAAGTCTTGCCGACCGTTGGGGCACCACTGATGACCTGACAACCAGCTTCTTCCATTCCAATCTGTTCTCTGATACTTTCACTCACTCACAGGAGTATAGAAATACAGATGCAACCAAGGAGCGCATCAGTCTGATTTTTGAGCTGACTGAGGTGTTTCTGTCTTTCCAAACTGTCTTCAGCCTTGCCATTGCTGTTATTGTCAGCGCAATCCTGGACACTATTTCTGGTTTCGATCCCTCGTCTGCCACGATGGCTCCTAAGTACTTGAATCGATTAACTGTTTCCAGTTTTTGGCCACTAATCATGATGTCAGTGCTTATGCCACTGGTGTTGTTGGTCATCAATTTGGTCTTCTCTGTATTGATTTCCATACCAAAAGCAGTAGCTGTCCTGTCCAGTTTTTCCACCAATTATTATTTTTTTGTCTTGTTGTTTATAACCAGCGAGTTTTTTTCTGATTATGTCATAGCTGACAATATCACTGATTCTGGTGTCATTCTCATCTAAATCAACTCCTCGAAGTTGATTTATTCTTCGTACTCTGGATACTGCTAAGTAAGTAAATTAGATTTGACCACTCGATGCAATCATCTACGATCCAAACAATCGTATCGGATATGGTCAATCCCTGCAAAGAATGTATCGTCGCTACGTATCCTAGCTTCCAAGGGGATTTATCAGCACGCAATGCATCTTCGACAACACCGATATCAATTAACACAATATCATTTAACACGAGAATTTGCTTCTCAGTCTGTCCTGGAATATCAAATTCGATATTCTGTCTTCGTGAATCCGTGCGTCTATAACACAGCGGCACTGGAAGTATTGCAAATTTTCTTTATGCGTGTTAAAAAACATCATCTGAAGTGTGTCTCTGACTATCTTTCTACTTGCCAATATCAAATCGTTTGGTCTCCACGCATCCCAAAAATCATTTAATGGGGTTTCTGAAATTATTTCACACTGGATTCTATCCGGTTGTAATCTGATTCATTTCTTGAACTCGCGTAATTCATTATCAAGTGATCTATGATCGGTACTACTTTCTTTATAATAGTCTACAAAAGTCTTTAGCCAATTATGCGGGGATAAACCGACAAATGGCGGTGGTTGACCATGATCGCCACACATTATCACTTTTGTATTCGCTAACAATAACCAATCAAGAAACCTTTGTAATACATCTAACGACACTGTGCATATCTCATCCCAAATGAGGATTTCAGGAATATATTTCTCGCCCATTCGATCAGGAGTCCATTCGTCACTTTTCCATAAAAAAAACTGTGATAAGTGCAAGCATTAATTCCTCGCTGTTTCATCTCTCTTGCAAGTCTGTGTGTTGGTGTTAGCACAGTCATGTTTGATTTCCCTCGAAATAATTCAATCGCACGAGTCGTCTTCGCTGACCCACCACAGCCGTTTAGGTAACTGGTTTTATATCTACATATTGGATCGGAACATGACGGTGCATTAGATAGTTCTGATATCTGATTATTTTTCAAGTAATTGTTTTCAATTGTAACATCTGCTGATTTGGAGTAATCACGCAGTATTTCCCGTTTAATTCTCCATGATCCCCAACTCTCGTCGGAATTTGTGAATTCGGCCACTGCTTCTTTACGTTTTATATCTATATAAAATGAATCAATGGCGACTCTAACCGCGGTGTCATGAAATCTATTTATCATCGAAAGTAAATTAATAAAAGCATAAGTCAACATAGACGACCTTAAGTACGTATATTGAGGATTTTTGCCATCTGTGTAAGTAACAATTGTACCTAATTTGGTTCCATCGCACAAGAAAGCGTCTTTACGATCGACATGTATGCCATTAGATGTTGCATCTGTAATTATAAAATCGTATTCAACATCATCTATAATCTGCCGCGAAGAATATCGTTTGTGGTCGTATTTTCCACCTTGTGTGAATTTACCAATTATTCTTCTATCGAGATCTTTTGCGTGTTTATTTCTAACTTCAAAGATTTCTTTGGACCATTTCACGATATATTCTTCGTCTAGATTAGGAAATTGTTTTTTGTTTTCGGTGATTATACTATCTAGACTATCGGGTTGTGGTAACCAGACTTCAGTTTGTTTTCGATATGATATAATAGCTTCACTGACAATCAGCGATATCAGCATTTTAGAATCAATCATATACCGTAATAACACTAATGGCATCAAGTGTTTTTCAGAAATGTGTCTACCAAACCAAACATAACAACACAGATGAAGTCCTTTAGCCTATTCAAAAGATACCACACGAGCGAATCCGGTTAAATCAAAATCGTGCAGTGGTCCATTAATCGCAACATGGGTCATCTCGTGTGTGGGATGTCCAAATCGTTTAAAATACTCAGAACGCTCTCCGTACCCAAGAAAACTCCCCGGATAACACGCAATCATATCAACCGAAATTATGTTTTCAGGGTCATATTTGGTATTCCATAATTTACCATGGCCATATCCCACGCAGATTGATTCCATATCTGAGAGAAATTCTGCGCGTGTTGGTTTCCATAGATTTCTCTTTCTCGTGAAATGAGCTGCATTGTAAAACAGTTTGTCAGTAATTGTTCGTCGTAATCTGTTGAAAAACCACTAGCTAGTTTCTTCATCTCGTCATGGATGGCTTCAGAACGATATAATTCGCCATTGGGTCTTACAAATTGATCGAATTTACTATCTTCGTTTTCAAAACTGTGAAGTAACCACACCGACACAGGATCGTTTGTACATAACTCGTAAATAAAATCAAATAATTTCTCTTGAGAGAATTCCACAGGTAGATATTTTATGGTTCTATCCCGCGTAAATATTGTTACCGCGGATGTCCAGGCGTGTGCATTATGGTCAATAATTTGTATTGGAGATCCTCTCGATTTATATTTCGGTTCATATAATATCTCGCCTGTCACTGTCGGTACGGTTATTGGAAAATTTAGTATCCGCTCTAACGCGGCTACATTTTGAATTGTTGCCCCATTCCCCCTAACTGTTAAATCCCATTCGTTTATTTTTTTACTTCTTAGATCCGTCAATTTGTTTCCACGCAACGCATTTGTAAAATGTTCTATTATTCGTTCTGCTACACAATTTATCTTTGACAATTTCATGGGTTTTAGTCTTCTCAATACTCGGTTTATCATTAAACGGATAGATCCCATTCACAACCGCGGTTACAGGATAAGCTCTCTCGTAATACGGTTTGTCAATCCCAGTCAAAATTCCTGGCTTGGAATCCTGACTCACAGTGACAGTTCTCTTATTTTTCAGGATGGGTTCAAATTTGTCACGTATAATCCAAATCCCCGTTTCTGAGCGGATAATGAATTTCACTCTAAAAAAATATTTTGTCTGGTCAAGATGCGAGATTATCACTGCTGCTCTTTCGTCGTTCATGGTAGCATCAACAGTACCATCAATTCGAAATGTTGACCAATAGTGAGATGCTCCATCGCGCTTGATTTTATTAAAACCATCACGGACTCTACCTATCATGCTTCTATCACTTATTAGACTCTCTGGTACATCAGTGGAGACTCTATCGAGATTGAATTTAACTTTTTTACAAGGCGTAATTTTCGATAATCTCTCGAACTCCTCTATATTATAATTAAAACAAGTATTTAAAGAATTTATTATATAATGAATCATTGCAAATAGTTTATGATAGGATCAGTAACCGCTTGTAACAAATCATGCAGAAATGAATTCTGTGGGTACATCGTGGGAGTTTTGGGCCTTTATATTGCATACGATGTGGAGTAGGTGTGCGGGGTAAGTCGCAGTTGTGTCTCAATTGTGGTGGTAAGCGATACAGAGCTATGATAAACGAGTTAAAGATTCCGTCAAGAATTCTGAATCTGTCAGCGTCCCTGACAAAATCATAAGAGCACCTCAAGACTACAATGAAACATTCTCAAGTAATAATGAAACCAAATAATTAATTAGACAAACAATATATTGTATATATATGAACCAAGAATGTCAACCACATCTTGTGATTACCAATTATGAAGTGTCTCGTGATGATATTTTCAGAAACCGCAGACTGAAGAAATCAGTCGGGTGGGACAATGGTATGGGGTATTTGATGTTTACTGTTGGGAGGAAAAGGTATCTCAACCATCGGATGGTATATGAATGTTACAATGGATTCATCGAAGATGGTTTTGTAATCGATCATATTGATTCCAATCCTAGGATTAATTCTTCATCGAATCTACACGCTATTACTCAGAGTGGAAATACCAAAACGGGGAGAACTGGAAAACACTAGAAAAATCCAAAATGTATAAAATCACTGAATACAGAAACTAATGAAGAAATAATATTTTAATCAATGAATGAAGCCGGTAGGTATTTTGATATTTGCAGAGCCTCAATACGATATGTAGCAGAAGGAATTTATAAATCCGCTAACTCCAAGCGAACTGGAAATAGAATTCAATTCGTTTACATCTAAACTTTCATTTTGAACCGCAATAAGATGTTGATGACACCTTAGAGCGAATGGAGTCCATATAATATATAACCTACATGTGTATCTCTAGGCGCAATAAGATGTGAATAACACCTTAGAGCGAATGGAGTTCATATCGTACGAAAACGGTCATAATTGACCCCTACTTGTTTTATTAGATATATAAAATATATTCGATATATAATATATCATATAATCAATTTCGAAAATATAAATGGCATTATAATTGAGATTTCAAATTTGAAAAATCAAGGAATACAATTGTCAAATAAATTAGATTGTAATTAGATTCTCTCTGAATTTCAAGATCTTGATGATAGCGCTCAGAATAAAAGATATGTCCTTGCAAAACAGTATGGGTTTATCAAACGAATTCAGCGCGCGGTAAATGACTCGCTTGCATTTTGTATCCACATCAACAAATTTATCCCGCTGTTCACTGCGGTTGAAAAGGTGAGAGGCGAATAGGGCAAACAATATGAAATCAAACGCACAATTAACTCGATAAGCAAAACAATAAGAGAAATCATCAGACAAAATGAAAATCACTTCCCCGTTTTGGTTGCCTCAACACAGTGAAAAATCTCTCCATGGATTAATTGACACTCTAAGCACAAACATGTACAATACCCATACCTGTTTGCAAGTATGAGTAATCCACAATTCTTTGAGCCCAGTGATTAAAACACCGAGATAAATAATTCTATAGACAGGTATGCTTACTCACGCAGAACAGAAACTCTATATCTATAATACCTTTTCATGTTGTGTACTTACGCGGAAGTAATGAAACACTGTAGTGAAATTCAAAAGAATTTCAGAGTGGGTGAGAATCTATGAATTTAATTTTTATTTGTTAAGTGTTAAAATATTTTGAGGGATTTATTTTTTTATTATTGATTTTTGGTCGTTTTTGGTTGTTTTTGTGGTGTTTTAATGCAATGCGTCCACAAGATTTCATGTGAAAATCGAAGATTTTTGAGGGTGAAAACCCCAGGAATTCATTTAGAGAAATTCGATTTTGATGAAATTTATATCCTCGTGAGGCAAATTTTGTGATGTTTTTCATCGTGATCGTCGAATCTTCGATGCTTTTTCAGTGATTTTGTACTGATTTTGGCTAGTTCGTCGACAAGATTTCATGAAAATCGATTTTCTCTAAATGAATTCCTGGGGTTTCTGCCTTCGATAATTATGAAAACAATGAAACGCATAGCTATCTGTGGATTTTTCACTTACAATTTAGATCGTATTTTATATTAATTTATAATGGTAAATGAAGCCCAAACAACTAGATTAGCCCGCGAGAGATTGGCTGCGATTAAGAGATTTATTCCTGTTCGTGATTCCGCTCGAAATAAGCTAAAAGTAAGACAAGAATTTCAAACCGGATTTACAACGGGCACTGAACAATCATTCAAAGCAATAACCACTGCTACTAAGGAGGGTATTACTGCTACTGTATCAGTACTTGAACAAAAAGCAAAGGAAACTGAAAAAACATCAGCGCTGTTACAAAAAACCCTTATGGTCCAAAAAAACCCAATAAAAAAAGTAGAGGAATTACGTAATCGATTTAATGAGGAGGGGTTAGCAGCAATTGATAAGACTGATAAAGCGGAAATTCCTGCGCTTGTTGTTGCGACTTATGAAAACAGAAGAAAAAAAATGCTGAAATCAGAACAACACGCGTATATTAAAAGTATGAAATAATGGGCTGATATGTTTTACAAAATCAAAACTAACACAAGTCGAATTGATCAAGGCATTGCATCATTTACTGGATATCTAAGTGCGGTGCGTACAGTGAATGATCAATATTAAGAACTAAAAAAAAACCCAAAAAAACCGCAAAGATTGCAAAGAAAATAACAACAGCGTGCAAAGAAAATATCTTTCTCACCTAGACGACAACCACCACCTGACGATGATGATACGGGGTTGAAATCATTGGATTTTGATAATTCACAATTATTGTATTAGCCATCTGATGATGATGATACGTGTTTGAAATCATTGGAGTCTGATAAGAAGCAATCATTGTATATGCCATCTGATCAAGATGAATCTAATGATGAACTTTTAAGACATTTACAAGATCAGGAAAAGGATACACAAGGTACAACCGGGGATGGTTTTTCTCAGAGTGTCGCTCCAAAAGGTGTTTAAGGTAGTGGTCTAGTTTGTTGTCCCAATAGTATTCTCGGGGATATATCACGATTAGAAATTCTCGTAGGAGGGAGACGAGCTAGAAATAACTCACCGGAAATAATTAATGAGGCCACTGATATCTGCAGACGACTTTTTGAGGGTGGTATCATGGATATTGGTGTATATCGAGAGTTTATTGATGAGTTAGCGGACGGTTATCACAGTGACTGAAAATCGTTTACGATGAAAATCCAAGGGATTTTTGCGACTAGATAAATGTCATTTAAATAAGATGATCATACACTACAACCACAATAAACGAACCATGACTTGCGTAGTAAACTCACGATTGCCAGTTTATAGAGCGTACTATGGAGATGGTCTCGGCAATACCATTACAGGGTTATTTGCAAGAATGGCTCCAAAAATAGCACCAATCGCAAAACAGTTATCAATGAAAGCTATTGATGTTATTCATGATAAGGGTATTAGCACTGTTGGTGATGTTGCCGGGAAAGCACTTTCTTCCGCTAAAGAAAAACTAGTAGAGTTAGTTCAGCGACGAAAGAAACCACTGGCGAAGTCATCGCTCGGACCACTACCATCTACGGATATTATGCCTGCAAGTATTACAAAATAATAAACAACGCGGTGGAGCAGAATATAGAATAACGGATAAATGAAGGATATGATACTCAGGGAAATATTACTGCAAATATGATAGCGGGAAGTGGTTTGAAATCGCGATTTAGATCAAGAAATATATAATAATATGTTCAAATCGGCTCCTGACCCAGCGTTTGATTTAGATGCCCCAGTACCCAAGAATGATTCTGTATGTGATTATCAATTCTATTCCTATCATGCAGTACAACAAATATTCGATCAAGAATCGAACTTCAACTCAATGATACCAGCAAATACGTTTTACCCGCTGGAGCAATTTTTGAAGTAGAAAGAGAACTTGTAACAGCTGCTGATACTTCTGCTGTACCAGCACCATATGACCTAAATGCCTAAGTCGGTTTTGTCAATAATGGTATCATGACGCTATTGAGAGTGCTAGATACATGATTTATGGAAGAGAGATTGAATCCATAGAACGTGATGTTGATGTTGCCAAAACAATAGTGGGTTTAGCAAGATATTCTGATGATTTTACAAGATCGGCCGGTCCGTCTATGATGTTCTCTAAAGATATTAATGATCGCGCTGCACCGACTCCATATGATATAAGACAACCAAAAAATCAGGCTGGTACTGCTAATGTTGATACCGAGAATATGATTATAAATAATGATCCTAATTACAACCTAGTTGCTGCAACACGCATATCAATGTTGCAAGAACAACGTAGATTTTTTTCATGCGCGATTCCATTGCATCATATATTTAGATTCTGCAGAAATGTTAGAAATGTTATCTATGGAGCGAAGCATACAGTAGTACTCGTTCGAAAAAGCGATGATAAATGATGCAATATGGAGGATTTCAGCAGATATTGCACATCCGGATAATGACCGTGGTAAAGTAAATATAACACAACTAACAATGTGGATGCTATCATTTATGGATCATGGAGGAAAATCATTAATATCATGGCTAACTATAACGATGGATACCATGCAGTCCTCTGCACGACATATATTTATTGTGTTACAGGATATGGAGCGATTAAATTCACAATTACGCAGCCATATGATATTTGATCAATTGGGTGTTAATGAAGTCTCTTAATTACGGAAAAAACCAAATAGCACTCGCGTATCATCGTTTGCTGACATTTATGCGACGTGATAATAATGTGGATACTGGTCTGCAAATATCACAGTGGGATTTTAAAAACCTATATCCCATCTATTACTTTTCGCTGAAACATCTTGACTTAACCTGACAATCCGTCGTTGACATGCATTTCCGAGCTCGTTTAACACGACTTCCTGCTGTTGGCGGTAGATACAGAGCAATTGCTGTCATTTTCAGTGACAAATCGATGCTACTCGAAGGTATTGGTGGACGAATGAGCGTAATTGTCATATAATGATGCTAGTGTTACGTAATCCCCTGGTCAAATTAAAAAATTGCAATTGGAATCAGCTAAAAAAATGTGGAACCACAATATCGCTGAAGCACAATCAGATGTCTGGTGGTCAGAATAAACTATCACTGACAGCTCGTCAATTTAAACACTTCAATGATGCTATAAAAGATAAAAAAAGGTGTTCATATCACTTTATCTGCAGCTGCAATTAGGAACATGATAAAATCTGGAGGAATATTCCCGCTGTTAGCTGCATTACCAGCGTTGATTGCAGCAGCGGCCCTGCGGTGGCGAAAGCTGCTGCGTTAGGAGCCGTTGGTACAGCGGCAGGGATGGAACTAAAGAAAGCAACTGGAAAAGGGTACAAAATAGAAACGACCAGGAAAGGGTCTAAGACTACCAGAGACGCCTTATTCATGATACAGCTGAAAGAGCCTGAGACTGGGTCGTACCAAATCGAACAGATCAATAACGAATTACAACGCAGAATAAAATCCATTACTGGAAAAGAATCGAAATCGCTATAACAGTTCAGGAACCAACACTATCATCCGCGATTGAGATAAACTCACCCAAGTATGTCGTAGACATGTATCAGAGTTCGATAAGAACTATATTAGGATGGCCTGAAACCCCACCTCGGACATCTTATCAAATACCAGAACCTAAAAATCCGATTATGTTACAGATGTACAATCATACCACTGATAAATTTACATTTCGTGATAACAATACCATGCAATGGGAATTTAGTTTTGAGAAAACTCCTGATTCATCCATTGCCATTGTATTTACTCTAAATAATGTCATTGATTATTTGAAAGAGACAATTAATCAATTACATACAACACAACTAGAGAGACTGCGTCAGAGTTTCCAAAAACATCTTTTTGATAGAACGAGTTCCCGTAGCGAGATCATAAAACATGTTGAGATATTAAATCAGCTTGTATCCGACATGGAATATATCATCAAACGAATAGTTCAGATAATAATTTATGACAAGAACGGAGATAAACAAACATTTCTAACTGGTTACAATATCACAGAAGCTGATTTATTCGATTTCAAGTTTCTTGGGTATAACGCAAATGAACTAAAAAATCAAACAATGACCTCCTCGATGAGTACTTCCCACAAATACTCGCCGCATGGAACAAAATAGCACAGCCACAGACAACCATCCTCAAACATAATAATGACCCAGGTGGTAGGCTTATTGCTCCTGCTAATGTGAATATATCCTCGGTGATTGCAGTAAATCTAGTATGTGATGCTATCGAAGGAAGCTACCAAATAAATATCGAAAGATCAAATCAAGCCCAACAAGGATATATTTTATATTCATTTGCACCAACAGCTCCTCCAGGTTTTCTAATCATTGAGGATCCAACTAATCCGGTCTATATGCGATGTCATAATGATTCATTAACGAGAATTAATTTCAAACTCACTGACCAGTCCAATAATCTAATTGATTTACGAGACGAGGTTTTACAAATTAGTCTGTTTGTGAAATCCTAAAGAGTTTTACCATAACAATTCGTCTCCGCAGCGACATCAGCGTCGGGTCTGTCTGGAGACAGAGTCTCAATAGCGTGACAAATCGAAACCATTTGTCTTTGTTTTGTCTGCCTGAATTAGTTTCGGTTTGAAATCCTTATGATTTGTTTTGAAAAAGGTTTGGTTTGCTTGAAATAGTTTCGGTCTGTTCACCCTCTTGCTTGAAATCCTTTAGGACTTTGTTTGAAATAGTTTCGGTTTGCTTGAAATAGTTTCGGTCTGTTCACCTTCTCTGCTGCTTACAATTATTTTTGTAATTGTCGTTTTATTGTAAAATGCTAATAGTCTTCAAATGTTCAATTGGTATTATTATGTTCCTTATTGTGCAATCCTCTTACTTTCTTAAGACTCAAATGATAGTGGTAAATCCTTCCTAATTGATCTGCAGGATTTGTATGACTCAGAAGACAAGGATGAAGTAGTAGTGGCACAACTTGAATAGTTGTTTATTGTAACATTTCTTGGACAAGATGACGGTAAGCAGCAGAGTTTCAAAAATCACTATGGCACATCATTCAAACCAGTTTCGAAAAAACCATCACATGATATTTACACTTGAACATAAGGAGGGCAAATGGTGTGTAAAAAGGCAACAATGGCAGGATCTGACAGGTGACTCTTCATCCACAGACGAATGTACAAAAGAAGTAGAAGATGGTGATGATCTTCAAGATTACAATTGGTTTAGACATCAAGGAGGCCAAATATTTAAGATTTTTAGAGACAAAATCAGATATATTCTTAAAATCAGTTAGATCGTTCAAACATTAAAATTACATTCTTGTTGTGGATGAATGAGATAATAACTTGTCATATCTGCAAACACTATCTTTACTGCCATGGACAGCTGTCTTTGACAAATACAGGAAAAGCATAGATAATGGTCTCTCGTCAATTATTAAGAAGCCGCTTAAAAGACGACGAGATGTAAATTTATATGGTTGGCAAGAAGCCATCATACCTACAGAGGCAGCAACACATTTGATATCTTTGCAAGGAAAACGAGACAAACCTGAGACAAGAGTGTGAGGGGAGTACAAACAAGGATATCGTTGCGTTAAGAAAACCTTTAGCTGCCAAATAGATCAACTCGGCATGTTTGCTGATGGATATACCACGTACAAAGTCCTTGTATGCTAGCCAAAAGATCCTGTTTTGTTGAACATATAGAAACCCATTCGTGAGATTGAGGATAGAACTGACCCTGCTCAATAAGAAGACATTGTTGATTCTGGTTACCGAAATACTGAGAACTCGTTAAGAAGATTTCAGACTATCAAAGTTTACTATTGTGAAAATCTTACCGTAGTAAATTGCAGCAAAGAAGCATATGAATCAATTCAGACTCTCTTTACAGAGACAACAACTATTTGACGTTTTGAATGGTCAACCATGGATATAACAAATAACACAAGCATATTAGAAAGTGAGGAATCCCTTTTCCAGAGTCACCTGGGTCGTCTATATTCTCTATTTACACCTGACGAAAAGGAGAGAGCATAAGAATGCCACTTACCTTGAGAAAAAGAGACATTGAGAGAACAGCGTTTTGTTTACAGGATATTGATGATGGTATCTGATGATTATCTCATGCAGATTCATCACAGGTATGGTAGTGTATATCTATGACGGATTGCTCAGTAAACAGGCTGGAGGTTTGGTGCAAAGTAGATAGGACGGATGCAGATATGCAGATCAGCAAGTCAGATTCGTAATTGAATTCAGTATGTCGCATGGTTAAGTAATCCTAATATTTACATATCGACTGTTGTAATGACAACTGAATGTCCCCTATTCCATTGATCTGTAGATGGACCATTACTGCATTGTCTGAGCTACGCAGTTTCACAACCGTGTGTGAGCACATGACTAACATCAGTTGCTTTTTCCATGCATGTATTTGCTCAGTTACAAATTGCGAAGGTTTCAACACATGACAATACTTATGTATTTAAAGGCGAATGTAGCAATGGCAATTTCTATCCCAAACAATCCTACAAAACTATTAACAATAACTATATTATTTAAAGTTTTACTATTTTGAGTACTTCTGCAACTGCAACAGAACATCACAATCTTACATAATGGCTTTCACAAATGTTACACTTTATGTTGAATTTGCAACATGCTTTCTTCCTGTAATGCAGTGACTTTTAGCCAACATTTTGATGATGAATACAGTTGATATCATTTGCACAACTTGTGACATGAGTGCAGACTTCGAGTTCTATTGTTCTAACATGGTAGTCTTCAGCCAAACACAATATACACTGAAACACTTGCGTATGAAAATATGCTAAAACGTATATCTACTAAACGTTAATTTGTTTTCTTCATTTGCATCAGTTTTATACATATATGTTTACTGGAAT
This sequence comes from Unio pictorum, assembly GCA_030141615.1. Lineage (NCBI taxonomy): Eukaryota > Metazoa > Mollusca > Bivalvia > Unionida > Unionidae > Unio > Unio pictorum. The sequence goes on along the minus strand of JARLTB010000293.1, from coordinate 11,938,513 downwards.
ATATCTGATCGTGATAATAAATAGTTCTCGATATTATCGATTATGATATCGATTGATGATGTTTAAGTTTGATACATGAATTAGAAGTTGTAAACAATATTGTCCACCAAGATTATGAAGCATCAGAAGTTTGAAATGTATAATTACATATAATTGTATAATGCATGCCAACATCTAAATTGGATGTTTGTACAATAGGCAGTGTTGTCTCATTTGAATTAGAGAACCGTGAGTCATGGTTTTTACAAAGCTTTACACATTGAATACAGCAATTTTTCATTAGTGATAGTCTAATTAAAATTATTACTCCTCTGTTTCACTTGAAAATCTGACTGCTTCCAAGTAGGATTTATGTTTTATTAACCTATGGTCTTAACATTACTGCTAATTATATCAACCGATCAGATGAAGTCTAATTATTCGACTTTGAAGACAGAGCACTCTGGATAAAGATTATGAATATGTATTGAATATTTTTATTCACTTTCAGATTTTTGAAAGCTGCATTTTTATTGACTAATTCAATGGTTACTCGAACTTGAATTTTAGGAGGTCATCGTCAGCTCTTCACGTAGAACGGCGGAATATGATTTCATTCAGATTGGATTACATCTGGCTTATGGAATCTGAGTAGGTATCATTTTCAATCTTATTCCAATGATAACTAATTGAATTTTATATACCCGACCTGTGCTAACCTTTCATAGCTAATGCTTTATAATGTGCTAATCTTTCCCCCAAAATGCAAGAATAGTTTTAATGCAGAGATTAATTGTTAATTTTCTCTAGAGCATAGTTGTTGTACGAAACTCACATTTTGCGTCACAACGATCTCGACCCTTACATCCACAATTATTTTGACCCATACATCCACAATGGTGTCGACCTGTACATCAATAATTATCTCTACTCATAAATCCACAATGATCTCTACCCATACATTCACAATTATCTCGACCCATAAAAACATCAACACATTCACAAATCCATCATCCATCCACCCATACACCCATCCATTGGTTCATCCATCCATCCAACCATCCATTCATACATACATACTGTTATGTGCTTAGGCTCGAATAAGTAAGTAACACAGAAAGAAGTGAAAACTAACAAGGTTGTAAAATTTTAACAATGAATTTATTAAGTACAAATGTTGTATAAGAGAACATAAATAAACTTACGATTTTAGAGAATCAAATCCAATATTAATCCTATAGAGAATTCACAAAAATAATCCACTAATTGATTTGCAAAAGTCCTGATAAATAAATGTTCTAATAGTTCCAGGTTCGAAGCTTGACGATGTAATCCAAAATAGCTGACGATGTCACGTGATACAGTTCTTGTTTTTAAAATAATCCAAATAAAAATCATGAACACATGTCCTTTTCCAGATAAATAGAATAATTCCTCTTGCTACAACGAAATGACATAATTTCCAGTACAAGGTAATTAAAATTATAACTCAAACAGAATACACAACTTAATAATAACAAAGCCCAACATCTACTGAATTGTTCTATCCCAAACAATAATTCAAATACCTGTTTTTACTACGTAAACAAGTGATCACGTGATTTTATGGAAGTTCATAGAAGGTCATAGAACAAACGTACGATCATTTAAACACGTACGCAAGGAAAGTTCTAGATAAGAAAATCAGTCACTTCTTACCCCCAAGAACTAAAAATAAAAAGATGTCCCTAAATTTAGCCAATCGTTTTAGAAGCTTGTTGACACTGTCTGAAGCAAGGTCAGAAATTAGGTCAACAAGCCAAGGTCAAAAACATGTTTACAGATAAAATATGGTCATAGAGATTTTTCTAGAATAATCTCCCAATTAATGAATTTTAAAACCCAAAATGACATATTTGGATCTGACATTTAAAAATAAATAATTTAAATCAAATATACGTAACACATACATACAAACATGCATGTATGGGATGTATTTATTGATTTATGTATGTGTTTAACTTAGTCATGTATGTATGTATGTATGTATGTATGTATGTATGTATGTATGTATGTATGTATGTGTGTGTGTGTGTGTGTGTGTGTGTGTGTGTGTGTGTGTGTGTGTGTATGTATGTGTGTATGTGTGTATGGATGGATGGGTGTATGTATGTATGTATGTATGTATGTATGTATGTATGTAATGGATGGGTGTATGTAGGTAGGTAGGTGGGTAGGTAGGTATATATGTATGACCGACTGAATGATTATTTATTATTCTGAAGAGATTTCATTCAGTTAATACAGAAAAGTTGGGATCATAGCTTGTCATTAAAGGACTTACAGTATACTATATAGCAACAAAAGTAACGAGAACGCAATATTAAAACACATGCGTGTGAGAACTCATTGCAAACGAGTTATATACTCAACATAGATTAAGGGAGGATAAAAAAGAAATTGGAAATATTTACTTTTGACTGAAACGATTTAAATTAATTAATATCACGTTCTCTCTCACTTCAAACACATGTGAGTTATTTATTAGATATAAATGAAATGGGTCCATTTCCTTAATTTACTGAACAATCATAGTAGCAGATATCCTTTTCAAGTTCATTTGCTCTTCTGTAAATTGTGTCTATTCCATCAGCCACCACACACATAAATGTCTGCCATGATTGATCATCCACATAATCATAGATGTCCACTCTCTTGCCCAAACGGAAATGAAGTAGTGTGTCATTGTCCTGACATTAAAGCCAGTGGGAGTCTAGGATGTCTATTGCATCTATTATTTTTTAAACATAGTGTTACGCTCGTCGTTTAGGGCTTGGCAGTAGAGTAACATATGCTTGGCTCTGTCTATAGTCAATCTCTTGCAGAGTTTACAGTTATATTCATTCTCTGTTGCAACGGAACACATTGTGAAATAAGCAATGTTAGCAAAAGTCCAAGTTTTATTAGGAAAACATTTACCAAGTTTCCAGACTGCTAGTGATTGAATATTAGTATGGACACTTGCATAATGTAGCCGTTCAGGTCTCATTTAAAGTTTAGATTTCCGCAATGGTTCGTTGCAGCAGTGATCTGCCGTTTCAGTATTCCTCCAGCATGGGTTCGGGACAGAATATAGGTCATTCAGGTATATGTGGAAAAAAGCCGCCAAGCTGGTATTTCAAAATAACACGGTTATATCTTTAACAAGACCAAAGCTCTCACATTCTTGTATCAGGAAGTCAAAGATTCTTCTGTTGAATAAAATATTCCATGCAAGTGAGCCTTTAGCTCTGCAGATGTTATTGAAGAAACCGAATTTGATTTTATCCACATAACCTTCAATGTTCCTCAGTCCAAGATTGCTAATTGATGTATCTGTACAAGAGTGCTGATCAAGAGCTATCATTCTTCTTGCCGCTTTTCTTAGGCATACATACAGATCGTATACTTGTGACTAGCTCAAGTTGGACCATAGTTCGCATCCATATGTCATTGTAGGTAGTACTATTTTTGACCATATTGTAGCACTATTAATTGGATTCATACCATCCTTTCCAATGCCAGTTCCAGCAATGCAATACAATACTGACCTTCCTTTATCACAAGCAATTTGTACTGCAGCAGTATTAGAAAGATCTGTGGAGAACATAGTTTCTTGAAGAAGCTATAGGAATCAATTTATTTCCGAGCATAATATTTGTTTGATTTTATTCTTCGAGAATATGACAATATTGCTTTTATCAGCATTGTACCGGAGTCTCCACTTCAGTGCATAGTCATTGAGGTTGCGAGGTAAAACACACATAACATTAAATGACGAAGATAACAAGGACGTGTCATCTGCTAGTAAAACACAGGGGATACTCAGAATGAAAACTTGTAGTCTATATTTTTTGACTCCAGCAAGGATATTATGTCATTTATCATAATTATGTATAGCCATGTCAATAGCGTTCTTCCTTGTCCTACGCCTTGATTGACAGTGTATGGTTTCGAATGATGATCGTTGAGCATAACATGAGCCCTAACTTCTCGAAACGAAGTTCTAATTAATCTCCAGTTTTCCTTTAATTCCGAGATGGAATAGCTTGTAAAAGAGACCATCGTACCACACCGTATTAAAGGCAGTCGCATTATCCAGGAATGCAGCATTAACTTTTGATTGTCCTTCCAAAAAACGGGCTATTCCCTCTTTTGTAATAAAGGCTGCAGTGACACTGCATTCGCTTCGAAATCCTTGTTGTAATGGGTGAGGGAAACGGAATTTTTCGCTGAAAAGAATTAGCTTTTTCAGCAATATTTTTTCAAATACTTTTTGAAATACGGGAACGATTTAGATATCTCTATAGTTATTCATATTTTTTTTAAAATTATTTTTCCCGCCTTTAAAGATAGGTACAACATTTACAGTTTTGAAGTAATCAGGATACGTTTCCAAGAAAATTATGCTATTGTACACTTTGCACAAAATATAACTAATCGATCGACAGGCAAACGTTAAATGCTCTGCACATATTTTGTCTTAGAGCCTCTTCAATGTCTTTCTGTGGTATGGTTTCACACATATCCTTATCTGGTCCGTCATCAACATTTTAATCCATAATATGTTACATTGTGTTTCTAATTTCAGCTGCAAACGATTCATTAAAATTAATATCTGGTATTTCAGTACCTAACATTTTAAAATGCAGGCGCCACACGTCAAGAATCAAATCAGGATCTCGTATTATTTCTCCTTCCACTTTTAGTTCAGAAATATCTTGTCTCTGTCCCTTCTTATGAAGTCTTACTATTCTGTAGAATTTCCCTACATCCAGTTCTGCAGCTTTTTCCAGCTCATTGTATTGTTCTTGTTCGTACTGGTATTTTGTCTTGTTTAATTATTTTCTGAAATTTCTTTTGGCATTTTTGTATTCTGCATACATTATAAACTGTGTCCCACGTGGCCGTTCATCTTTTATCCATAACAATCGTTTTTTTCTCATCTCTTTATGTAGTTCAGCCACATTAAAAAATTTCCAGTAAGGTTTTAAGTGTGGGAAGAATCTTTTTTTGGATGAATTTTATCCGCTGTATTGCGGAAAACAATCGCAACAGTAACAAGGGTGTTTTGTACATCTGAAATGCTATTTACAAATAGCTCCACTGAGTTCAAGTGCTCGTTGATTTCACTTCTGTACCGTTCCGGTTGTTCTGAAGAAACCTTTTGCCAGTTAATTGTAACTGGATATCTGGAAAATGATGATTCCAGGAGTTCCTCTGGAACTAACAACTCTGCTCGTGCAGGTAAATGATCAAATAAATTTAGATGATGATCATCTTCAACATGAGCATTACGGACTAAATCTATTTTGGAGGAGGGTATTAAAATGGAGTCAATCAAAGACGAGTGTTTGCCGTCAGATGAACAATATATACATACATATATATATATATATATATATATATATATATATATATATATATATATATATATATATATATATATACTGGTATTTCAGAAGGGAAAATATCACATGTTGACATTAGATGCCTATTTGTCAAGAAGGATAGTAGAATGTACCATTTGTACTTTTTGGAATCACTTTTTATGGGTAGCTCCGCATTAAAGTCACCGCAGATAATCACACAACATTTTTGATTATATTCATCATAAAGGCATTCCACAGTTTCCATCATAAAATACAACAACAAATGACAAACATACAGCAGTAATGGTGTGTCAGCTAAAGTAATGACGAAACGAAAAATTTTAATACCTGCCAATCTGTAGTCAGAGTTAAAACTAGCATACATGCATACATCCATCCATACTTATATGGATAGATACATCCATATATACATCCATAATTGCAATCCAAGTAGCTGGTAGAGGAAAGTAATATTTCCATTAGTCAGAATGTTACCACGTGATCAAAATCAATTTCGTTCATTTCCGTATGAACTGTAAGGAGAACTACTTTTCTAAGAACACTCACGTATATTAATAGCGTCACGTATACAGCAGAAGATAAACACTGCTAGTGAAGACAGAAGCGAAGTAAACATTAATGCAAAAGAACAATTTTCAATTTCTTTTAACAATAATTGAATTAATTTAATCTGAAAGATTGAAGCAACATATATTTCACATCTTTTATGAATAAAATCATTCTTTCTTTCTTGAATATGTGAAAAGTATGGATAAAAATGTTTGAAGTGCGCTAGGTCAAGGTCACCGGTACTATACAACGCTGAAACTAAATTTCAGAATTTGGAGATTTTGTCGCTAACGTTTTCTTATCAGATAGATATCATATAAAAAGATATTGAAACATTTGACCCATCCATGTTTGACAATCTTTTTGAAGTAGAAGAAGTATTACAAACTGAGTTATCATTTAGTTTGAATGAATCAACACCAGTCCAGTTCCCTGTTGATCACCAGGACTACCACAACCCAAAAACGCCTCAAATCACTTAATGAGGAAGATCTCTTAAACATAAAAAAAAACAGCGGTACTCAAAATCTACCAAGAAAAACACGAAATGGGGCTACAAAACGTTCACAGGTAGATTTATTCATTCATTCAATAATCATTATTGACTATAATAATAACAATTACCGGTATACTGGACTGTTCATTAATATAAGCATAAGTAATATTGCTCGATACTTAATTTGTGCTTATCTGTTATTTTCTAAAGAGGCAACCTGCTTTTAAGTGAAAAAAATGTAGATAATCTTTAAATTAATATTTGTGACAACATATAAAAATGTAACAAATTTGTTATATAAATACAAATTATGGAAAGGAGATATGCATGAATGATTCGTCCAAAAGATCTAACTATTTAAAATGTTATAAAATAGTTACTACCAAGCTAAACAACGTATGACTTTCAAAATTACGCAAAGAGAAGAATACGGAGATAGATCTGAAAACATCTAAGTCTGCACATTTGGCCCATATGTTATTGTTAGTTTATGCCAAAGCAGCCCCTAAGGTCACCACAGCACGAAAGAGGATGCTCAATGAAGCCCGAACTTTTAATATTGTCAGGGCTAATATAAATTGCTATATTCAGGTTGAATGTGGTCATTCAATTAATATTGTTAAAGACCCTAAGTTTAAAAAATCAAATGACATGTTAAATTGAAAACTAAAGTTGAACTCAAAGAATGGTCTATCAAGATCAACTGAACACATACCAATTCACACTCAGATAGAGGGTTTGGTTATACCTATCCATCTACTATGTTACAAATGGATTAGAATTCCACAGCCAATTGGTACCCATCAGTCTCGAAATCAGATTTGATGAAACAGGGGCTGAATATGTCATTTGGATCCATCAAACTATGCAAACAAATCATCATGGAGACTTAAATGCTAAGGAGGAAAATTCTGACAAGAGAATGTATACAACTGGTGGTCAAAACTGACTCGTCAGGTAAGTCAAATACTACCTCAAACATATTAATCCAAGAGCGAAATCACGACTGTTTTGTCACATTGATAAAAATGCTTTTGAAACTCCCCAGTTTTGTCAAATATAGTACAAAACAAGATGTGTTGAACACAGACAATTAAGCAGTTTTATGCCTGACATATGCAAAAATGCCCATATATCTGCAAGATATACTGCTCACTCTCTTTGTGCCAAAGCTTTCAATGCAATGATCAACACCAACCTTCCTGCTAAGTACATTATATATCTGTCTGACCACTCCAATGAACTATCATTGAAACCATACACAAGGCCCGGCACTCAATATAAACAACAAATGAGTAACATTTTTACGAAGGTATGTTCAAATGTAGCATTGTCTCCTCGGTACACTTCTGCAGTACTATTTCATGCAACTATAAATGTTCCAATGACCTCAACAAACTCAAGCTGTCCTACTCAAGATAATGTCCAAATGACCCCTTACAAACCTGACCAGTACATATGAAGTAATTGTTACTGAATCTACTTAAAATCAAACACTAATGATAATACAATGAACTATACGACAGGTTTCATTAACCAATCCACCTATCATTTCAATAAATTCACCTTCTAGTTTAGTTGCAACAAAACAAAGTAAGTGCAAACAAATTTAGGAAATAAACGAAGTTCAAGTTAAGTGTCAACTATCCAGGCTAGAATAATAATTTACAAAAAAATCATATATAACTCCTGGTATTTTTTATATATCAATTTCCAATGAATACCATTAGAACATTTTCTACACTGATGTTCCAAACTTAATGAGAGGGACCAGGTTATGAACCATTGTCACTAAACAATTCATAGAATAAATAGAGAGATAAAATAAGTACTCAGTCTGAACCAACAAAACTGATCACACATTTTCTATAACCTAACCTCATACACCTACATGTATTAGTCCAGCCTATTTATATACACGAAAATTGGTTTTGAAGAACGAAATTAGATCACTCACGTGTCAGAACAGTGATGAATATGCCAAATCACACTGGCAGTCTATGAACGCATTCATTATTGGCCATGAATCGTGACTTTAAATATTGAGCTCCACGTTGACTACACGTGTCCATTAAGGTAAAATATAAAAATCACGGTAGCATTGTTCAGATTCCATACATAGGCTTCCATTGGATGAAGGAATGGTATTATGATGAAGCAGGGCATCCCCAAGTGCTCCAAATAGCTACGTAAACCCCCCCCCCCCCAAAAAAAAAAAAACAAACATGTATTACTACGCTCAATTAGGATTTATGTTTCTTAATGATGAAAACAAATTAACACAGCAAACAAATGAAATTTCAATTATAAGAGTTTAGCGTTGGTTTTTTTTGCGTTTATCGTGGTATAAATGTTTAATTGCCGACTCACACAGCTTACATTCGGGCGTTATTTGCTGTGTGAGTCGGCAACTGACAGTTTATACCACGATAAGCGCAGAAAAACAACGTTAAACTCTTCAATAGATACATGTAGACATACCATCCATCCATCTATGTCTGCATCCATTCACCGATCCATCCATCCATCAATCCAAATACAAATGTGAAAATACTAAATAAGCAGACTAGCATTATCCAAAGAAAGGAAAAGCGAGTAGGTGGGGATTGTCCGACCTGATGAATAATATTTGTTGGAAATATTGCGAGTTAAGAAAATTTCTCAAGCTTAATTTCGTGTCAACACAAACAAGTATTACGTGTAGGAGTTTCCTTTCTGCACCTACTCATTGCATTATTGGCGATTATATTTTCAAATTAGAAATCGATCTATAACTTTCAATCGTCTCTTAATAACTTGCTCAAACACATGCTTTTAGAACTGAAGATGTATGATATTTTCTTAAATCTAACAGTATATGATCTGAAATGAATAGTGACATCAATTCCTAAACAAATACCAAAGTTTAAATTAGGAAACAAACATTCATAAATATGAATATTTATTCAAAAATTATGCAAATGAAGCATGTATGAATAAATAAAATGCAATATTTTACGCTTTTATTCAAAAGAAATGTAACAGACTTGAGAAATGTGTAAACAAGATGTCATTATTTTTTTGATCGCGTATTGAATATTTATTCATCGATAGTTTATTTCTAGAAGATTGTATAATTTATTATTTGATTTTAGTATTCTATTTTGTTTAATTTAAATCTTTTGAAGCTATGAGGACTATGTGATAAACATTTCTGCACATACCTCGTTTGCATTAATTTTAGATAAACATTAATATTTTATAACATCATTTGTTCATTTTCTGTTTGGTTGTATGGGCAATTTGTTTTAGTCAAGATTTTCAACCAATGTTGTGATTGATTGCTGACGAGTTTCCATAAAATGTACCCAGTGTGTTGCCTGACAAATAACATTACTTTAATTGGACACAAAAGTCATATACAAAACAACGATACATAAACGAATTCCCAAAATACTATAACAAGATATTCTGGACATTAAACAAAGATTTCACAATTAGCAGCACAACACATCCGCTTATAGGAAATGACGCGTTTTAGTTTCGTCGTATGATTATTTATTTCTAATTATGCTTAACGTTTTCAGCATATGAGTCGCTTTGAAAAATAGATTTTTGTCCCGAAATATAGAAGTGGTGTGTGTGTGAATCTTTATTTTAATATGTTTTTACACATTATTCAATATAGTCCCTGCCTCTGCTGCTATTTAAATCTTGACCGAAGTATTAAACTCTAACCTTTATTGAACTCTAACCTTTATTGTTTGCTTATGTCTATTAGTGTGCTTTTTAATGTAAGGGAAAAAACTCTTATCAGTATGTTCAGATGCTTGTTTTTCCCAAACATCGTGATTAAACACAACCGCAAATAGAGTTTACGAATACGAATTAGTTTGAATAGATATGCGACATAGTCTTTCTTTGAATGGGAAGACACAGTGACTGATAGAAGACATGCAAATGTTGACCTTCAAATTTGAAATAGAGAACGAATCGTTGCCGCTGTAGTAAAATCTATGATACATGCAATCTCATTTCATGCAATAACAAGGTAATTAAAGAGTAGATACCTACAAATGGTGTAGCCTTAACAGCCTTGTGTTGTGTCATCAGATTTAAGGTATGGTCCAATATTTCTGAACAATTATTTTCAGGTTGCTGTTTATGGAACAAAATATTACGATGCAGGAAATGCAACGATTCTGACCCAACGATTTACACGTAATAGTAAATATGGATTCAATAGAGAACGTAAAGGTTTATTAGAAAATGGGATACACTTGAATATCACAATCGTTGGGTGATTTTCATTTAGTTATATATAATTTATATGCAAGATAGGCAGAGATGTACAGAACATAAATTTGTTGTTAACCTCATGAAACATAATAAAGGTAATTAAAAATATAGACAGGAGAAGACAACCTAATTATGCAGTAAAGACTTAATCTTTTTTGTTACTTAATTATAACATGATTTTAAAGTAGTAACTAAACAGTAAATAGAACTAACGACTCCCTGATATGAACTTCCTTACCATTCCCAAGAATCAGATTAACGAAACCTTTTGAAGCTTGGATAATTCTCTCTATTGAAGAATGAACTATGACGTTTTAAAAACAATTCGTCATGGTAAACTCTATATATTTGTCCTGGACAGGCTTCAGATATTCCAAATATACTTAGTCCGAAAATAAGCTTTGATAATTATGTTCTATCATCTTGAATACATAATGTGTCGAAATTAAAAAAATTAAAGGTAAAACTGATTCAACGAATTCGAAGACAGAAGATATGTTGGAAAGAAGAAAATTTCTTCAAGAAATTAAATGAGCAACTAATGGATATTAATGGAAGCGAAAGAAGTTAAGGTGTTAAAAATAGGTCCACGTGGGTAGAAAATTGGTAGTCGAGGAAGAAAAATTATTAACATGGATATTAGTTATGATCTCGGCAGAATATCTGATTTATTAATTCTTAATGTTGGTCATTTTGGAAGTACACATTCTTATTATAAGAATTTATAAATATGCTGATCAGTTAATCGTGATCCTCATTTGCATGAAACAGTTTTAGATTCATCAGAGCGGCCTGTTTCATTATTAAAAAAGGGTCCAAAAATGAGGCAATATGAGAAAGAAACAAGGGCAAGATCAAACGGATATTCACTTTCGAAGTTTTAAAATTTGCTGAAAAGATCTTGGTACTGTATTTTATAAACCAGTATATCTCTTGCTCAATTAGTTCATTTTTATCAACTAAAATACAGTAATATTTATTTCAATGCTTTTATGGCCCCGAGTGACCGAGTGGTCTAAAGCGCTCTCCGTTACGGATCACTGTAATCTCACCTGTCTGCGTGGGTTCGAGTCTCAGAGTCGGCTAATGTAGTTATGTGAGAAAGCTTGCCAGTAGCTTCTCGTGGGTCGGTGGTTCTTCGGCTGGATTGCCGAAGTTGATATTTGGTTGGCTTTTACTGCAGGACATCGCTCTCTAGGCCTTTGATTAATATTATTGAAGCATTATAAATGAAGAGCCTTGGTCTGAACATCAGTGAGTATATAATGCGATAAAAGAAAGACAGTTTATGTACATGATGTAACAATTGTAACTCAGAATTAGACATTAGCCTTTGCAACGTATGAACAACAGCTAAAAGTAGATAAAACTACATTAACCAAAGAATAGACGCTATCCTAAAATTTAATGTATGGGAGTATTTCCAAAAGACTGAAAATGCACTAGCACAGATAATAGTATATTCAGCAGATCTCTATAGCAATTTTAAAGACAACACTGAAAACAAAAATTCACACACACAGTTACGGTTAGGAGAAAGGTTAAACTAATTGTTTAAAAAGAGAGGTTCGTGTGATTAAGATTTGTAAAGTAGCTTTAATAAGTTTTCGGCTATATTTCTACGATGTCTGCTTTGTAAAAGGGAATAGTGGTGTCTAAGCACTGGGATATTATGCCGCAGATATGTAGAATGGTGTCACACCCTGTCACATTATCCTTACATCAGGCCGAACAGTCCTAAGACTAACCTGTTAATACTGAACGCCAAGCAAGGCAGATGTATGTACCATTTTTGTCAGTCGTTGGTATGACTTAGTCGGGATTCTAACTTACGACCTCCCGCTTCCGAGGCGGACGCTCTAACCAGTAGGCCACCGGAGCGGTTAAGAAAGATGTGACAATTTCCACTCATTTTACAGTTATAGCAGGTTCTTGCTCAATCTACAGACGAAGTGGTTCAAGGCTGTAAGGAACAGAAACACGTAAAAGTATTGGCGGAAGTGGTCTTGAAACAAAATAGGCACAGAGTTGTTCTTGGTCAGTGTAAACAAAATATGAAACCAATTATAAACTATAGGTTTCCATTATCGCAAAAGGTTGTATAATGTCTCTTGCAGTATCAGAATTTAAAAACTGCTAGACAAATGGTTTCTTGTTTACATAATCTTGCAATGTTTGTCTAGGATTAGTGTGGTTATTCTTCTACAGTTTAATCAAAAGCTACTTATTTTATTATGAATATGTTCTTACCCATGACATAGATGTTGTTAGGTTTAACGCCAGTTTTGAGCACACGATAGGCTATGCATTGCGGCCAGTATTATTGGCGGAAGAAGAATCCGGGAAAACCCCCGGAAAGAACCACTGACCCACGAGAAGCTATTGGCAAGTTTTCTCACATAGCTACATAAGCCGAATCTTAGACTCGAACCCACGCAGATAGAGGCGAGATTGTAGTGATCCGTAACGGAGACCACTCGGCCAATCGAGGCCCCTCCTCATGACATACATACATACATACATACATACATACATACATACATACATACATACATACATACATACATACATACATACATACATCAGCAGAGGGAGTGAACCGACCTTTGTGTATAAGGTCCTATTTGCTAAACTAAATCTTCTTACAAAACGAAAACATTATACCAAACCGAAGCTTCAACTAGCCGAGAGTCTCTCCTACGGGTTAATTAATTGTATTACTTCGTAGGCTTTTTTTTTTGTATTATATTTTAAAAAACGATAATAAGGCTGATCTAGCTGGGTTTGCGGTTACAGGTTTTAGTCTTAGAGAAATATACTTTAACCCGAACATGATAAATCTGTAAGTAAAAATGTTTGGTACAAATAGCTGATTCGCTTAACATGAGATTAAGACCGAGTTTCAATTAAAGATCCACTATATATATATATATATATATATATATATATATATATATATATATATATATATATATATATATATATATATATATATATGAATAAAATACATGAATTTGAAATAGGTACTCAGACTGAGCAAAAACGCAGCTCACAATTACAACTTCCTCCACAGCTGGAACCAACAGAACAACAACAATCTCTTTTCACAAATTTCTTCACAACAGAAGAAAAGACAATTTTCTAGATAAGGAAATGAATTATTTTACGATGCGCCCGACACCGGCGATTCTGGTAGTGGCTTAACTACCCTGACTACGTCAGAAGGAAATGGTCTTGCCTAACAATATTCTCAATGACGTACAACGACTAGAAATCCTCACAGGGGGTAAAAGAGCTGGAAATAATTCTCCTGAACTAATTAGTCTAGCAGCTGATATTTGTCAACGATTATATACAGGTGGCATCATGGAAATTAGCAGTTATCAATCTTTTATCGATGAAATCGTTGATGCTTATTACAGTGATTAGATAAATTGATAACATATAAGATGATCATACACAATGCTCATCGTGGAATCCTAATAGTTAGGGTGATAAATTCGCGATTACCAATCTATATAGCATCTTACGGAAATGGACTCAGTGATGTTGTTCGGGGTTAATTTAGGATGATTGTGCAAAAAGCAATACCGATTGCAAACATTATCAATGAAAGCTATTGACGTTGTCCACGACAAAAGCTCCTGGTGTTATTGGTTACGTTACTGGTAAAGCGTTTTCGTCAATCAAGGATAGAGTAGCATGATTAATACGATGAAAACCACCGCCAGTGAAATTACCAAGATGATCAGCGTATCCATCAATCATGTTTTTTTTGTTGTTGTCGTTGTAGAGTTTAAAACCATTTTTCAGCACATGATAGGATATATATGGCAGCCAGTATTATTGTTTGGGGAAGAATCCGGGGAAACTCCCGGAAAGAACCACCGACCCACGAGAAGCTACTGGCAAGCTTTCTCACATAACTAAATTAGCCGAATCTTAGACTCGAACCCACGCAGATAGAGGTGAGATGGCAGTGATCCGTACAGTGATGGCTGCTAAAGACACTTCTAAATTTCCAGAATATATGAACTTAAACAGAGGTAACTTACGAGATGCTGCAGGAACTGCAGAAACACCTGAAGTAATTCCACAAAATGCAAATTACAATTTAGGATTTGCATCACGTCGAACAATGTTGAATAATGTTAAAGGTTTTAGGCCACAATTCCGTTTTCAGACATATTTTGATTTTGTAGCAATGTTAAAAAGGTTATTTTTAGAGCTAACCATACTGTTGTAATTGTTAAAAAGGCTACTGACGATGATGCCTGCTGGCGTCATGGTGGACTTGATGCGGTTAAGTAATACTAACAAAACTCTCGTTGTGGATGCCGGTAATGACTCCAACAATTGCTGAAAAACTCTCTTATGGATCAAGGCGGTAAATCGTTATTATTATGGTTGACAGTAACTACAGATTGTGTTCAAAGTAATATTAATGGTTTATTTACATGGCATATATCATCACAGCAGCACGTTGCTGCACCACGACATATTTTCATTGCCCTATAAAATACTGAAAAAGTAAAATCGCAAGAAGAAGTCCATATGACATTTGACTAACTTGGAGTTAGTGAAGTTTCTTTAAGAATAAACGGACATAAAGAACCGTCTGAATAGATAGTGTTAAAGTTTGAATTAAATCACGTAGCACGTGGATATCATCGTTTAATGATATTTATGGGACGTGATCAGAATATAGATACTTTTTACATATATCACAATTAGATTTTACAAACTTATATCCGATTTATTATTTTTCACTGGCACATCTTGATTTGTCTAGACAATCTGTCGTTGATATTCATTTTGATGCTCGCGTAAATAGAGACGCTGGAATTGTTCCTAATGACCGATCAGTTGCTGTTTTACATGAAGGCGCTGGCTGATGAATGAGAGTCATTGATGCGCCAGTAGAGAATATGTAATATTTCCAAATTAGACCATTTGCAGATACTATAAAATGTCATAGCATCATGTAAATGTTACTGTTACTCTGAGTCAGATGAAAATACTACTAATCGCGTCAGAAAAAAAATCAGGAACCAAAATAGTGCTAAAAAACCCAGTCAAATTAGAGATGGTAAAATAAGCTGTCACTGATAACAGGCCAGTGTGAAACATTCAATGATGCTAAACAATACATGATTGGAATAAGATTTACTCTATCCATCGGTTCTATTCCGATATAACTAAATATTGTTGCATATTCACACTTCTTGCAGCTATACCAGAGTTAATAGCCGTTGCCGCCCCAGCTATAGCAAAAACTGCACCACTTGGGGCTGTCGGAACAGCGGTGGGAATGGCACTAAAGAAAGACCCGGATAAAGGATTTAAAAAAAACGTTTGTAGTAAGGAAAGGGTTTGAGACTTCCAGGAACGGTAAATTAAAGCGCGACAGTTTTTCACCGATGACCAATTTTGATTTACTCGATGCTGCTAAATTATTGAAAATCAACTTTTCGAGGTGTTTTATGTGAGACCAATTACCTAACCAGCACAATGAAATTAAAACCGGAATCATTAACCTTGATAACCGTACTGGTGTAGATACCTATTGGGTTGTATACGCGAACGATCCACGTGGAATTTTTCATTTTGATTCATACGGGCTAGTCCCGCCAAAAGAGTTTATCAGGAATGTAAACTTGTGCTTGACGCCGTATCAAAATCAAACAAATTACACCATAAAGTTTTACACTAATACACGAGTAATTTCCATCGTTCGTTTTAAACAGATCAGACAGTTAATGATATATATTTACGGACAAGCTTCCTCTAAAAAAATCACAACTGACGGAACTTCGCATTAAAATGTAAAAAAAAAATCATTAGCAATGAATTATCGGAATTACTAAATCTTGCAAATGTGGATCCAAACGAAGTGGGTGTATTTCAGGTTAAGGAAGGAAATTTTAAAACAAGTAATTTTTCATTGCCGGATATTATCGTCACAATTATTGGAGTAGCCAAAAACAGTATAGCCGTGTTTGATAATAACGGAACAAGTAAATCCGATGTTCTTATGTCAACGATATTTAATAATATTCGCACGTGAGTACCATAAACCGGTGATACAATGACTGGTCCTCACAGTATGACTAACAATACTATTACTGGTCTTGGAGAACCAGAATCAAACGATGACGCTGCAACAAAGAGATATGTTGATGATAAAAACATCCCAATTACAGACTTGTTAACAACAATCAATACCAAACTGACCTTATTTAGAACCGACTTTTCTAATCACTTAAACACGTTCTTGAATTTTCATTGACACATAAATAGAGCCATTAATAAAAGTTTGGAAATATCGCAATCTTTGATATAAATAAAAATCGTTGTCGTAAAAAAGCTCACTGACAATGTAGTATATACGGTAGCGTCTGAACATGTATTATGGTCACTGCCTAATAAATTTATTAAACATCGCGCTGAGGTTAACGGGTTATACAGGTCGTCAGTAATCGGTGGTCAACATTCGCAATATCCACCACAATATCAGCTAATGTTCCAGCGAATGTTCTAAACGAAACAAAATTTTAGGATATTCAGAAGGTTGTCTATGCCTTTTAATTTCATGCACATCTCCCCAAGATCAAACCCCGGTGAGAGTGCAAAATGCAGTCACCAGGTTCGTCGAACGTGTTGAGGAAGTATACACAAAAACACATTCCGGCTGGCGCCCCCATATTTATGTAGCAAAACCGCTATTACGCAACTGTCTATAATATATCCGACACGGGAATTCGAACAACTGACCCCCCTTACTAGAATCGGCCGCAATAACATACGTTCCAATCTTGCAAATATACGTGTCAGAACTTATTTTAAATTACCTCTATGTCTGACTTCTACAGACAGTACATATAGCGTAGATTATTTCTGTTATTGAACACACTGTATGCGATATATATAACTTATGTTATACCTGTATCTCTGTATTGTACATACATGTCACGAAATATTGTTCTGCCTTGATTATGCATATTCGTTAGAAACCATAAATATCCTTCTACTAATAGAATCATGTTACTTCACTGATATTAATTATTACACAGATGGTTAATTAATTAATTATGATAACAAAACAAATTGAGATTTAAAGAGAAAGAAGTACTAGAGAATTAACTCCCTTCCTTCAGGTCACTGACTTAAAAACAGGAATGAAAATTAGTATGTAAATTGCCATTGTTGAGCGCATTTATCATAATGAAGATCTCAGAGTAACAAATTAATTACTAACAATAACAAAATATAAATAAATAGCAAGTATAATTGAGGTTACTACTTAATTATTCTACCAAATATTACTTCGACTGAATGTTATCTCTAACAATAATGAGTAATTATCTTTTGTTTATATTTTTTAGAAAAAAGCAGATCTGGTTATATTTTCCGCTACATATTGTACTGAATTCGAGTATATATCAAAATATTTTGCAGCTGCGTTCATTGAGTGAAATATTATTTCTTTGATCGGCTCCGTATTTATAGATTTAAAAACCATTTTTGCAACTGTTTCACATATTCCAGCAATACCACATGCAGAGTTATGACTGCGTGATAGGTCGTCAAAAAATATATAACATTTACAACCAAAACGTAAGTATTGGGCCCATTCACAGTTCTGATAATTACGTAATTATTGTGGACCATGTATTTTTGAAAAGTGATAATTTTTAACAATGTATTAAATCATTGAAGGAAAATAATAACGTTTGTCAGGATATTCAGTTTTCTCACGTGCATTTCTTTGCATAAGTTGGCTGTTACATTGCAGCTATTGGCCTGCTTAAATTTCTAGGACGGAATTATCCTCGTCCACATTAGAAACTGAGTTCGCCTTCTCTTGTAAGGCGGGTCTCGCCTAAGGCCGCTATGTTCACGTTCTATCCGGCGAGTTCCTTTCCTATTAAGGCGATTCTCCTCTGGGTCTTTCCGCATTGTCTCTGTCCAGTAAGGTGCGAACATTCCATGCACAAAGTGTGAAAGGGACAATCCTCATTTTGTTCTTTGTATTTTGAACGCTGGAATAGGGTCCTCGACAGCGCGTTATGCTGGCTAGGGAAGTTTAGAGCAGGCAGTGTTTAGGGCGCCTTTTCTAGCCCATTTCTCATGTCAGGGAGGTTAGCAGTGCATTCCTGAAGAGGGCTGCTCAGTCGCTCAGGGGACTGCCAGACTCCACTGCTGATCCGTGTCAGTGGTGGACGACCCTAACTGCCAGAGACACCTGTATACAGGTTTGTGGCTACGGCTGCTAACGTATCCACACCTGCCACTTAGACGCTTTACTGTCGCCACATGACTTCAGTGAGTGATTAAATATAATGGGTGGATGAAAAGAATGGCTTGCGAGGTGAGTTTGTATTACAGTGAAACAAGGTCATTGTGACATGTATGTTATTATTCACTAAGATTATTCACTAAGATGTGTTTTTCACAATATCTATTTCTTCAATCCTAAGTAGGAGGTTGTTTAAGAGTCCTACAGTTGAGAGTAACTTACTGAACAGCAAAAGGTCTATATCAATGAGGTGTAAATATTAACAATATAGTGTACGGTTGAATGAATGAATGATTAGAATGAATGAGCAGAGTGACTAGATTAGAGGACTGCAAGCTGCATGCTTTTAATTTAAGACTAGTTAGGGTAAACATTTATATTTTCTGATTATTATCAGCTTCAATTATATTAAATTTTCTTTGATGTAATATAAACAAATGTTTTAGTATAGCTTTATCAACATTTGTCCCTGTTAATATAGGTAGTATGCTGTTTGACTTATTTAATGGTATGTCAGAAGCAATACCGATTAAAGGTTTTAATTGCAGAAATTATTACATCCATGACTCCAACAGATTTTATTGTTTTGAAATATCCTGTCGCAAGACTTCAATGCAAATATTTTAATTGCACATGCCAATGTAACCTTTGATTACCATTTAGAATTTGTTTTGGACATTAGAATATTTTATATTTCCTCTGCACTGCTTTGGATATTAAAATAGGATTCAATTTTGGGGAAGAATTCATATTCTCTTCTCTGTATGTTTTCGCAATGACAACTAACCATTTGCTCTTCAATGGTGACCCAGATAATCAATTCATCAGGACACTTCTACGCCAATGAACTTGAAAATATTATGCCTTTTTGCAAATTACATAGTTATATAGTAACGTCTTTGAATCATCCAAAAAATACCACCTTAACGATCTTGTTTATTTCATGTTCACGTTGGGGGGTGGGGGTGTTAAAGTCGCCTCAAAGAGAAAAATTATATGTGCATCAGACGAATCACTCAAGGTAATTGGCACAATGGCACAGCCAGGACTTAACCCAACATATTGTCTGATCTATCTTATGACTGTATATACTAGTGTTATCTATGTGTATCACCTCATTCTCCTATTTTTTTTTAAAGCTAAATAATAATCGTAATACCGTTAGACTTACGATCGCTTTTGGAAGAAATAATGCATTTGTTTTGTTTCTACTGCAATGACTGTTACACAGGCAGAGCAATGACCTCATCTTGCATATTATCAAGAAACATGATAAACTTTTCACAATTTAGATGCCAAATTGTATATTTTAATAGAAAATCATTACTTATTGTTTTAACTGCAAAACAAATGTTAAATGTAATTTGTAGTTAACATTTTGTTGCATACATTTTTCATATCCTGGTAAAATTAGTTCAGATATGTTAGCATGCGGAATTAAAGAAATATATAAGTGCTTTCATACTGTTATCGAGTAGTATTTACCAATACGCTACAACAAGTACAATTGCAAAAATATATGTATCTCGTTATCTCTTTAAGAGATAAATGTACTCAAAGAGATACAGCTGAGCAATAGCAATACACAATTCTTACAAACGACTAGCAATTCTTTCCCTACATCGGGTCAATTAACATATTACCTCAAAACGCTATAGCAATAAGACGAACGTTGCATTTTATGATATAGACTTTGATATAGACTTTGAAATGCTCTTGAAATGATCTTAACTCCAGAAAAACACTGGATGGAGAGGTTGCGAAAAACTTTAGTCTTTAGTTAAGAAGAAATATTACTCCTAAGAGAGATATGTATCCCTTTAATATTTGCAATTGTTAAAATAATTGGAAGAGTTACAGTGGAGCTATAGTACAATAACTAAACATGAAAGACGACACAGGTATATAAATCTTGATACTTTCACTTATTTCTTGTAACATATTGGATAATACGTTTCAAATGCTCTCCTCTATTGGCTTCAGTTGAAATATCAAAATCAAAACAGTTCAGGCATGTGACAAAATGTAGGACTTATTCTATTGATATTCAAACATTCCCCAACGATGGTGACGCTTGAAGAGCAGTTATATAGTTAGCGAAGAGCATTTGTTATTACGTTACAAGAAGTAAGATTCCAAAGTAGTATATGTATCTCCTTTACGTCTTCAATATACTAATTTACTGGAAGAATAATATCAGAGAAACACTAGTCTTCAAATGCCCGTTGGTAATTCTTACAACGTCGTTCACTTATCTTCCGAAATCGGGTCAGTTGACATATTACCTCACAACTCTTGAAGAATAAGACCAACGTTGGTTCTTACGCTAAATCGGTTTAAAAGCTCTGGAAATACTCTGAACTGCAGCTGAGGTTTAGAAGAGTTTTCAAAGAGCTGTAGTCTTTATTTAAGAGTATTATTATTTGTGATGAATATATGTTACCCGTTAACCTTTGCAAGTGGTCGAATGTATATCAGTCTTGCTTGCATCACCTCATTCTGGTAACGCATTGGTTACTAGATTTCCAATGATCTCCCCATTTAAATATCAAATTTAAAAGAAGTTCAGGTATATGACAAAATTTAGGACTTATCCTAATTTTCTTCCGAAATTTCATAACGTTCATTAATCTTGAAAGGCATTTTGAAATGCTCTTGAAATTCTCTTCCCTTCAGATAAGGATTGAGCGAGTTTCCTAGGAGCTTTAGTCGTCTTTTAAGAGGAATAATTATTAAGATTTGTATCCCGTTTACATTTTCAAGTGTTACAATCATTGGAAGAGTTTTAGTTTAGCTGCTGCATAAATTATTAACCATTAAAGATGATTACGGTATATAAATCTTACTTCACTTAATTCTTGTGACGTATGTTCCAAGATGTTTCTAATAATTTCTTCTATTTGCATTTTTTTGGTTAGCGAGAAACATTTGCCAATACTTTACATGAAGTAAGGTACTAATACATTTATCTCGTTAACGTCTTTAAGAGATAAATGCCCTGGAATAAAATATTGCGGAGGAACAGCAATTCCCAAAAGCCCTTTTGTAATTCTATCAAAAGTCTAAAATTTCTCTTCCCAAAACAGCTCAGTATATATATATATATATATATATATATATATATATATATATATATATATATATATATATATATATATATATATATATTACCGCAACACTCTTTTGAAATGCCAATGAAGTGATCTTAACTCCAGAAGTGCACTGGAAATGTTAGCTAAGTGCTTTAGTCTTCAGTTAAGTAAAATTATTATTCCTAACGAAGCTCTGAATTCCGTTAACAGTTTCAAGTGTTAAAATCATTGGAAGAGTTATAATGGAGCTAACGCAAAATACATAACCCGTAAAGATGATAACGGTGTATAAATCTAGCTTGCTTAACTTAATTCTTGTAACGTTTTTTCCAAGATGTTTCCGATTATTTATTTTATTGGTATCAGTTGAAATATCAAATCAAAGTAGTTCAGATTGTAAAGAAAGAACGGACTTATCCAAATTTCCTTCCATAATTCACTAACGCTTGTAAATCTTGAAGAATAAACAGGAATTTAACGAACGTTGGTTTTTATACTAAAGCTTTTGAAATGCTATAACCTCAAGACGAGCATGGTATGAGTTTGCCAAATAATGGCTTTGGTCGTTATTGAAGAAGCATAAGAATTCCAAAAGACGATCTGTATCCAGTTAACATTTTCAAGTGTTACAATGATTGCAAAAATTACTGTGGAGCTACAGTATTATAACTGACGGTCGTAAATCTTGATGAGCTTTTATATAGCCAATACGTTACAAGCAGTAAGATTCCAAAGTAGGAGCTATATCTATGTTACATCATCAGGCATATGACGAACGTTGGTACTTATTATAAACCCTTTGAAAAGCTCCTGATATGCTCTTCACTCCAGAATAACATTCGAAGAAATTGTGAAGACCTTTAGTAGTCATTTAAGAATAAATATTATTTCTATTATTCTTACACGTTAGTATATATGTTCTATTTTTGCATGTGGTACACTAAGAGTTTATTATGCAAGTAAGTCAATACGTGTCTACATAGTCTATCAATCATGGTGCAATATGTCTACGTATTGCGTTACTATTACAATGTAAAAAGAGTCTATATATTACATTATTCATGCAATTCATACCACTGTATAGTATGCATGTGGTGTTTAAGTCTACACACACTGCAATAGGAGTCTTCACATTTTGATATTCATAGTGTTGATTAATAGTCTGGCCATTCTATATCGGTATCATGTAATTCGAATGAAAATATTCCATTATTCATGTGAATATTTCACTATTCATACCGTGTTATATGAGCCTACAAATTATATTATTCATGTAATGCAATAACTGTGTAAATATTGTACGATTCAAACAGTGTTAGATGAGCTTACATATTCTATTATTCATGCCACTCGATATTAGTCCTTACATTCTATGATGTAAATGGAAAAATAACAATAACCATTCGCATAATCCATTAGTTATATGGTAGAGTAAAAGTCTACATATTGAAATATTCTCATAGTTAATACAGCTACATATATTCCATCATTCTACATAACAATTCACTACGAGTCAACATAATGTACAATAAGAGACGATATATTCCATTATTCATGTGATACAGTAATCGTTTACAAATTCAGGTATGTATATGATGCCATAAGAGTCTTATTATTACATTATGTATGTGATACTATATTAGTATGCATAATCCATTATTTGTATGGTACAATAAGAATCTACATATTCCATAATTCAATAGTGCAATAAAAGTCTGTATATTTCGTTATTCGTGTTATTAAAATATTACATACATTGCAATAAGAGTGTACCTGTTCTATTACTTGTGTGGTGCAATAAGATTATATATTCCAGTATACTTGCCGCATACTACGAATACATTTTGCAATGCAATACGATTACCATTTTGCATTCTTCATACACTGTAATATGAGTTTACAAGCTAAATTATATATGTGGTGCAGTAATTACTTACACATTCCTTTATTTATACAGTGCAATAAGTCTATATGCTCCATTATTCAGCCAAAGCAAGAACTATTCTTGTTATCTCCTTGTGATAGTTTGCTGATATCTACAAGAACATTAATAGCCTTAAGTCAATCAATATAATGCAATTCAGGTACATTACATGTACATTACTGATTGCAAAATATTTCTGAATCACGTGATATATATATATATATATATATATATATATATATATATATATATATATATATATATATATATATATATATATATATATATATATATCACCACTATGTAATAACATATATATTTCAAAATACTATATTACAATATCTTTAAATAATATGAAAATAACTATAATCTAAACGTTTCATTCTGACGACGTACGCGTCTGTTCATTGGATAATTATACAGTTTTTGCATGATAGATTTTGTGTAGGTTATGACAATTGTAAAGATGTCATGCACATCATATAATTTACTCAGCTAGCTAATTATTTATCAATATACTTGCATATATATATATATATATATATATATATATATATATATATATATATATATATATATATATATATATATATATATACCCGTGCATGTTTTAGTGACTGCAGATATATGTCTTTTCAAATGACTGGTCGTTCATTTCAAACGTTTCCATCATAGTACATAATGTAAACAAAATATATTTGCTCACAAAGCACTTTTGTTTCACACATGCAAGAATACGTGCCATTATTTTCATGTACATTTTATTCCGACAGTTCAAATTCAACTTTACATGAATTGGTCAATTATGTATTTCCACACAAAACGATGATCTTGACTACGTTTAAAGTATATATGGCACATTTAATTCGGTGACTTAGACATATTCCGCACAAAGACACATAAAGTGAATATTCCAGGTCAGAAAAATTAGCAGACCAATATCATTCAAACACTGACAGGAAGTCTCAACTTTTAAACGATTTACTGGATGCACAATTTAAACATCGCTTTTACCGCTTCAGATGTGTCTGTCATTTTGCAGATTATGTAGTTATTTTTTCCACAATAAATATTGCGAGTATAAATTCAATGAAATCTATTTCATAATTTAAGAACTGTTCTGGGTCAACTGTTGGCATGCATTACACTAAGGAGATCATGAACGAAAGATTAGGTAATAATTTATATTCATATTTCTGGTCGTTTTGTATAATTTAGAGTAATATTATTTGACAGTTAATTGGAGATGATCTACCTCTTTGGCTATGTACGATGGCGCAATATTTGTCAGTTAAATAAAGTTACATTTGGAACAGCCCATTTTATGCTCTGTTTATGTTATTAATGTGTTTTGCTGAATGCAAAGTTAAAACAAAACAAGTGTTAATGACGGGGCATCTGATAAGAACTAATTAAGATCCACTTTCCTTATGAGAAAATATAGGAATAAAAATATCAAAAATAGTATCGCCGTCAAGTATCAACGTTTAAAAACTAAAGTATGCACTAAGCATATAGATCGATTATATAGGTAAACTAATAATGTTTGTGAATTTGATACGTGTAGCATGAACTCTTTATTAACGTCGTACATATTATTTTAGCTTTAGTAATGAATGGATCAATGTTCATGAACTGCAGCATACTCGTTCTAGCTTAAGACTCTCAAACGGGTCCGGTCAGATTTATTTATCAATTATTCATTTCAATGTCTGACATGTCAAGCAGTGTCTACGCATGTTTTCTAGCTCAGCAAGTCCTTATTTTTATCGCTGCAGATTGGACTTTTATAGGCACACACAATCAAGCTTCGCCTACAAATATAATAATTCTTTCATAACCTAATTAGGATCCATTATACACGCGAACATATAGGAATAGCAGTATTATGAAAGGTTCGTCTATTAGACTGAGTATAATTTAGGAATGCAATACAAATATAAATCGTTTATAGATATAACTAAACCGAGTTTGTAATTTTGCTACGACTAGAGACATATATCTAGTGCGCGATATCGTTGTTCATTAACTTAGCATACATAAGCCCTTTTGTTTATTCTTTTATTGGATCTAGATGGCTGCCAGTACTGTGTGTCGGTCGATGTTTTCAACAATCTAACGAGCGAATGGAGTATGCTACATCGGCCACCACAATTCAGATGTGCAATGCAGGTATTAAGTATTTTGTTCATGTCAGTCTTTAACGTTTGAACATAGCTATTTGTGAGTATAATGGTTGCTACAGGCATCATTACGGGTTAAGTGAACCTGAAACAATGTAAATAATACATTCTGTTCTTTCCTTCAAAACCCATTTTGCAGGAATGCATCATGGTAGAATGTATTAAATATTTTGTTCTATTGAATAATGAAGGTAAACATCATGATTCCCACTTTGAAAACGAAGTTATTGCACAATGTTCTTTTGTATATCAGTGTCCAGCAACATGGAATGAATTGCCCATTGAAATTAGACACAAAGACACGTGTATCCCTTTTAACAGTGCTCTTAAAGCTCACCTTTCTCGACTGCAAGAAC
This sequence comes from Unio pictorum, assembly GCA_030141615.1. Classification (NCBI taxonomy): domain Eukaryota; kingdom Metazoa; phylum Mollusca; class Bivalvia; order Unionida; family Unionidae; genus Unio; species Unio pictorum. The sequence continues at coordinate 11,911,946 of JARLTB010000293.1, read as the reverse complement.
AAACTTAAAGACCTAACAAGGTTTCCTACCTTAATAATTTTCACCATGATTTTGTGTTTTCTAATTTCATCTGTTTTTGTGTGTGTAGTCATGTCATTATAGATGTTGTAAAGCACTTATTGCTTCTGAAGATTAGGCACTATACAAAGTCATCATCATTATTATTATTATTATTATTATTATTATTATTATTATTATTATTATTATTATTATTTACAATTAATACAATCATTGGTAGTTTCGGGACTAATTGTACTCAACTTTCCTCCATTGACAGAGAAGCAGATAACTTGGTAGATAGTGTGTCTTTTCGAATTCAACCATTACATCAATGCAGGTGGGCTTAGAAGGTGTGATTCGAAGGGGGTGAAGGGAACTTTGTCTAATATACACCTCACGATCTATTTATTTTCTTGTCGTACCGTAAAACATTAGGCAAATGTTAGCAGTGTAAATTAATCTTATGTTATTAGTTTTTGAATATCTTCCAGGATGTGTACAGTCTAGACGGGATGTATTGGCGATATGAACATCAAAACTCTTCAGGCATAAAACAAAACAACAGTTGATTATTATAATAAAGCTATTGAGATGCACCTAACTTCAAAAGAGCATTGGAAGAGTTTAAGAAGAGCTTTTGTCGTCATTTAATAATAATTATTATTCCTAATTAATATCTGTATCCCGTTAAGATTTTCAAGTCTTAAATGATTGGAAGAGTTATATTGGAGATACAGTAACTACCCTTAAAGACCATAACGGTATATAAATCTTGCTTGCTTCACATCATGTTTGTAACGTATTGGCTAATGCGTTTCCTATGCTCTCCTGTGTTGGGGACAGTTGAACTATCACATTAGTAAAGTTCAGGTTTGTGAAGAAAGGTAGGACTTATCCTATTTTTCTTCCTAACGTTCATAAATCTTGTAGAGCATTACATTTTATATATTTAGAGACGAGCAAAATTCCAAAGAAATTGATATATCTCGTTTACGTCCTCAAGGATAAAGTCTCTTCGAAAATCGGGTCAGTGGACATATTACATCTAACCTCTTCAGGCATAACATTAACGTTGGTTCTTATACTAAATCTTGTGAAATGCTATTGAAATGATTTAAACTCCTGACGAGCATTGGAAGAGTTTGTGAAGAGTTTTAATAGTCATTTAAGAATGCTTATTATTCCTAAGGATGGTAAGTATCCTGTTGACATTTTCAAGTGTTACTCTGATTAAAACGTTATAGTGGAGCTCCAACATAATCACTAACTCTTAATGACAATAGCGGTAGATAAATCGTGCTTGCTTTACTTAATTCTTGTAACGTATTGGCTAATTCGTCTTCAGTGATCTACACAATTGGAGTCAGTTGAAATATCAAATCAAAACAGTTCAGGTATGTGACAACTTTTTGGACTAAGTTTCTTCCAAAATTCCTGAACGTTTTTAAATCTTGAAAATCATTATATAGTTAGAGAAGATAATTTGCCAATACGTTAAAAGATTTAAATACAGATCTCTTTCATCTCTTTAAGAGAGAAATGCACTGTATGAATTATAGCAATGTAATATCAATCCTCAAATGCCCTTTGGTAATTCTTACAAATGTCGTCTAATTCTCTTCTGAAATCGGGTCATTTGACATAGTATCTAAAAACTCTTCAGGCATACGATTGGATCATTTGACATAGTATCTTAAAGATAATAACGTTGGTTCTTATGCTAAGTTTTTGTAATGCTATTAAAATTATCGCAGCTCCATAAGAGCGTTAGACGAGCGTGGAAACAGCTTTATTTAAGAATAATTATTATTCCTAACGAAGAGCTGTATCCTGTTACATTTTCAAATGATAATATAATTTGGAGAGTTATATTGGAGCTACAACATAATAACTAACCCTTAAAACAATAACGTTGTATAAATCTTGCCTGCTTCAGTTTTAGTTCTTGTAACGTATTTGTTAGCACTTTCCCAATGTTCTCCCCAATTGGTTTTAACTGAAATATCAAATCAAAACACTTCAGATATCTGACAAAAGTTAGGACTTTTCCTAATTGTCTTCCAAAATTACCCAACCCTCGCAGATCGTGATGAGCATTTATCATATATAATTAGCGAAGAGCATTTGCCAATATGTTACAAGAAGTAAGATTCCAAAGAAAGATACGTATCTTGATTACGCTTTCAAGAGATAAATGCACTGGACAATGTATGGCACTGCAAAAGTAATCCCCAAAAGCCCTTTTGGTAATTCTAACAAACGTTTGTTTTTATGCTAACCCTGCTGTTCGAATGCTATTGACACACACACACACACACACATACACACACACACACACACACACACACACACACACATATATATATATATATATATATATATATATATATATATATATATATATATATATATATATATATATATATATATATATATATATATATATATATATTACTCTGAACTAGATGCATCTTGAAGGAACATACCAATATATGGGCCTTAAATTCATTTATATACAGAAATAGTTTTTGGTGAAAACAAAGACCTAAACCTAAGTAAAGATGTTTTGTTTGAATGTACATAGTGGATCGAAAATTGGTTTCTGATATACCCATGTTATTTCAACAAGCAACATAGTCATTATGGCGGCAAACTAATAGCTCAATAACCGATAAGACATTCCATATAAAACTGTCGAAATAGATAGGTTTGTTGAAACACGAATATAACAATTGTGTAGTCTTAAAGGTGGGTGAATCCTACCTGAAAAGTGCACCAGCAAGACTACTTTACCACGAGTTTAGTTTACCGATGTTTCAGATTTAATTTTGTTTGTTTTTATCATTGTTTGTACGCATTGTTGCTATCATTGTTCAAAACCGTCGATAACTTGAGTATTTGTTTCCAAGAGATTGAGTTCATGTTCCTAAACTCACCCTTTTAATATTTATTACAAATGTATAATGTGTGTGACCAATCCCTTATATATACTTGTATATATATTTTAATTGTATCACTTTAACGTTTGGGTTCTAAGTGTCAAGCTACCGTTTTCAGATCATCAGAGGAACGGTATTTGCGTACTATTCAATGTTTGCAGTTATAAATATCAGTATCTGCTATGACGTGTAATATTTTCTGTCCAATGTTAAGGGTTATAAATATCCCTATCTGCTATGACGTTTAATATTTTCTGCTCAGTGTTTAGGGTTATAAATATCCCTATCTGCTAAGATGTTTAACATTTTCTGCACAATGTTTAGGGTTAAAAATATCCCTATCTGCTAAGATGCTTAATATTTTCTGCCCAATGATTAGGGTTACAAATATCCCTATCTGCTAAGATGCTTAATATTTTCTGCCCAATGTTTAGGGTTATAAATATACCTATAAACTGTCTGCTAAGATGATTAATCGTTTTCGCGTAGTCGTTGTGGCTTAAACTAACTTTTCACAGGAAGGCATAGCAATTCTTTGAAACACAACGCAGTAGAAATCAAGAAACAAAAGCTGATGTTGTAGAAACGCAATGATATGATTAGAGTTTTGATAAGTAAAAACAAGTATCTAATAACCCAAATGAGGTATATCTACTTGTTTTACAGAATGCTGAAATTTATCACATATTTGAAATAATGTTTCATAAACATGCTAATATTTTGGGGATAATAATTTACAATAATGCGCAAGCTTATGTAATGTTCTGAACAATAATAACACTTGATTGTATCTATTAAAGATTTTACACTTATAACGAAACTTTTTAAAGCTGGCCAGAAAGAAGAATTCCAGTTATCTCCCTTTTGCCATTTCCAGCTAAACAACTGATAAGCTGGTGCAAATCCATTATACATCGTCAGATGTTGTGCCAACTTCCAAGAGATACCACGGCGTATTGCATTATTCAACGCCCAATCAGTAGGACCACCGAAAAGCACACATAAATAGTTTGTTTTTTTCAACGACAAGAATATCGACGTATTCTTCCTGACAGAAACAAGGCTAGAAACATCAGGCGATGAGCCCAAGTGCGCGGATATAAAACCCATCGCTTACTCCATCTAGTCGTTCCACCGCCACTCTCGCGGAGGTGGAATTGCTGTCATCACAAAGGATTCCATGATAAAGAATCTTATGTATAATACAACCTTCAATTTCTGTCGCACAATGTATGAAATAGTCCAAACAACACTCACATTGGAACAAAGGACAGTCCTCGTAGTAGAAAAAAAAACAGGCTAACTGAATCTTTCTTTTTGGAGCAGAGTCCGAATCTTATGGAGTGTGGACATGTAGTTTGATGAAAGTAAGGCATCATATAATAAAAACATCATATAATAAAAAATGACGAGACATGACTAAGAAAATATTGAAGATGGTGCGCACCTACTAACCCCACAAAATCGTATGTAATAGAATGATTTAATAAAATCAATAATAGTTTTGTTTTGTGTTATTTACTAAATTTAAACACAGAAACAAGGTTGATATTTTGCATCAATAACATTCATGTCGGCAAATGTAAAAAGTGAGAGAAAAAAGAATTATGAAAACATTGCTCACATAAAATGAAAATACATATTCTGATTGTTTTAAAAAATATATCTAAGAAATATAATTTATCATCACATGGCACCGCCCTCTTAGTAGATCTGTAATAATATTTTATGAAAGAACTATTTGTTATTTGCAAAGGTAGAACAATTGTATACACGGATATGCTACAATAAGTGATATTATTCGTTTTGGAAATATAACTAATTTTAATAATACTATAACGCAGTAGATGACGTAAAACATTGCTTACGCAGTAGATGACATAAACCATTGCTTATGACAATGCAAATATTCTCAATGTGGCAAATTTCCACACGTATCTCATGGCTCTTTTATTAAATAAGAGATTATGCTCAAATGTAAATATGGAAAACTGTTGATGATGTTATAAGACGCGACAAACATTAGAGTAAGGTTTGATTTATATAGCAGAGTGCAATATAAATAACAACGACTTTGCTATATATAAACATACTGTCATTAAAATAAATAATTACAGGCTTGTCTATTTAACGTTAATTCTACTAGAGACATAAAGATATTTCTCAAGGAAAGATAATGGTAAAGGGAACTATTCCTCGACAACTACAGGAGTCATTAAGATAACGCTTAACTGAACAACGATTTGAACATAGGGAATGAAATGATTTTATTGTAAAGGCAATCAGATCCGAAGAAACGTGAATGAGAAAATGAATATCAAGAAATACAAACTATTTAAATTACGTTAAAAATTCATGTAGAAACAATCTCTTTAAATGCTTGCGAAAGAAATATACTTGTATTATGTATATTACGATTATTATGTATATTACTATCACTAAGTATATTACTATGATTAAGTATAATACTATCAGTATGTATATTACAATAATTATGTATATTAATATCATTATATATATTATTATCATTAAGTATTTTAATATCATTATCTATATTGCTATCATAATGTATATTACTATCATTATTTATATTACTATTTATTATGTATATTAGTATCAGCATGTATATTACTATCATTATGTAAATTAGTATCATTATGTATATTACTATCACTATGTATATTAATATAAGTATGTATATTACTATCATAATGTATATTACTATCATTATGTATATTGCTATCATTATGTATATTGATATCATTATGTACAATAGTATTATTATGTATATTACTATCATTATGTACATTAGCATCATTATGTATATTAATATAAGTATGTATATTACTATCATAATGTATATTACTATCATTATGTATATTGCTATCATTATGTATATTGCTATCATTATGTACATTAGTATCATTATGTATATTAATATCATTATGTATATTAATATAAGTATGTATATTGCTATCATTATGCACATTAGTATCTTTACGTATATTACTATCATTATGTATATTAAAATAGGTATGTCTATTACTATCATTATGTATATTACTATCATTATGTATATTACTATCATTATGCATATTACCATCATTATCCATATTACTATCATTATGTATATTACAATCATTATCCATATTACTATCATTATGTATATTAGTATCATTATGTATATTACTATCATTATGTATATTAATATAAGTATGTATATTACTATCATAATGTATATTACTATCATTATGTATATTGATATCATTATATATATATTGCTATCATTATGTGTATTAATATCATTATGTATATTACTATCATAATGCTTATCGCTATCATTATGTATATTACTATCATTATGTATCTTAATATAAGTATATATATTACTATCATAATGTATATTGCTATCATTATGTACATTAGTATCATTATGTATATTACTATCATTATCTCTATTAATATAAGTATGTATATTACTATCATTATGTATATTATGTATATTGCTATCATTATGTACATTAGTATCATTATATATATTACTATCATTTTGTATATTACCATCATTATGTATATTGCTATCATTACGTATATTACTATCATGATGTATATTACTATCATTATGAACATTAGCATCATTATGTATATTACTATCATAATGTATATTAAAATAAGTATGTCTATCACAATCATTATGTATATTACTATCATTGCGTATACTACTATCATTACATATATTACAATCATTATGTATATTAATATCATTATGCGTATTACTATCATTATGTATATTAATAGAAGTATTATATTACTATCATTATGTATATTACTATCATTATGTATATTGCTATCATGTATATTACTATCATTATGTATATTACTATCATTATGTATATTAATATCATTATGTATATTGCTATCATTACGTATACTACTATCATTACGTATATTACAATCATTATGTATATTACTATCATTATGCTTATTACTATCATTATGTATATTAATATAAATATGTATATTACTATCATTATGTATATTACTATCATAATGTATATTGCTATCATTATGTATATTACTATCATTATGTATATTACTATCAATATGTATATTACTATCAATATGTATATTACTATCAATATGTATATTAGTATCATTTTGTACATTAGTATCATTATGTACATTACTATCATTATATATATATATATTACTATCATTATGCTTATTGCTATAATTATATATATTACTATCATTATGTACATTAGTATCATTATGTATATTACTATCATTATGTATATTACTATCATTAGGCTTATTGCTATCATTATGCATATTACTATCATTATGTATATTACCATCAATATGTACATTACTATCATAATGTATATTAAAATAAGTATGTCTATTACTATCATTATGCATATTAATATCATTATGTATATTGCTATCATTATGTATATTGCTATCAATATGCATATAGCTATGATTATGTACATAACTATCATTATGTATATTACTATCATTATGTATATTACTATGATTATGTAGATTACTATCATTATGTATATTGCTATCATTATGTATGTTACTATCATTATGTATATTACTATCAATATGTATATTACTATCATTATGTATATTACAATCATCAAGTGTTTTACTATCATTATGTACATTAGTATCATTATGTACATTGCTATCATTATGTATATTACTATGATTATGCTTATTGCTATAATTATGTATATTACTATCATTATGTATATTACTATCAATATGTATATTGCTATCATTATGTATATTACTATCATTATGTATATTACCATCATTATGTATATTACTATCATTATGTATATTACTATCATTATGTATATTACCATCATTATGTATATTACTATCATTATGTTTATTAATATAAGTATGTATATTACTATCATTATGTATATTACTATCATTATGCTTATTGCTATCATTATGCTTATTACCATCATTATGTATATTGCTATCATTATGTATATTGCTATCAATATATATATATAGATATGATTAAGTACATAACCATCATTATGTATATTACTATCATTATGTATATTACTATCATTATGTATATTAATATAAGTATGTATATTACTATCATTATGTATATCACTATCATTATGTATATTAATATAAGTATGTATATTACTATCACTATGTATATTACTATAATTATGCTTATTGCTATCATTATGTATATCACCATCATTATGTATATTACTATCATTATGTATTTCACCATCATTATGTATATTACTATCATTATGTATATTACTATCATTAAGTATTTTACTATCATTATGTACATTAGCATTATTATGTACATTACTATCTTTATGTATAATACTATGATTATGTATATTACTATGATTATGTATATTACCATAATTATGTATATTCCTATCATTATGTATATTACTCTCATTATGTACATTAGTATCATTATGTATATTACTATCATTATGTGCATTAGTATCATTATGTGTGTTACAATCATTATGTATATTAACCTAAGTGTGTATATTGCTAACATTATGTAACTTACCATCAATATGTATATTACTATCATTATGTATATTACTATCATTATGTATATTACTATCATTATGTATATTACTATCATATATGTACATTAGTATCATTATGTATATTACTATGATTATGTATATTACTATGATCATGTATATTACTATAATTATGCATATTGCTATCATTATGTATATTGCTATCATTATGTATATTACTATCATAATGTATATTCATATCATTAGATATATTACTATCATTATGTATATTAAAATAAGAATGCCTATTACTATCATTATGTATGTTACTATCATTATGTATATAACTATCATTATGTATATTACTATCATTATATATATTGCTATCATTATGTATATTACTATCAATATGTATATTATCATCATTATGTATATTACTATCATAATGTATATTAAAATAAGTATGTCTATCACAATCATTATGTATATTACTATCATTGCGTATACTACTATCATTACATATATTACAATCATTATGTATATTAATATCATTATGCGTATTACTACCATTATGTATATTAATAGAAGTATTATATTACTATCATTATGTATATTACTATCATAATGTATATTGCTATCATGTATATTACTATCATTATGTATATTACTATCATTATGTATATTAATATCATTATGTATATTGCTATCATTACGTATACTACTATCATTACGTATATTACAATCATTATGTATATTACTATCATTATGCTTATTACTATCATTATGTATATTAATATAAATATGTATATTACTATCATTATGTATATTACTATCATAATGTATATTGCTATCATTATGTATATTACTATCATTATATATATTACTATCAATATGTATATTACTATCAATATGTATATTACTATCAATATGTATATTAGTATCATTTTGTACATTAGTATCATTATCTACATTACTATCATTATATATATATATATTACTATCATTATGCTTATTGCTATAATTATATATATTACTATCATTATGTACATTAGTATCATTATGTATATTACTATCATTATGTATATTACTATCATTAGGCTTATTGCTATCATTATGCATATTACTATCATTATGTATATTACCATCAATATGTACATTACTATCATAATGTATATTAAAATAAGTATGTCTATTACTATCATTATGCATATTAATATCATTATGTATATTGCTATCATTATGTATATTGCTATCAATATGCATATAGCTATGATTATGTACATAACTATCATTATGTATATTACTATCATTATGTATATTACTATGATTATGTAGATTACTATCATTATGTATATTGCTATCATTATGTATGTTACTATCATTATGTATATTACTATCAATATGTATATTACTATCATTATGTATATTACAATCATCAAGTGTTTTACTATCATTATGTACATTAGTATCATTATGTACATTGCTATCATTATGTATATTACTATGATTATGCTTATTGCTATAATTATGTATATTACTATCATTATGTATATTACTATCAATATGTATATTGCTATCATTATGTATATTACTATCATTATGTATATTACCATCATTATGTATATTACTATCATTATGTATATTACTATCATTATGTATATTACCATCATTATGTATATTACTATCATTATGTTTATTAATATAAGTATGTATATTACTATCATTATGTATATTACTATCATTATGCTTATTGCTATCATTATGCTTATTACCATCATTATGTATATTGCTATCATTATGTATATTGCTATCAATATATATATATAGATATGATTAAGTACATAACCATCATTATGTATATTACTATCATTATGTATATTACTATCATTATGTATATTAATATAAGTATGTATATTAATATCATTATGTATATCACTATCATTATGTATATTAATATAAGTATGTATATTACTATCATTATGTATATTACTATAATTATGCTTATTGCTATCATTATGTATATCACCATCATTATGTATATTACTATCATTATGTATTTCACCATCATTATGTATATTACTATCATTATGTATATTACTATCATTAAGTATTTTACTATCATTATGTACATTAGCATTATTATGTACATTACTATCTTTATGTATAATACTATGATTATGTATATTACTATGATTATGTATATTACCATAATTATGTATATTCCTATCATTATGTATATTACTCTCATTATGTACATTAGTATCATTATGTATATTACTATCATTATGTGCATTAGTATCATTATGTGTGTTACAATCATTATGTATATTAACCTAAGTGTGTATATTGCTAACATTATGTAACTTACCATCAATATGTATATTACTATCATTATGTATATTACTATCATTATGTATATTACTATCATTATGTATATTACTATCATATATGTACATTAGTATCATTATGTATATTACTATGATTATGTATATTACTATGATCATGTATATTACTATAATTATGCATATTGCTATCATTATGTATATTGCTATCATTATGTATATTACTATCATAATGTATATTCCTATCATTAGATATATTACTATCATTATGTATATTAAAATAAGAATGCCTATTACTATCATTATGTATGTTACTATCATTATGTATATAACTATCATTATGTATATTACTATCATTATATATATTGCTATCATTATGTATATTACTATCAATTTGTATATTATCATCATTATGTATATTACTATCATGACGTATATTACTAGCATTAAGTATATTACTGTCAGTCTGTATATTAATATAAGTACGTATATTACTATCATTATGTATTTTACAATCATTATGTATATTACTATCATTATGTATATTACTATCATTATCTATATTACTATCATTATGTATATTACTATTATTATGTATATAACTATCATTATGTATATTTCTATCATCATGTATATTACTATCATTATGTATATTACTATCATTATGTACGTTATTATCATTATGTATATTACTATCATAATGTATATTACTATCATTATGTATATTATTATCAATACGTATGTTACTATCATTATGTATATCACTATCATCAAGTATTTTACAATCATTATGTACATTAGTATCATTATATACAATACTATATTTATGTATATTACTATCACTATGCTTATTGTTATAATTAATATATATTACTATCACCATGTACATTAATATCATTATGTATATTTCCATCATTATGTATATTACTATCATTATGTATATTACTATCATGATGTATATTACAATTATTATGTATATTAATTTAAGTATATATATATTACTATCAATACGTATATTACTATCATTATGCTTTTTGCTATCATTACGTATATCACCATCATTATGTATATTGCTATCATTATGTATATTGCTATCATTATGTATATTACTATCATTATGTGTATTACTATCATTAGGTATATTACTGTTAGTATGTATATTAATATAAGTACGTATATTACTATCATTATGTATATTCCTATCATAATGTATAGTAAAATCAGTAAGTATATTACTATCAATATCTATTTTACAAGCATTATGTATAATTCTATCATTATGTATATTACAATCATTATGTATATTAATATCATTATGTATATTACTATCATTATGTATATTACTATCGTTATGTATATCGCTATCATTATGTATATTACTATCATTATGGATATTACCATCATTATGTATATTACTATCATTATGTATATTACTATAATTTGTATGTTACTATCATTAGGTATTTTGCTGTCGGTATGTATATTAATATCAGTACGTATATTACTATCATTATGTATATTACTAGCATAATGTATAGTAATGTCAGTAAGTATATTACTATCATTATGTATTTTACAATCATTAGGCATTTTGCTATCAATACGTATTTTGCTATATTTATGTATTTATGTACATAATGATACTATTAAATATATTACTATCATTCTATATATTACTATCATTATGTATATTAATATTATTATGTATATTACTATCATTAAATATTTTACTATCATTAAATATTTTACATTCAATATGTACGTTAGCATAATTATGTATATTACATCATTATGTATATTAATATAAGTATGTATATTTCTATCATAATGTATATTACTATCATTATGTATATTGCTATCATTATGTATATTGATATCATTATGTACATTAGTATCGTTATGTATATTACTATCATTATATACATTAGTATCATTACGTATATAACTATCATTATGTATATTAATATAATTATGTATCTTACTATCATGATGTATATTACTATCAATATGTATATTGCTATCATTATGTATATTGCTATCATTATGTACATTAGTATCATTATGTATAGTACTATCATTTTGTATATTAATATATCTATGTATATTACTATCATTATATATATTACTATCATTATGTATATTGCTATTATTATGTATATTACTATCTTTATGCACAATAGTAACTTTACGTATATTTCTATCATTATGTATTTTAAAATAGGTATGTCTATTACTATCATTATGCATATTACTATCATTATGTATATTACCATCATTTGTATATTGCTATCATTACGTATATTACTATCATTATGCACAATAGTATCTTTATGTATATTACTATCATTATGTATATTAAAATAGGTATGTCTATTACTATCATTATGTATATTACTATCATTATGTATATTACTATCATTATGTATATTACCATCATTTGTGTATTGCTATCATTACGTATATTACTATCATTATGCACAATAGTATCTTTATGTATATTTCTATCATTATGTATTTTAAAATAGGTATGTCTATTACTATCATTATGAATATTACTATCATTATGTATATTACTATCATTATGTATCTTACCATCATTTGTATATTGCTATCATTACGTATATTACTATCATTATGCACAATAGTATCTTTATGTATATTTCTATCATTATGTATTTTAAAATAGGTATGTCTATTACTATCATTATGTATATTACTATCATTATGTATATTACCATCATTTGTATATTGCTATCATTACGTATATTACTATCATTATGCACAATAGTATCTTTATGTCTATTACTATCATTATGTCTATTACGATTATTATGCTTATTGCTATCATTATGTATATTACTATCATTATGTATATTACCATCATTATGTATATTACTATCATTATGTTTATTAGTATCATTATGTATATTACTATCATAAAGTATTTTAAAATAAGTATGTCTATTACTGTCATTATGTATATTACTATCATTATGTATATTACTATCATTATGTATATTACAATCATTATATATATTACTATCATTATATATATTACTATCATTATGTATATTACAATCATTATGTATATTAATATCATTATGTATATTAATATAAGTATTATATTACTATCATTATGTATATTACTGTTAGTATGTATATTAGCATCATTATATATATTACTATCATTATGTATATTACTATCATTAGGAATATTACTGTCAGTATGTATATTAATATAGGTATGTATATTGTTATCATTATGTATATTACTATCATCATGTATATTTATATCAGTAATTATATTACTATGATTATGTATTTTACAATCATTATGTATATTACTATCATTATGTATATTACTATCATTATCTATATTACTATCATTATGTATATTACTATTATTATGTATATAACTATCATTATGTATATTTCTATCATTATGTATATTGCTATCATTATGTACATTAGTATCATTATGTATATTACTATCATTATGAATGTTACTATTATTATGCTTATTGCTATCATTATGTATATTACTATCATTATGTATATTACCATCATTATGTATATTACTATCATTATGTACATTAGTATCATTATGTATATTTCTATCTTTATGTATATTACTATCATAATGTATATTACTATCATTATGTATATTACTATCATTATGTATATTACTGTTAGTATGTATATTAATATAGGTACGTATATTGTTATCATTTTGTATATTACTATCATAATGTATAGTTATATCAGTAAGTATCTTACTATCATTATGGATTTTACAATCATTATGTATATTTCTATCATTATGTATAATGCTATCATTATGTACATTATTATCATTATGTATATTACTATCATTATGAATATTACTATTATTATGCTTATTGCTATCATTATGTATTTTACTATCATTATGTATATTACCATCATTATGTATATTACTATCATTATGTACATTAGTATCATTATGTATATTTCTATCTTTATGTATATTACTATCATAATGTATATTACTATCATTATGTATTTTGCTATCATTATATATACTGCTATCATTATGCATATTACTATCATTATGTATATTACTATCATAAGTCTTATTGCTATCATTATGTATATTACTATCATTACGTATCTTAATATAAGTATATATATTACTATCATAATGAATATTGCTATCATTATGTACATTAGTATCATTATGTATATTACAATTATTATGTATATTATGTATATTGCTATCATTATGTACATTAGTATCATTATATATATATATATATGTATATATATATATATATATATATATATATATATATATTTATATATATATATTACTATCATTATGTATATTACTATCATTACGTATATTGCTATCATTATGTATATTACTATCATTATATATATTACTATCATTATGTACATTAGTATCATTATGTATATTACTATCATAATGTATATTAAAATAAGTATGTCTATTACTATCATTATGTATATTAATATCATTTTTTTTATTACTATCATTATGTATACTACAACATTATGTATATTACTATCATTATGTATATTACTATCAATATGTATATTACTATCATTATGTATATTACTATCATTATGTATATTACTATCATTATGTATATTACTATCATTACGATTATTGCTACCATAATGTATATTACTATCATTATGTATATTACCATCGATATGTACATTACTATCATAATGTATATTAAAATAGGAATTCTATTACTATCATCATGTATATTGCTATCATTTTTGATATAGCTATCATTATGTACATAACTATCATTATGTATATTACTATCGTTATGTATATTTCTTTGATTATGCTTGTTGCTATAATTATGTATATTACTATTATTATGTATATTACTATCATTATGTATATTACTATCATTATGTATATTACTATCAATATGTATATTGCTATCATTATGTATATTACTATCATTATGTATATTACCATCATTATGTATTTTACTAACATTATGCTTATTGCAATCATTATGCTTATTACCATCATTATGTACATTACTATCATTATGTATATTACTATCATTATGTATATTAATATAAGTATATATATTACTATCATTATGTATATTACTATCATAATGTATAGTTATATCAGTAATTATATTACTATGATTATGTATTTTACAATCATTATGTATATTACTATCATTATGTATATTACTATCATTATCTATATTACTATCATTATGTATATTACTATTATTATGTATATAACTATCATTATGTATATTTCTATCATTATGTACATTGCTATCATTATGAATGTTACTATTATTATGCTTATTGCTATCATTATGTATATTACTATCATTATGTATATTGCCATCATTATGCATATTACTATCATTATGTACATTAGTATCATTATGTATATTTCTATCTTTATGTATATTACTATCATAATGTATATTACTATCATTATGTATATTACTATCATTATGTATATTACTGTTAGTATGTATATTAATATAGGTACGTATATTGTTATCATTATGTATATTACTATCATAATGTATAGTTATATCAGTAAGTATATTACTATCATTATGTATTTTACAATCATTATGTATATTTCTATCATTATGTATAATGCTATCATTATGTACATTATTATCATTATGTATATTACTATCATTATGAATATTACTATTATTATGCTTATTGCTATCATTATGTATATTACTATCATTATGTATATTACCATCATTATGTATATTACTATCATTATGTACATTAGTATCATTATGTATATTTCTATCTTTATGTATATTACTATCATAATGTATATTACTATCATTATGTATTTTGCTATCATTATATATACTGCTATCATTATGCATATTACTATCATTAAGTATATTACTATCATAAGTCTTATTGCTATCATTATGTATATTACTATCATTACGTATCTTAATATAAGTATATATATTACTATCATAATGAATATTGCTATCATTATGTACATTAGTATCATTATGTATATTACAATCATTATGTATATTATGTATATTGCTATCATTATGTACATTAGTATCATTATATATATATATATATATGTATATATATA
Source organism: Unio pictorum (assembly GCA_030141615.1). Lineage (NCBI taxonomy): Eukaryota > Metazoa > Mollusca > Bivalvia > Unionida > Unionidae > Unio > Unio pictorum. Next base: position 11,894,986 of record JARLTB010000293.1, on the reverse strand, counting down.
TATATATATATATATATATATATATATATATATATATATATATATATTACTATCATTATGTATATTACTATCATTACGTATATTGCTATCATTATGTATATTACTATCATTATATATATTACTATCATTATGTACATTAGTATCATTATGTATATTACTATCATAATGTATATTAAAATAAGTATGTCTATTACTATCATTATGTATATTAATATCATTTTTTATATTACTATCATTATGTATACTACAACATTATGTATATTACTATCATTATGTATATTACTATCAATATGTATATTACTATCAATATGTATATTACTATCATTATGTATATTACTATCATTATGTATATTACTATCATTATGTATATTACTATCATTACGATTATTGCTACCATAATGTATATTACTATCATTATGTATATTACCATCGATATGTACATTACTATCATAATGTATATTAAAATAGGAATTCTATTACTATCATTATGTATATTACTATCATTATGTATGTTGCTATCATTATGTATATTGCTATCATTTTTGATATAGCTATCATTATGTACATAACTATCATTATGTATATTACTATCGTTATGTATAGTTCTTTGATTATGCTTGTTGCTATAATTATGTATATTATTATTATTATGTATATTACTATCATTATGTATATTACTATCATTATGTATATTACTATCAATATGTATATTGCTATCATTATGTATATTACTATCATTATGTATATTACCATCATTATGTATTTTACTAACATTATGCTTATTGCAATCATTATGCTTATTACCATCATTATGTACATTACTATCATTATGTATATTACTATCATTATGTATATTAATATAAGTATATATATTACTATCATTATGTATATTACTATCATTATGTATTTTACTATCATTATATATATTACTATCATTATGTTTATTAATTTAAGTATGTATATTACTATCATTATGTATATTACTATCATTATGTATATTACTATCATTATGTATATTGCTATCATTATGTATATTACTCTCATTATGTATATTACTATCATTAGGTATATTACTGTTAGTATGTATATTAATGTAAGTACGTATATTACAATCATTATGTATATTACTATCATTATGTATATTACAATCATTATGTATATTACTATCATTATGTATATTACTGTTATTATGTATATTAGCATCATTATATATATTACTATCATTATGTATATTACTATCATTAGGTATATTACTGTCAGTATGTATATTAATATAGGTACGTATATTGTTATCATTATGTATATTACTATCATAATGTATAGTTATATCAGTAAGTATATTACTATCATTATGTATTTTACAATCATTATGTATATTTCTATCATTATGTATATTGCTATCATTATGTATATTACTCTCATTATGTATATTGCTATCATTATGTATATTACTATCATTATGTATATTACCATCATTATGTATTTTTCTGTCATTAATTATATTACTATCATTATGTAAATTACTATCATTAGGTATATGACTGTCAGTATGTATATTAATATAAGTACGTATATTACTATCATTATGTATATTACTAGCATAATGTATAGTAATATCAGTAAGTATATTACTATCATTATGTATTTTACAATCATTAGGTATTTTGCTATCAATACGTACATTGCTATGTTTATGTATTTATGTACATAATGATACTATTAAATATATTGCTATAATTCTTTATATTACTATCATTATGTATATTAATATTATTATGTATATTACTATCATTAAATATTTTACTATCATTAAATATTTTACTATCATTATGTACGTTAGTTTCATTATGTATATTACTATCATTATGTATATTAATATAAATATGTATATTACTATCATTATGTATATTACTATCATTGAGTATATTACTATCATTATGTATATTTCTGTCATTATGTATATTAATATCATTATGTATAGTAATGTCATTATGTATATTAATATCATCATCATCATCATCATCATCATCATCATCATCATCATCCATTTTGATTATCCAGGCCTTTTATTAATCCTCTAACGAGGGTAGGCCTGTCTGTTTCGTCATGAGAGTATTCAACGCTTTCTTCCAGGCTTTACGTATATTACTATCATAATGTATCATAGAAGACAATTAGGTGGCAAAATCATGAACACGTCACGTTGTGTATGGTGTAAACAGGGCACTTGTATAGTATAAAAATTGTCTTGATTATTAAACTATAGAAAAACTTGACGTATTACTATCAACCCGATGTTGTCTAAAATCACTAAAATTCATAGTCATGATTTAGTCATATCGTTACCATTTCTGTGGTGTTGCAGTTTATAGTGATGTCTAGAACTTGGGCATCATACCGCATACATGTAGCATCATCTCCCTCCAATTCATTTTACCCTGACACCAGGTATAACACTCCTAACACCCCCCCCCCCTCTTGATGTTGAGTACCAAGGAAGTCAGCTGCTAATAACATTTTTATTATTGTTAAGTATGTCTCGCTCAGAAATCGAATCTTAGACTTTCCACCATTATAACACACAGTATGCTGCCAATTAACAATGCCCTATTGAAATTGATATCAATTGCCGTGGTGGCCAAAGATTTTATATCTACTGGATTTCAACGGTTTATAAGAAATGCCTTGAGGAATTGTTGTGAAAATCTTATGACAATACCCATTGGTCACTGGTCTCAAATTTATATAGAAAGCAGTGGACCACTGGCCTTTGAAAACGGCAGGAAACATACCGAATATATTGTTTTAAAACACCATCATATAGGTTCAATTTAAGTATTTTCCATTTCGGAATAAATTAGGTTTTGTAACGGTAGCTTATGAGTTAGTATATTTATTTTATACAACACTGTTAGCAAACGACCCACCTAACACTGAATGTTTCTCATGGTATATAGTAAATTAAATACAAATCAATCAGTACCAGCATAGAATAGCTGCATATGTACTGTTGTTCATTAATTCTGGTTTCACCTTCTTACACTTGTTGTCATTCTTTATGATATGCATTACCAATAGTATTATAATATATACTAATTTCACGCGCACATTACAAATAATATAAGTAATAGTCATCAGAGATAACTGTTACACTTCCAGCCTCAGACAATATAATATTTTCTGAATTATGAATGCCGATTTACTATCAGAAATATTTCGGTTTCATCAAATAATAAAGGTATAGAATATATACTGATGTACTATCAATGTATGTACTTATTGCCACGGGTAATCAATATACAGAATACACACACATGTAGAGTGTATGATTCATAAAAGCGTAAGGCACATGCATACTTAATATTTATATTGAATTATATTTTCACCAATATGTTCCTATAAAATATTATTGATTAAACAAAATGGAACAAATATTATCTCAAGGCGCCTAGTCGTCGGCATTCACGATGCAATTCTGGCTATACAGCTCTAGTACTAGTAGGAACCTTTCCTCCCATTCCGCTTGTAGATTCTAAATTATCTTTTTTATTCCATACAGACACGTTCATCCCTAAGTTTTAATTTTTCACTATGGGTAAACCAGTACTGTCTTTGGAGCCAACGTTGTCAGCAGTCCCAGCATGTGTGGGACATAACACCCAACAGTTATAGCGTCACCTTTGAAGCGAGCATAATACAGCGACTGATACATACATTACGTAATACAGGCTCAAAAAATAATATAATGATGTACCTAGTGCGTGAGCGCACAAGAATTGGCTCCGTTACGCTTTAAATTCTTAAATCAGAACTACTTTACAAGGCTATTATTATATTATTTCATCAATGTTCCACCATATTAATCTCACTGATTTTTACAAACACGGCTGTTTCTCTATTATTTAATGCATGCACGGTAAAGAAAGTAAAAATATATTTTCAGTCCATAAAATGGATATCTAGATACAGATTATAGTCTGTTTTATGGCATGGCAGTATCGGACCGATATGGGAATAAATATGTATTTTAGGTTACAAAATTAGATTAAAAATGTGAGCCATGACGTCATTATGTTTATGGAATATTGTTTATATTAAAGTCACACACACATTCTTCGTGTTGGTGTTGCAAATTTCTTATATATATATATATATATATATATATATATATATATATATATATATATATATATATATATATATATATATATATATATATATATATATATATATATAAGGATTGCTTTTGTAAAGTGGACGTTTTCATGAAAACAATGTCTGTATTAAATAATAAAGCGCGACTTGACTTTTATGTTGTTTTCTTTTATTTCATCATCTAAATCAGACGAATGCCAATACCATAAGCAATAAAGGTGTCCTCTCAAACACCATTTACCAACATATCACATTCAAATGACGTGTATCTAACGTGACACATTTCTATGCCATTTAACAAAGTATCACAATTATATGCCATTTTATCTACATGTCACAGTTTATATGACCTGTATCTAGAGTGTCACCATGAACTATTAAAATTGCAATGTTGTCTCAAAAACAAATATACTTTCTGAAGCAATTCTTACTTTTACAATGGTTGGACATATACTTACATCAATGCAAAATCTTTCTTCTTAATATTTATTTCAATTTGAATTTTGTGCAAACTATGTTTTATATACGTATAAAGAACATGCAATCATCCTAAAATTGTAATGTATGTACATTTTATACAGTTTACACAGGACGTCACAACTTCATTTTTTATATTCGACATTTCTTCGAAAAATAACAAATAAACGTTTTGAGTGCAACCAGAGTTTCATATATGCGTATCCTCTACTGAACGTTTGCAGACATTTTCTAATTTATGTTGTTATCCATATAATGTAGTGGAATGAGTGTTCTTAGAATTCAGTGATACATAAAGGCGATCTGATATTAATAGTGAAATTCTCTTTTTAATTTAATGTCTGTCGGTTTGTATGCATGTGATGAAATTATCTTATTAAATTATTGATTTTAGTTAATATCTCTTTCGATTGTTTTCTTTTGTAATAATATACATGTTTAATTTAAATATGCACGTACTACAAATAGTCTAATACGCCGATATTGTCGTAATAAAACTTGTCTTATACTTGTTAATAATACAAAGAGCTTCACATTTCATTGCCTGCAATTAATCCATGTGTGTTAGATAAATTATCTCCTATTTAATGGCATTAATTGAAGTTAGTGACACTCGGTTGACTATATTAATGCTACATTTTTGTTCTGTTCCTAACATCAATTGCATAATATTATTTCGCTATTGTATAGTCAATCATAAACTGTATCAACGAAATTTGGATAAGAATTTGTAGTCCTTAATCTCTAATCATATTAAATGGATGTTATTTAATCATTACAGATCCCATTCAGAAGCACGTTGTAACCTACTGTAAGAGCTCCGTCCAAAGCTGGAGGGTGAATACTGCTAACAGTAATTGAAGATTTGGCGTATACAATTCACTTATGAGCATTATAACTATCAAACACAATACATATATTTTTACTGGATTTATTTTGTTCTTCACAATATCTACGGAATAAGAGATGAAGGGATATTACTGTTAAGTCAACGTATTAGGGTTTATATAATATCCGTTTTAGCTGGGTAAGTATATAATGAAACAAATATGATCGAAGCAAAATTCCAACGAAATTTTGAAAACAATATTTCAAAAAGACATGTTAGATTCGACTGTCTTGTTTGTAATAACATCGGTTTCTGATACCAGCCAGTAATTTAAAGATCATGATATACATGCTTATGACAAACTTTGTATGAAACGATAAAAGAATGGGTACGTTATGATCACAGTGATATGACGATAAGAATGGGTACGTTATGAGAAAGTGATATAAAGATAAGAATGGGTACGTTATGATAACAGTGATATAAAGATAAGAATGGGTACGCTATGATAACAGTGATACAAAAATAAGAATGGGTACGTTATCATCACAGTGATATAAAGATAAGAATGGGTACGTTATGATAACAGTGATATAAAGATAAGAATGGGTACGCTATGATAACAGTGATACAAAAATAAGAATGGGTACGTTATGATCACAGTGATATAAAGATAAGAATGGGTACGTTATGATAACAGTGATATAAAGATAAGAATGGGTACGCTATGATAACAGTGATACAAAAATAAGAATGGGTACGTTATGATCACAGTGATATGAAGATAAGAATGGGTACGCTATGACAACATTTATATAAAGATCTGACTGGGTACGTTATGATAACAATGATACAACGATAAGAATGGGTACGTTATGATAACAGTGATATAAAGATAAGAATGGGTACGTTATGACAACATTTATATAAATATCTGACTGGGTACGTTATGATAACAATGATACAACGATAAGAATGGGTACGTTATGATAACAGTGATATAAAGATAAGAATGGGTACGTTATGACAACATTTATATAAAGATAAGAATGAGTACGTTATGATAACAATGATATAAAGATAAGAATGGGTATGTTATGACAACATTTATATAAAGATAAGAATGAATACGTTATAATCACAGTGATATAAAGATAAGAATGGGTACGTTATGACCACATTTATATAAAGATCTGACTGGGTACGTTATGATAACAATGATACAACGATAAGAATGGGTACGTTATGAGAACAGTGATATAAAGATAAGAATGGGTACGTTATGAGAACAGTGATATAAAGATAAGGATGGGTACGTTATGACAACATTTATATAATATATATATACATATATACATGACAACATATATAACATATATACATTTATATAATATATAAGATATATACATGACAACATTTACGCTATGTACGCTATGACAACATTTATATAAAGATCTGACTGGGTACGTTATGATAACAATGATACAACGATAAGAATGGGTACGTTATGATAACAGTGATATAAATATAAGAATGGGTACGTTATGATCACAGTGATATAAAGATAAGAATGGGTACGTTATGACAACATTTATATAAAGATCTGACTGGGTACGTTATGATAACAATGATACAACGATAAGAATGGGTACGTTATGATAACAGTGATATAAAGATAAGAACGGGTACGTTATGACAACATTTATATAAAGATCTGACTGGATACGTTATGATAACAATGATACAACGATAAGAATGGGTACGTTATGATAACAGTGATATAAAGATAAGAATGGGTACGTTACGACATTTATATAAAGATCTGACTGGGTACGTTATGATAACAATGATACAACGATAAGAATGGGTACGTTATGATACAGTGATATAAAGATAAGAATGGGTACGTTATGACAACATTTATATAAAGATAAGAATGAGTACGTTATGATGACAATGATATAAAGATAAGAATGGGTATGTTATGACAACATTTATATAAAGATAAGAATGAATACGTTATGATCACAGTGATATAAAGATAAGAATGGGTACGTTATGACCACATTTATATAAAGTTCTGACTGGGTACGTTATGATAACAATGATACAACGATAAGAATGGGTACGTTATGAGAACAGTGATATAAAGATAAGAATGGGTACGTTATGATCAGTGATATAAAGATAAGAATGGGTACGTTATGACAACATTTATATAAAGATCTGACTGGGTACGTTATGATAACAATGATACAATGATAAGAATGGGTACGTTATGATAACAGTGATATAAAGATAAGAATGGGTACGTTATGCCAACATTTATATACGATCTGACTGGGTACGTTATGACAACAATGATACAACGATAAGAATGGGTACGTTATGATAACAGTGATATAAAGATAAGAATGGGTACGTTATGACAACATTTATATAAAGATCTGACTGGGTTCGTTATGATAACAATGATACAACGATAAGAATGGGTACGTTATGATAACAGTGATATAAAGATAAGAATGGGTACGTTATGATCACAGTGATATAAAGATAAGAATGGGTACGTTATGACACCATTTATATAAAGATCTGACTGGGTACGTTATGATAACAAAGATACCACGATAAGAATGGGTATGTTATGATAATAGTGATATAAAGATAAGAATGGGTACGTTATGATCACAGTGATATAAAGATAAGAATGGGTACGTTATGACAACATTGATATAAAGATCTGACTGGATACGTTATGATAACAATGATACAACGATAAGAATGAGTACGTTATGATAACAGTGATATAAAGATAAGAATGGGTACGTTATGATCACAGTGATATAAAGATAAGAATGTGTACGTTATGACACCATTTATATAAAGATCTGACTGGGTACGTTATGATAACAAAGATACCACGATAAGAATGGGTATGTTATTATAACAGTGATATAAAGATAAGAATGGGTACGTTATGATCACAGTGATATAAAGATAAGAATGGGTACGTTATGACAACATTTATATAAAGATCTTACTGGGTACGTTATGATAACAATGATACAACGATAAGAATGGGTACGTTATGATAACAGTGATATAAAGATAAGAATGGGTACGTTATGATCACGGTGATATAAAGATAAGGATGGGTACGTTAGTAGTAATAGGGGGCACTATAGGGTCTATGGAAAACCCAGTCAAAAACAGCTTGGGGCACTATAGGGTCAAGATTTATGGGGTCAATGGAAAATCCAGTCAAAAACAGCTTGGGGCACTATAGGGTCAAAACAGCTTGGGGCACTATAGGGTCAAGGGAAATTGAACAGGGTGGGCCTATATAGCGTCAAGGGAAATGGAACAGGGTGGGCCTATATAGCGTCAAGGGAAATGGAACAGGGTGGGCCTATATAGGGACAAGGGAAAAAAAGGGCGGCAATGAAAGCTACTATCTTTTCGAGACCTATGAGTGGCCCTGAAAAGGGTCTTTGGATACTTCTTCTTTTATTTTCTGCCTTTGTTCCACCACCTTTTGATTTTACCAATAATTCCCTTCTTCTTCTTTTCTTCCTCGGGAATCCAGTCAGGATGTCCCATAGCTCTAAACTTCTCTTGTATCTTTATCCAATTGTTATTTAATCTTTCAAAGTCCTCTTTCTTTTTTTGGTTTTCATTGTCCTTTCTCTCCTTTCTCTCCTTACTCCAGTTATCTTTTATCTTCTTCACTTCTTCTAATAGTTCCTTTCTCATCAGTTCTTCAGCTTTCTTGAGCGGGTCCAAACCCTTTTGGACATGGGGGTACTCTGTCAAGATATTATCCAAAAAACACTTGACGTTTTCGACAATATCTATCACTTGCTTCAATGTCCCCACTCTAACATAGGGTGGATTAATGCAGCCTCGTAACTTTTTGGCTTCTTCTTCTAGCATTCCTCCTAAGAGCTCCCTGGCTATTTTCAGTCTTTTTGCAAAGTCCAAACTCTTCGTAATCTTCCATTTATGATGTAGTTTTTCCACTTCATATTCCCCGTCTAATATCCAGAAATAGCTGTGTCTTAAATTGTTGAATAAACTTGATGCTTTCGCCATCTTCTATGGTTATTCCGTGGAATGGTTCTAATGTTACTTAGCTGGAATTTTTATAGCTATAACCGTTCACTAGGAACATATGTATAGCTTTTATAGCTACCATGTCGGTAGCCATTTAGTTACCCTTAAAGTGCTTAATTGCACTATCGATTCATTAGGCGTTCCCCTGAATTACTAAAAAGTAACTATCAAGGGAAATGGAAGCCTATGGGGTGGGTAGGAATAGAGCACACACACCCCCACCCCCATTCGACATCAACCGACCAGAGCTGACAGCAACGGCAAAGGAGGAAAGGGTCCAGGTCCAGGAGCGCAGCGACACAGCAACACACACAAGAGCACACAAGAGAGAGACAGCAAGGCCACAGACGCAGTCCACACCTGAAACAAAAAGGTCGCACTTATTTCAAATTCAGTCCAGTTATACTAAGGACAGCTTAATATCAAATAATGTGTTAGCCACCTGTGCAATTTATCAAATATAAGAGTTGAAGAATTGATATTTAATATCCTATATTTCCAAAATTTCAAGTACATAAGCGTACATAACATAAGTCCCTAACAAATTTTGAATATTAAAAATGTCTTAGCGACATATATTAGTGTAGTCAATGGTAGATATTTTTAGTTGTGAATTTGAACGGAGGTACCAATAATAAATCATATCAGCTTTTTAGGGCCACGGAAAGTTGTTCAAAGAGGGGTACTCGTAACCAAATGAGCCCCCTATTATTCAGGCAAATTGACTATGGCAATGAAAAAATCTTTTCACTACGAGGCGGTCCGGTGGCGGCCGGCATGACTGCTTCTATCTACATCTATGTCGGGGTGGAGGCCTCCATGATTGCTTCAAGTTACATCCATGCCGGTCACATTCTCAAGTCGCACCAGTGCAAGCAACTACCACTGTTTCTTCTCCATTTCCGTCTCTGCCGCAAGCTAGTGGGAGTTACGAAACTTCCATGTCGAGTCCACGTGGTAGTCGCCACTTTCCAAGTTTCCCTCCATGTCCGTCCCCGCCACAAATCAAGTTCGGGAGTTACGAGACTTCCATTTCGAGCCACCTGTACTAGCGACACCGTACGAGTCGAGTTTTTCCTTTCCGAAGAAGCGACGGGGCAACATCACAAGTCGTCCTTAACTTTTCAGCCCGGGATATCATCATGCCATTACAGCACTCCCATTGTGACGTCACCAGGCCATCCGCTCCAGAAAAGACGTCCTCCTCGGTCCACAGCCACTGCCTCCCAACCAGACTGATCATCATCATGATTGTTTTAGAGTTGTCACCGCCCACTAGGGGCATATGGACAACTTTTATAGCCACCATATCGGTGGCCATTTAAGGTCCCTTGGGGAAGGTCGCTACTCCCCCCCTCAGGATTTACAGTGCTTAAATGCACTATATTTTAAATAGGGCGTTCTCCCGAATTACTAAAAAGTAACTATCGGGAGAAATGAAAGCCCATGAGGTGGGTAGGAATAGTACCTACACACACCCACCCCTAACAACCAATCAGAAGTAAACGTTGGTAGCGAGGGAAAATGCTTTCTCATTTCGCTAGTAATTTGGCGAGTCGGAAATGGCAAAGGCGGAAAGGGCCCAGGTCCAGGAGGGCGTCGACACAGCAGCACACACCAGAGCACGCAAGAGCAAGACAGCACAGCAAAGGACGCAGTCCACACCTGAAACGACAAGGTCATACTAAAGGTCAAATTCAGTCCAGTTGTACTAATGGACAAATTAACATCCAATAATGTGTTAGCCACCTGTGCAATTATTCAAATATATAAGTTGAAGAATTATTATTTAAAGTCCTATCATTCAAATAAAACTAGTACATAAGCGTACATATAATAAGTCCCTAACAAATTTAGAAAATTACAAATGTCTAAGCGACATATAATAGTGTAGTCAATGGTAGGTAATTTTGGTCTTGAATTTTGTTGGAGGCGGTACCAATAAGGTCAAATTAGATTTTTAGGGCCACGGAAAGTTGTTCAAAGAGGGGTACTCGTAACCAAATGAGTCCCTTATTATTCAGGCAATGAAAAGATAAATGGCAATATCTTTTCGTTGAAACTGCTTCATTCGAGTAGTCCGATGCTGGCGACACATCAGAAGACCGCTGTAATTGCATCAAAAAGCTGGCTATCTAAGGTAGTATTTCGCTGACTTGGTGATATCATCCTACGGCAGCCTGCGGGTTACTCAATACTTTGATATCACCAGTCAGCGCGCCTCAGGTCCGCCACATTGTTTAGATTTCCATGGCTGGTTACAATGTGGTTCCAGTACTTCGATGTAGGAGCAAGTCCACTTCAGTGCCCGCCATTTTTCTTCACCACGTGGTTATAGTGGGCCACTCAGTTTCCATATATCTTTGACTTCTGCTGCTTGTTAAAGGGACTTATAAACTCGCCGAAATATTTCCTTTGTATAGTCCACCGCCCCACATCATGATTTTTCTCTTCGTAGTGGTAGTGAGTTGATAACGTGTTGAACCGTCCTTAACTGTTAAGCCCGGGAAAATGTGCTTTCGCACCCGTCGTGACGTCATCAGGTCGCCAGCTCCAGAAAAGCCGTCCTACTCGATCTGCAGTCTTTGCCTGAATCGAATGACCAACCAGACTGACTGACTGACTATGGGTGTTTTAGAGTTGCCACCGCCCTCTAGGGGCATATGGGCAACTTTTATAGCCACCATATAGGTGGCCATTTAAGGTCCCTTGGGGAGGGTCGCTACTCCCCCCCTCAGGATTTATAGTGCTTAAATGCACTATATTTTAAATAGGGCGTTCTCCCGAATTACTAAAAAGTAACTATCGGGAGAAATGAAAGCCCATGGGGTGGGTAGGAATAGTACCTACACACACCCACCCCTAACAAACCAATCGGAAGTAAACGTTGGTAGCGAGGGAAAATGCTTTCTCATTTCGCTAGTAATTTGGTGAGTCGGAAACGGCAAAGGCGGAAAGGGCCCAGGTCCAGGAGGGCGTCGACACAGCAGCACACACCAGAGCACGCAAACAGCAAGACAGCACAGCAAAGGACGCAGTCCACACCTGAAACGACAAGGTCATACTAAAGGTCAAATTCAGTCCAGTTGTACTAATGGACAAATTAATATCCAATAATGTGTTAGCCACCTGTGCAATTATTCAAATATTTAAGTTGAAGAATTATTATTTAAAGTCCTATCATTCAAATAAAACTAGTACATAAGCGTACATATAATAAGTCCCTAACAAATTTAGAAAATTAAAAATGTCTAAGCGACATTTAATAGTGTAGTCAATGATAGGTAATTTTGGTCTTGAATTTTGTTGGAGGCGGTACCAATAAGGTCAAATTAACTTTTTAGGGCCACGGAAAGTTGTTCAAAGAGGGGTACTCGTAACCAAATGAGTCCCCTATTATCCAAGCGAACGAACAAGGCAAAGGCGAAAATTATCACATCTCTGCTATACAGGCATTTCATCAGGTGCAGATATTATTACATCTTCAGCTTGCTGGTATTTTCCGGTGTCCGGTTCTTATACCACAGGCTCCATGATTTTTGAACCATGCCTTGGAAGAGTTCTCGACCTCGTGCTTGGACGCCATCTTGGATTGCCTCGTGGCAGCCGCCATGTTCCCTTGTTCAGCATACTGGAGAATCTACAGCTTCTGTCCTATGTGACTGAGTTCCAACGGTGGTATTACTACGTCATTATCGACGAGCGCTAATTAAAGCGAAACCTTGTTACTCCTCTGGATGTCTTCTTCTTTTTTTAGTGGCACTCCTAATGGTTAACATTTATCCGCTGTACTCTCATGTTCACGGTGGTCAGCGCTGCCCCGGTCCTGCCTGCTCGATGTTCGCCGCTTGAATGAAATGACCAACCAGACTGATTGATTGATTGATTGATATGATTTGTTTAAAGTGCTTCGTCCATTATGGCTCTTAGCACTGTTTTATCCCTTAAAAAGGGTTATTTACTTTATCCTGAGGGAAAGGAATTGTGCCACATTCCCTGCAGGCGTTTATGCACTCAAAGGAGTGCTTATTTACTTAGGCCGTCACCACGGGGCAATTATTGAACTGCCACTGGGTGAATGTAAGGCCGTTTGGTGGGTAGGAATGGAACCTACTCACACCCACCCTACCACTATTCATATCTAACTCTGCAATGGCAGGAGCGGAGGCGAGAGAAAATTATTTTTTCTCTATCGCCTGTATCTGCGCAGTTTGGTCGTGCAAGCACGAGAATTTACTGCAGCAGAACGCAAGGGTGAAAAGCCAAGCACGCTTTTTAATCAAATTCAGTCCAGTTGTACTAATGGACAACCTAACAACCAATAATGTGTAAGCCACCTATGCAATTAACCAAATATCTGAGTTACAAAATATTACTTATTATCCTAACCAAAAATAGGGACTAGTACTAAGTGTACATGCGTTAGTCCCTATTGTATTTAAACTAAAATGTCTAAGCGACACATAGTAGTGTAGTCAATGGTAGGGGATTTTGGTCATAAATTTGTTGAGGCGTTGCCAAAAAGGTCAAATTAGTCTTTTAAGGGCCAAATAGTTAGTCAAAGAGGGGTACTCTAAGCCAAATGAGTCCCCTATTATTCAAGCAAGTGACGGCAAATATGAAAATTATCATTTCCTTTGCGCAGGCGGGCACCGGGGTGTAGCTTGTCGTTCCCTGCTCCAGAGTTACTCATGGGCGCTACTAGTCCAAGCTACCGCTGTATGGTATTTACCCATTCTGCTTACTTGTATTCTAGGGCTCCTGGCGTGTTATTCAGGTGGTGCTGTTCCGTAGTCCCTCTATTTAAGTCTTCACAGTAGTGACGCCTTCTGGCCTCTTGTGTAGACCGCCATATTGGTGCCACGTTGCAGTCGCCATTTTCCTATGTGCCAGTCCAGTCGTAGAATTTTTTCTCCATGTTGGCTATTTTGGTGACTCGCTGTACTCGCAGTGGTTTTTTTCTGTAGAGCTATAGTTTGTCATACAGGTCCCTTGAAGTTCCTATGGGTGAGTTTATTCTTTTTGTTATCACGCCTATGGACTTCATTTATCTGCGGTCGCTGAGTCGCCGTCAGCCTAGTGGAGACCGGTCCTTCCTGCTCTGTGTCCGCTGCTTGAATGATGCCAACCAGACTGACTGACTGACTTGGGTATTTTATAGCTGCAACCGTCTACTAGAGACATATGTGCAGCTTTTATAGACACCATATCGGTGTCCATTTAGTTCCTTCAGGGAGGGGAAGAGCACTCCCTCCCCTTAGGATTCAAGTGCTTAATTGCACCATATTTTAGTCATTAATAGGCGTTCCCCTGAATTACTAAAAAGTAACTATCAAGGGAAATGATAGCCTTTCAGGTGGGTAGGAATGGCACTACACACACCCACCCTACTCTAGATACCAATCAGAGCAATGGTAGCGAAGGAAAAAGTTGTCCCGCTTCGCTAGTAATGTACATGTCCGGAGGCGGAAAAGGCGGAAAGGTCCAAGTCAGGGCTCCAAGGTACTGCAACCATCGTCCCACACGCAGAGGCAGCGAACGCACATCCGGACCCAGAAACAAAGAAACCCGAGGAGAGCCAAAGTCCCACACCCTTATTTAAATATTTGCAACCCCATAAGACATGTAAAGATGTATATGTTATATTGTTGTGTTGTGAATTATTTTGATGTTCTTACTATTTCTCTCTACTATTGCAACATTGTGTTGCGGGGGTCTGATAGTCCTGGGTTAAGACTACCTTATATATTCTAATGAGGTCATAGTGGGTGTTTGCAATGTATGCGTATGTGTCTATGAGGTTGCAATCCCTGTTGATTGATTTCAATTTAATCCAGTTTTTCTAGTGGAGGCCCTATACCAATTATGTGTAAGCCACCTGTGTAATTGCGTCAAGCTATATGAGTTACGAATTTCCTATCACTTATCGCTATTCCCTAACGTAAGTATTTAGTATACTATATAATCGCCACCATCCTATCGGTAAAAGTTCCTTTGAAGAACTTTTACCCTAAGAAAAAACAAAATACCTACACGAATGTGTCAAAGTGACTAAGTAAGTTTGATCTTGGTAGGTTATGTAAGTTTTAAATTTTGATTGGGTGTGGTCCAAAAAAGCCATATTGGAGATTAGTGTTTGGTCAGCCAAATGGAATTCTCTGTTACCAATCGAGTTGAGAATTCACTATAGAAAATAAACATTTAACAAGACAAGGACATATAGATTTAGAGAGAGAAGGGAAAAGAGTCAACACCAGCTTCCCAGAGAGACCGATAGGATTAGACACAGAGGTACACCTGACTGTATACATGTGCGTACACCAATCCAGGCGATCTCTAAATAGAAAAGGCCTGTGTCCCTACTGTTTCACTAGTCTTCCCCTATTCCCAAGAATCACAGAGGAGAGGAAAAGTAACATTACAAGACAAATACAACAATAACATATAACAATTATATTAGTTACATAAGTATAAAGCAATTAATTATTAAGAATAAGTAACAAGAATAAAACAAACAAGAACAATGAATAAGAATTGAAAAAACGAGAACGGAACAAGAACAATAATAAGGAATAACCAAAATTAGAACTATTATTAACACAATATTTAAAAAACTAGAGTTATAACATAAAACATTAAATAGCCCTGAGAAGGGCTGTTGGATAATCCTATGAATCTGTAGTCCGTCCTCCACGTTTCCATTGTCGTCAAAGATAGCGCCATGAACTCCATTGATATTCTTAAGCTGTCCACACTTTGTATAAAGTTTCTATTATGCTTTTTGAATATCAAGTGCCAATGACTTTGTTCTAACAGGAAAGTGGTAAGTAATGGTGTTAGTAATTGATTACAGACCACAGTTTAGAATAATAATTTAAGTATTATTCTCTAACAGTTCAAGCGGTGATCTCTGTATAGCGCTGTATTAAGTGAGTGTAGGTCCGTGATAAACGTATAAGCTCATTATGAACTCAGTATCTACACCCACCCATATCACGCATCAATCAGAGTCACAGGCCAGTTTAAAGTCCTAAGTAGATTACAGCGGTAATCTCTGTAGAGCACCATAGTGAGCAGATATAGACTCGTGATAAACGTATAAGCTCATTATGAACTAAGTGTCTATACCCACCCATATCATGCGTCAATCAGAGTCACAGGCCATTTAAACTTCCTTTAATTGTATACCCCTATTTTATAATTAGATTGTAGCGGTAATTTCTGAAGATCACAATAGTGAGTGAATGTAGACCCGTGATAAACGTATAAGCTCATTTTGAACTCAGTGTCTACACCCCCCCTCCCCCCCCATATCATGCATCAATCAGAGTCACAGGCTAGTTTAGAGTCCCTAAATTAAAAGGTAATATAACTGGATTAATTTATAATGAATTATGTTTATTTGTTTGTTTGTAATTTGTTATTATTTGCCTAGTCTAATTTTTATAATTTTAACTTGTATAATGTGATACGGCAATGTTGATTTTATAATACGTTTTTTAAATGTTAGTGTACGGTAATTTATAACTACGCTTTTTATATAGTAGTATACGGTAATACTGAGTTAGTGCCTATATGTATTAAATCAGTCTTATATTTTGTGCAGGAGTTTGTGATCAAATTCAAATGTAAATGGTATTATTTACCTAGTCTTATTTGTATAATTTTTAATTGTAAAAAAGATATGGTAATGTTATTTCTTTAGTGCGCTTTTTAAGTGTTATTAAACGGTAATTTTACAAGTACGCTTTTTATATAGTAATATACGGTATTTCTGAGTGGGAGTAATTTGATACTTGGTTAAGAGTTCCTTTTGGCGTATTTAGGTTAGTTATTCTGAATAACTGTACAGTTGCAAAATGAGTTTCTTGTTGTGTGGGCATAGTTTCATCAGGAGAATTGAAAGGTTAAGTTGGGTGGAGTATGCCACCAACCAGGGGACATGTTAATAAGGTTTGATGGACGTTCTGGAGCATGTTGTTCCAGTTTCCTTCGTAATTTTCCTTTGTTGGATCCAGTGCCTCATGTGGTTTACCTCAAATTGGGGGAAAATGATATTGGTCTGCATGACCCTGCGTCTATAGTGCAGAATTTAATTTCAATTTGCCATTTATTTTTAAGTCATGGAGTGCAATACGTGTGTGTTGGAAGCCTTTTACCCCGATTGAGTCCAAGGGGAATAACCATACAATATTACAACCGGAAGTGCCGGGACGTTAATCGTCGTTTGGCGAGAATTCTGCGTGATGAGGATAGGATTATTCTATGTCAGCCCTCTGATTTCCGCAGGAGATTTATCAGTTTGGATGGAGTACACTTAAATGATGAAGGGAACATTTGGTTCTATTCACACATTCTTTCCGCAGTGTTAGATGTGTATAGAAGAGGTGTGTTATCTTCTGTATGACTCTAATATTGTTTGTTATAAGTATTTTCTTGAATTTACAATACGTATTATGTTCATATTGTTTGTGTATTAGGCTAGCGTTTTGGTATAGGCTTTAAGATGAGTTATTATAAGATGTATTTCTATTTTAATTATTTTATGGCGGTGATCTCTGTAGAACATCATATTGAATGAATGCAGACTCGTGATAAACGTATAAGTTCATTATGAACTCATTGTCGATATCCACACATATCATGTATCAGTCAGAGTCACAGGCCCATTTAAAGTCCTTAGTTACATGTAACTTTTATAGTATAATATTGATTTCTTTCTATTAGTTTGCTTGTATGTACAGTCAATATTATATTTTGTGCATTAGGTTGGAGTTTGTGAGAAAATCCATAATATGTGTAGTAACTAATTGCATATTTGATTGTTTTAGATCAAGAAGTTTTGGATATAATTTAGTTGTTTTACTTATTTTCAATTTATTTTTAAGAATATTTCTATTTATTATGTTATTAGAGCATTTATTAAAAATGTGATCCAAATCTTCTACTTGATTACACATAAAACAGTTAATATTGTGGGGAAAAGGTCCTAAGTATTTGGCGAAACTGTTAGCCAATTTCGTTTTTCCTACCATTATCCTATTCATTTTAATTTGATGAGTTCTTGTTTTACCAAAAGGAGTAGTTTTCCTTTTGACTGTTTTCATACTGTTATAGAGTGATCTCCCTTTTGGTGATGAATTCCAGTTTTGTTGCCATATACTATTGATCATGTCAGAAATAAATTTGTATATCTCTGTATGACTATACTGTACTTGTTCATAAGTCAATTCATTTAGTTTTTCTTTCGCAATTTGATCTGCCAAATCATTTCCTTTTATATCTATATGCGAGGGAACCCATAAAAAGTCTATTTCAATATCTTGAGTACTAAGTTTGCTTATTTGATATTGTAATAAATATAAGAAAAATTTTCTGCTGTTAGAGTTGTTTGTACTAATAGTTTTAAGAACACTTAAAGAGTCACTAACAATTAGGAATTTTGTGGAACTTAAGTTAGAGTGTTGTATCCATTTTAGTGCCTGGAGTATAGCCCAAAATTCCACACTGTATATGGAGCAGTAATCTGGTAGTCGCATTCCTTGTTTGATAGTAAACTCGGGTACAACCCATGATGCTGCTGTTCTTGCAGGGTCTAGTTTTTTAGATCCATCTGTGTATATTTTAACATAATTTTTATATTCAGTATTTATCTTTTCATTGGCAAGCATTTTAAGATAGTGAGAATCCTGTGATTTATTTCCTTTATCTTGTAGAGAGATATCTACTTTTATTGCTTTTAGTCTCCATGGAATTATAATGGGATTTTTGGTTTTTTGTACATTAAATATATCAGTAGGTAAGTTTGTTTTGAGGCGAAAAATTTGTTTGCCAAAGGAAGTGGAGTATTTACCCCTTTTAATAAGTGGTTTAGTACACTGTTTAATTGCCTTTAAAGTGGGGTGCTCATCATTTTGAGTTGACAGTCTAGCTACATATCTTAACATGAGTTCCTGTCTTCTGAGATGTAATGATGGTTCACCAGTAAGTATTTGTAATTCTTCTGTTGAAGTAGATGGTAAGGCTTTAGTTACAAGGAGAAGGGCTTTACGTTGTATTGAGGTGATTTTATTTAGCAGAGCTGGCGATGCCGTGGCATAAATATGACACCCATAATCGATTTTGGAACGTATCAAAGACCTATACAGGGTCATGATTGTACTTTGGCAAGCACCCCAATGTGTGCCTTGTATACTTCTAATGAGATTTAGGTCAAGTTGACATCTACTAACTAGGTCCTTAATATGATATGACCATTTCATATTTTGATCAAAATACATCCCTAAAAATTTGACTACTTTAACAAATACTATATTTTGATTTTGAAGGGTAAGTTTAGGATATGTTTTATTATGATTAAAAGGAGAGAATACTATTGCTACTGTTTTTGTATGAGAAAATTTAAAACCCCATTTATCAGCCCAACTACCAATATTATCTAGGGTTTGTTGTATTTCAGCCATATGTTTCTGATTGTTGGGATCTCCAGCGCGCCATAGTGCACTATCATCCGCAAATTGAGACAAGTCAATATTGGGGGTAGCTAAATTTGTATCTAAATCATTAATCATGATATTAAATAAGGTTGGGCTGAGTACACTCCCCTGAGGTGTACCATTATCTAAAGCATACTTTTCAGAGTATGTTGTTCCTACTCTAGTTATAATTTTACGTTCACTTAAGAAATCTTCAATAAAATTAAATATATTGCCAGTTAAACCATATTTATTTAGTTTAGTTAATAGACCTTTAGTCCATACTAGGTCAAAAGCTTTTTCCATATCTAAGAATACAGCAATAAGATTTCTATTTTTTTTTTGGTGATTATTAAAAGCTAATTTAATTGCTGTTTCTAATTTAATAAGTTGATCTATAGTAGATCTATTATTTCTAAAACCACATTGATTCTTGGATATAAAATTGTTAATTTCCAGGTGATATTTAAGTCTGTTATTAATTATTATTTCCATAATTTTACATATATTATTGGTGAGAGATATAGGACGATATGAATTTACATCATTCCTATCTTTATTTTGTTTTAGTATTGGAATTACTACAGCTGTTTTCCATTTAATGGGTAGTTTTCCAGTTTCCCAAATCTGATTGTACATATTAAGTATTATTTTAACAAAGTTGAGCGGTAACTTCTTGTATATTGAGTATCCTATGGTATTATCTCCAGGTGATGTATCTTTTTTGGTTTTAAGTGCCTGATGCCATTCATTAATTGTAATTTTATCATTTAAGTAGGACTTTTTATTTCCCGTGTCTGAGAATGTATTTTTACTATTTGTTTCAATTTTAGATCTATGATCCTGGAATTCCTTAGTATGATTTTTATTACTGCTCATAGCTTGGAAGTGCTTTGCTAATGAGTCAGCTTGCTCTTTATAATTATTAGTATTATTGATTTTTGGGGTATTATTTGCATGCTTGCCTCTTATTACTCTAATTTTGTCCCAGACTTGTTTTGAGTTTGTTTTATAGTCTAAGGTACTGCAATATTGTTTCCAAGTATCTTCTTTAGCTTTTTTAATAGCTTTTTTAAGCTCAATTTCTATTTTTTGATATTCTTTAAGATGTTGTGTATTATGGGTACGTTTAAATCTATTAAGTGCTTTTCTTTTATTTTTCCTCATTACACTAATTTCATTATTCCACCAAGGGACTCTAAGTTTATTAGGATTGCCTTTTGTTTTTGGCATTGAAGCATTAGCTGCCCTTGTTATAGCATTAATTACATTATCATAGTATTGATCTATATTTTCATTTTTAATGTCCTCAAGTGTTTCATTTTCAATATTTTGTTGAAATTTAGTCCAATCTGCTTTTTTATAGTTCCATTTTGGGATTTTACTACCATTTTCAATTTGAGCAGAATTTTGTAATGTGGTTGTTATAAGAAAATGATCACTGCCCATACTGTCTTCTTGATCAACACTCCATGATGCTAATTGAGCAAGTTTGGGAGTGCATAGTGTAAGATCTAAGGCCGCTAAGGTGCCATCTACCGGATTAAGTCTTGTTTTAGTACCATCATTGAGTAATACAAGATTTGTTTTATTGATCCAATTTTGTACACTTTTACCTCTAATATTTGTTGTTTCACTTCCCCATATTGTATGATGAGCGTTGAAGTCACCTAACACCATAACTTCATTTTGTCCTATATGTAAATTAAGCGCTCTCAGCGCTAATTGATGAGTTAATTTAATATCACCTCCTGGGTCATAAAAGTTATATAATATAAATTTAAGTTTGCCTGTATTAACTTGTAAGGCTTGTACTTCTATTTTAGAGTTATTAATTGCTTGTAAGTTAATTGGGACTATTGATGCTGAGGGGATGTTATTATTAAGGTATATAACCAGTCCCCCTCCTTGACCTTCATTCCTATGTTGAAAAAATCCAGGAGAATATCCTACAATTGCCGGCAATGTTTTAGTTTTATTTGATATTTTAGTTTCCTGAATACAAATTATATCTGGTTTTTTTAATGTGTTAAATAGAGGATATTTGCTTGAAACGAGTGAATAACGGATATATTTCATCGAGTGGATGAAAAACTCAGTATTTTCACGAGTGGCGAAGCCACGAGTGAAAATACTAGAGTTTTTTATCCAAGAGATGAAATGTATCCGTTATTCACTCGTTTCAAGCAAATATTCTTTTTATTTTATGCTCACATAAATTTATATAGAAAATAAAAGGGAGTTAAGTATGTTCTGACCCAAAAATGTAGTTCCTGTAGTGAAAAAATATTGTTATTTTTTCACTGTTATTTTTTCACTTGTTATTTTTTCACTGCAGTGAAATATCAATATTATTTTAACTAGAAAATCAAGTAATTCACTGCTGAGCATAAAATAATTAGTTTTAGTTTTAATTCATTAATATTAAGCACTAAACTACGCGAATTCCATTACCATATGATCAAATTTGTAGTATTGGGATGAGGATTGGTTACTACTTTTGTTGTGTTATTCATGTTGGTTTAATAGCTTTCCTGACTTTATACCCTCGTCTACATGTTGGATAAGGGCATGGAGCCCGTTCATGAGGGTAGATAAATAACTACTATTTTTGTTTTGTGCGTTACTAATGTAACGACCTATTTCAGAAATTGCAAGTCCTATTGTGTTTAGACCCAGATTGTTTGTAAGGTCTATAGAGTTTTCTGTTTGAGTTTGGCTATTAGAGGTTGTTTTATTAGTAACCTCGGCCATTTCAATAGGTTTGCCAATTAGTGTTGGTGTTGAAGTAGGAGTTGTCTTCTCCTGTTTATTTTGTTTTTTGGTATTTTGCTTTTGAAGGTTTATTTTTTGTCTTGCTGTGATATAATCATAATTGGACGAGTTCATAAGGGTTATGACCTCGTTTTCAAAAATCGCAGCACTACATTTATTTGAGCTAGAGGGGTGATCTCCCTTACAATTGCCACATTTGGGTTGTTCCCTTTTACATTGCCCTGTATGTGGTCCACCACAATTTTCACATCTGTGTTTAAAGGTACAAGTGACCTTATAGTGGCCCCAATGCTGGCAATTAGTACAGAATGGTACTTTGTTCACAAATGGCTGGGTTCTATGACCAATACCCAGAGATCCTACTTTGATAATTGTTGGAATTGGTGTTGTTGATTCTACAACCACCACACTTTGGGCTCTAACTTCTTGATTTTTACCTATTTTATAGATTTTGTCAATATTATTTCCTGCTTGTGTGATTTTATCTTTAAGTTGCTGAGTGGTACAGGTTGCTATTTGACCCTTAAGTTTTATTACAGCCTTGTATTTTATTGGTCTAATTGGTTGTTGTTGTTGTTGTTGTTTTTGCTGTTTAATTTCTCTTTGCTGTTGTTGTTGTTGTTGTTCCTGTTGTTTTGTTTCACTATGCTGTTGAACTTGTTTTAATTCATTTATTTTGGGTCTACCATTGTTGTTATTGTTGTTGTTGTTGTTATTGTTGTTTTTGGTAACTTGACAAAGTTTAGCTTTTTTGTGCAGCTCCATAATTACTGGCATGCCGCAAAGTCTATTTGTTTCCAAGAATTTTGCAACTTGTGCTCGTGTGCTGCAATGCAAAATTATGTAATTTGTTTTAGGGCGTATAATTTTGCATTGCCCTGAATGAACCTTCAGTAATGCCTTAGTAATACTGATGGTTGTGAGATCAAAAAATTTGCTCGTTTTGCCCTTTAAAAACACTGTCATGTCCACGTTATGATAATGTTTGTTTATTTTGTTGGAAAATGAGCTTACTTTATTTTGGTTTGTAGGTTTAGAGGAGTTTTTAGCAGGCCTTTGATGTTTGGGATTTAACGCCTGTTTCCCCTTTCCTTTGTAAGCGGGGGGGGGGGAGCTTTCTATAAGTTGTACATTTTTAGCTGCTTTGCTGTCTTTATTACTTCCAGATGTTTCTGATATCTGACTACTATGGTACAAAGTAGCCTTGTCTGCCTTGATTTGACCTACATTCCTGGCAGTTTTAACTATTTGGGCATAGGTAAATTTAGGCTGGTGTAATTTAGTTCCTGCCTGCACAGTTTTATCCTCTATCATTTGTGTAGAGGCGAGCGGTGTTTTGGAAGTTTTTGCCTTGTGAGATTTAATCCCTACCTTTTGCATGGGCTGGGTTTTGTTCAAGTTAGCGGAATGGGGGGTTGGTGTATCAGTAGGCAAAGTATCGTCAAGGTTTTGGATGTTTGAGACATCAATAATTTTAATGCCTACTGGTTGGTTTTTCTTTGAATTGATGGTTATTTCATTGGCAAAATTATCCCCCAGATTAAATCTAACGGGAGATAGAGGATTTAATTTGTCCGCCTGCTCTTTTCTTAGGCGATATTCAGGCGATGTTAGAAAATTTAACTGTTTGATTTGTACTGGTCTTTTATTTGGTTGAGGTGTAAAGTCAATAACACCAATTTTATTTGCCAATTTTGTTTGGACAGGCTTTGCAAGCCCAGATTTGACCAAAGCTGCGAGCTTTACGCTATCTCTATTCATTTTAATTGATGTTATTGAAGAAAGTTGAAGAATTTTAGTAGTTATGAATTGAAGGTGATTTTAATAAAGGTGAATTGAATAATATTCTAATATTTATGATTTATTATAGACTAAGTTATATAGTAACTGTAATAGTCTGTATTAAAATATTAGTGATTAGGCTTTGTTTAGAAACTAAGTCAACGGCACTCAATTTGAACCCGTAGGTTTAACAATTTACCTTAATTCGATGTGTAGCTTGATAGAATATCTTGAAAACAAATCCGTATCCTTCTTGAAAAAGCTGGTTACTTGACTTGCAGAGTGGTATGGTACTCGCTATCCGGGATTCACTGTGAAACCGTGGCAGCCGAAAACAGGTAACAGGTTCCTATAAAGCGTGAGTAAAAGGTTTTCAGAGGGCTGCGATAAACACGTCTGTACAGTACAGAGATGAGACTCCAAGCTTCGTTCAGATAATCATCCAATTTTTCTTCTTGACTCATCATCATACATTTATCGTGTTGAATTTGACTGGGATGATCGATTTGACATCCATAACAATCTTTTTTAATCATGTCCCTCATTTTATCTTCCAAGTGTTGTGCAAAACAAGCCACTAACTGTTGTTCCTGTTCTGGCCATCTGAATTGCATGATCACTACTTCTTCTTTTTGGTCTTGGGGATCTGCTTTTTCTGTAACCTCCCATTCCATGGATTCTCCACTATTCAAAGAAGGACAAGGGTCTTCCATAATGTCTAATAATCTAGAATGACTTCTCTCAAACTGTTGATTTCTATGGTATTATCGAATTCAGCATACAGAATGATATTTACCGTTTCGGGAAGAGGTGTTGCAAACTGAAGTTCCACACGCAGTTGCCCAGATTTTATAGGGTGGAAATGTCCCTCGTCGCTGCCTTGGTCTGGAGTGAAATCAAAGGCCCACAACGTGTAACCTCTTGCATAGTCGTCGTAGGAAATACCGTGACTGGTGTTGGTTCCTAACTGTCCTGTGGCTTCGTACAGCGACAAGTACGACCTCGAGTAATTTTTCTGTTCACCAAAGTCGGGTTCGAAGGGTCTGGTACACAAAGTTTTGCCATCGCGACTGACTTCAATTTTGGATACTCTGCAGTGCTTAAACTGGAAAGGATTTTCATCGTGGGCACCATTGAGGGCTGCATTGCTGACGATACCAATGAATAAACGTTTGGGTAACTGTCCTTGGAACAGATGATCTTCAATCTTAGATCGGAGTCCAGCGGCAATGGTGAAAGTTTTGACTTCCACGCGTCGTATCGGATACTTTGCTGTCGTTCTGCTCAAAGTGTGACTGATATCATTTCCCACTTTAGGTAACACTTCCACGCGACGTACGTATAACCTGGCTTCTTGGATAATGGTTTTGTATTCGTTGGCATGAGCCATCAAATGGAAAGCAGTACTACTTCGATTCAGTCTCAAGCGAATATCTACTCCGTTCAGCAAATACTTCTCTTGAAACCACATGTCCAAATGCAAACGATCGAACAGTTCTAAACTACGTCCCTGCAAAATTTTCTTTCGCCGGTCGTTAAAACCCACATTGTGAGGATCTGCAGGATTGTCACCCTCAGCTGCTACGGGCAAGGCTGTGTCGTTAAACTTATCTGCGGTGTCAGGTTTCCATACCACGCAAGCATCTAGATGAGTGTTCTTGGCTTCTTTTCCGTACGTCAAGAGATTTTCGAGGTACGCTCGGTAAGGGTAAGTATCCATGCTACTGCTGATCAGTTTGTTATTCATGTACAAATCCACATCGCTGAACAAGGAATGCATGAAATTGTTGACAGGAGCTACTCTATCATTGGCTCCTGGATTGGTGTTGTCCGTTTTGGTTACTTTCACTTTCAAATACAAGTAACTGTTGTTGAGATCGATGTAATCTTCGGGTTGTCCTTTGATTTCAAACTCGATGGGAGCTGAATCCGTCAAAGAGGAGACGGGATGAAATTCAACCCATTGGGCTTCTTGCATGGTCATCATCGTGGGTGGCATGGCAAAGAGATCCAGTTCCGACTTGGAACAGGCACAAGATTCTTGGTGCATCATTTTTTCTTTATGTTTTTTTCTTCACTTTTAATAATCAAAAATGTCTAAGTCTCGAGAGGTTCTTTTTTTCTTCGTCTTTCGAACTTTAGAGGTACGGAGACTTTTGAAAGGGTGTCTTCGTCGACGCTTTCTACCTTGTCCTTGCTCTGTCGTCAGGGAAGTAGGAATGTCAGACTCGGTACCGTTCAGAGCATTTATAGGACTTTCTCGTCGACCCAAAATCTCTTTACCCGTTTGAAGCAAGACATTTTTGCCTGCTCTCAAAAAAGCTTCTTTAGGGTTTTGTTTGTCAATGAGAACATTTTGAAGAAAATCTTTGCCGTGAGTCAATGCGGCATCTTTTAAGGCATGCAATCCTCGTGTCACCATTGGTTTTAAAACAGGGACCACGGAACGAAAGGCTGATTTAAACATATCTCCTAAACCATGTCCTCGTTGTCGAGTGACTCCTTGGTACACAGGATACATCACTTTTTCAGTTGTTGGAGAATCGTTTTTGAAAATGGAGTTTCACTGTGACTTTCCCTTTGGTAAATGGAATATTTTGACCTAGTTCTCCTTTTATAGTAATGTTGACACTGTCGAAATACGACTTACTGACGGGTAAATAATGAGGATGCACAAATTCGCGGTGAACATGATAGGTATTTCCACCTTCCTCGTCAGCGGTAGTGGCATCTACTTTGAAAGGAATGACACGTAGTAACGGTACAGAGGTGTGTCCTACCACGTTGTACTCCACCACATCGGAGTACACAAACATCAAATTGAGTCCTTGGTTCATTTCTACAGGGAATCGAAAATATTTGGTAAAATCCAAGTTACTGGATATGCCTGGTATTTCTTTTTTGTTTTGGAGCATCTTGAGGTCTCCACCTAAAATATTAAACAATTCAGGACAAAAGGTAATGGTTATTATTTTCTTCTCTGAAAATTTGATCATGAGGCGACGAGCCACTTTAATGTACTCAAAGGTAACACTTTCTTTGATTTTGTCCAGGGGTTTACCAAACATAACATTGAACCTGGTTGCAATCGTAGTCACTAAATGTTGACCGCTAAAATAGTAGCCTGCAGGAATGGTCAACACATGAGTGGACAGTTGTTTAGTTGTGGGTCCATCTGATTTCTTGATGTCAATGCCAGTGATGCCTCGTTCATCTAAGGCTTGTTGCAATTGCTTGTCGTACACTTCAACTGTGAAAAAGTTTTGATTTTCGACGATGTTTTTGATTTGTGTCGGGTGTATTATTTCCACTAAAGCTGCTTCCCAATGATCATCTTGATCCAAATGCATGGCTTGAGGTAATTTAGACGTGTAACAACACAATGTGTTGTTAGGAAACACCTCCATGGAACTGTCACTGGGTAACGTTAAGTAAAATTGGTTAATAGTGTTGTTCATATTTCCAATGTTCTTCTGTCCGAGGAGTCACTCGAGGTTAAAGGAGTGTCTAAAAGAGGATTGTGATTGGAAGGGTGACTGTCAGGAGAAGGACTAACGTTGGCCGCAAGACTCCCAATATTGTTACTGTTGTTCCCGTTGTAAGAGTATTTCAGGGAAGGATTGGGAAGAAGATACCCGATGCAACTGCTGAGTAAAATGGTCCACAATTGTTTGTCTCCTTGTTGCAAACTCAAATTAGCAACGGGTGCACCAATGACACAATATACCACAAAGATTTGACAGAAAATAACGATTTGCGTTTTAGGGACACGTTCTCCACACCACACCCACAAGGGTTGCTTTTGTAAATCTTGCAGAGATGACGTGGGTGAAGGAGTAGTCACTGTGGTCGCTGAAGCTGTAATGAAGTGCATGATGGTCACTTCTTTTTATAGTCGATGACTTGGGCAGCGTCAATCCAAGAATCAAAACTAGGAGGATATCCTTTCCAACGTACTTTGACTTCTTTGACACGACGTTTTCCTACTTTACGGGTTCTTCGTTCGAGAATGCTTTCAATGTCGTACACGTCGTCTTCTTTTTTGGTAACACGTTGTAACTCAGGCAAGTAAAATGTTCCTTTTAATACTTCTCCGTTCATGTCTTCCAATTTATAGACGGTAGGATGACGATCGCGCACTCGTCCAGTAACACGAAACAATTCGGTGGTCCAGTTGGGTAAGTAACCTTTGTCGAAAGTGCGTTTGGTTTTGCCAATGCGTACCCAATCTCCCGGGGTTAACACTTCTCTACCTTTCTTGGGGACAGCCCTCGTCCGGGACGTACCAAACAGACGCTCAAAAACAGTTACTTCGTTGTCAGGTGTCACCTCTTGTGGGGAACGTCCAATGCTTCTATGGTAAGATTGATTGTAGGCTTGGACTAAGTGTGGTAAGACGTCGATGTACTTGAGAGTGTGTTGATGCGTAAAATATTTCCACATGCGTTCTTTCAAGGTACGTTGAAAACGTTCCACGATACTGGCTTTGGTTTCAGGATTTTCGGTGGTGAAAAAATGAATGTCACGTTTTTTTAATTCTCGTTGGAAAGCTTGGTTCAGAAATTCGGTGCCTTTGTCGGTTTGCCATCGAAGAGGGTGACGACCACTTTGTTTCAACACCAGTTGCAAAGTTCGTACTAACTCTCCGCTCGATTTGGATGTCAATGGTACGACCCAGGCAAATTTAGAAAAGACGTCGATGACACAAAACAAATATTTGTAGCCACGATTGTAGGTGGCTAAATGAGAGACATCAGCTAAATCGGCTTGCCATTGATGATCGATGCCTTCCACTTGAGTGCGACTTCTGTGAAATTTTCGTCGAATGGGTTTATATAAAGTGTACGTCGCTTGTTCTTGTAACCATCGTTGTACTGCTGGTAAACGGAGCTTTTTCAGGCGAGTTTTGGCAGCACGATACAATTTCTGAATGCCTCCGTAACTTGCAGGGTGAGCTGGATCGTAGTAAATGCTGGCTAATACCTTCTCCATGGTTTTTGTTAATAAGGTACCCACTCTTCGAGGATATTGCTTTGGGTGGGACGAAATGCGGGTTGTTTGGAAACGGTTTTACGTGTCCGATGTGCCACAGGAGTTGACGTCGAGGGTAATGGTGGTGGCGGAGGTAATGGGATAGCTTCTTTGGCCTTCTTTTCTTTTCTCACTTCTGGTTTCCTTTCTTTCTTTTTCACATCTGTCGAAGAAGGAGTAGCCATCATCTTTTTAACCCAAGTTTTGAGTTCTTCTCGTGGGGGAGTGGGGGAAGGGGTTAACAAGGAAGCGGCAATCTTACTCGGAATGGGAGTAGTAGTAGGTGTTTGAAAGAGATCATGGGGTTCTTCTTCCTTGGGTAATGGTGGGGTAACGTCTGTTTTAAACGCTGTAGTGGGTGAGGGTGACGGGTTATTCATTAGAGCCTTAAAATCGGACAAAGTGGGTTGAGCTGTTTGTTCCACAGCTTTCTGATGAAAGAGTTGTAGCCGTTTCAAGAGTTGACCGTACTTTTGTGATTTTTCGGTTTCGGATAAATCGTGGCGATGGATCAAGGATTGCAATTCGTGTTGTAATTGCGACATCTCAGCCAAATTGGGATTGGGTGGTAAATGGGGGGTTCGTTGTTCTTGCCAATGATGGTATTCCATCCATCGTTTGTAAGGAACCAAAGTTAGTTTTCGTCCTTCCATGGGCTTTCAAAGGTTATGTCTGAGATTGTGGTGCTCCATAGGGTCCTTTTATCTTCTACCCATCCCTTGAGTCATCCCTTGTATCAAACCTGGCAACACACCGGTTAGCACATTTTGCGCTAATCCTCCCAACAAAGGAGCAAGAATGGGTAAAAATCCTCCGCGTTGCACCAACATCTTTTTCTTTTGACGGACGGATATTTCCTTTTGGACCATTTGACGAAGAACGTGTCGATGTTTGGCGAAGCATTTTTTCTGGTGTGGAGACAAAGGTATCGTGCCTTTTAAGACATTCAAACAACATTCACACACGGTATCGATGACATCTTTGGAGGCTGTTTTAATGATTTGTTTTCGCATGGGTGGAGAGGCTTTGGACAGGACGGACAACATGTCTCCGTGTTTGGCTAAACGTGGAGGTAGTCCTTTCCTTTTCTTTCCTTTGTGGGGTGAATAAGAATGTTTTCTGCGAGGTGACATCTTTGCTTGTTCGTTCCAGAAATACACTGACGTCAAAGACTTGGTACACACCCTCTTTTATCTTCTTTTTCTATTGGCTTCTCAAAAAGGCAGCGGCATGCCTCGCTAAATCCTCAAAAGCAGGGCTAAAGATGCCAGTTCGGTTATTAGCTGAATTGATAAATTTTGTTATTAAAGATCCTCCCCTTTGGTGACTTCTCTTTTTCTTTTGACGTTTGGGTATTTTCTTTTGTGTTCTTTGACGAAGAACGTGTCGATGTTTGGCTAAACGTCCTTTCCTTTTCTTTCCTTTGTGGAGTGTAGAAAAATGTTTTCTGCGAGGTGCCATCTTTACTTGTTCGTTTCACAATACCACTAGTGTCAATGACTTGGTATACACTCTCTTTTATTTACTTTTTTGGGAACTATCGCTTCGTCAAAAAGGTAACAATGTGTTTCCCAAAATTGTCAAAGGATCCTCCTTTTTGGTGTCTCTTCTTTTTCTTTAAAGGTCTACGCCTTTGGAGGGAAGGACGTTGATGTTTGGTTTTAAAGCTTTTGGTGAGATGACGAGATTGTCTTGTTACTTTTCCTTTTCCTTTTTGGACAGCAGAACGACAAGGGTAGTGGTGGTGGTGTGCATGTTTTTGAGGAAGCATCCTTGAGTGTTCAGCATCAGCACAGAAAAAATACTGATTGACGTCGTGGTCCTCAAGTCATATTTTTATACTGGAATGCGACGCCACTGATTATCTTTGCGTCGTATCAACTTCATGGCAGGTAACGCACGTCGTGAAGGAGTTCGCAATGGACTCAATCGGGACAGTTCTTGTTTGGACAAATCTAGTAAACTCTTTAACATGCCAGATCTTTCTTGGACTTTGACTTTCGGGGCAGGTACTTTGTGAGCAGCTGCTACTGCCGCTAATGTCGATGAGGGTGTCTCCGGTGGAGGAGACGTTTTGGGAGACGCAGATTTCCAATGTTTCATCAAATTAGGAAAAACGGGTGTCAAATTGGGTTTGGCTGGCATCACCCGCAACGGAGAAGTGGCAGTCCCTGAGGCTATTGGTAACGTAGTCCCTGCCAAACGTCCTTGTAGATCTTCTCTTACAGGTCGTGGTTGACGAAGGTAAGGTTGTGTCCTGGCCGAAGTGCCTCTTTTGCGGGTGACCGCTTTTTTCTGTGGACTTTTCTTTTTCTGTGCTTTGGTCTTGGTACCCTTGTTCTTTTTCTTAGGGGATTGTTTGGCTTTTTTTGTTTTCTTCTTGGTGTGAACTTTGGGAGTATTGGGATCCCATTTTAAAAGGGAACGAATGATGACACCTCCTAGAGAACCACTACCTCCAGGTTTCAATATGATTTGCTTTTTGGTGTGAGTGTCGATGCGAGGATTGGCCAGTTGCGTCAAGGCTACTTTGTTTCTGTCAAAAAAGCGTTTGGTTTGATGTGGAATGTGAATGATACCTTGCAGTATTTGACGTGCTGTCACCGTAAACCATTGTAAGACTTCTTTGAGACTGGCTTCTAAGACGTGAGCACGTCTTTGTGGATTTTTTTCGCGACTGATGCCGTACAAGGCACGAATCAATTTGATGGGAAGATGAGACTGAAGGGACGTCATGTTGACGATGTATGAGACAAGGTCAAAGTAACCCAAGGTTTTTATAGATTTTTTTAGTGCTTCATAGTGTTATGTCGACGAGGAGGACGTGTACACGACAGGTCCTCCGTCTTGACACCAGTCGTGAAACAAATCGGTACGAAATCGCAAATAATCAGGGGTAGTGGGTTTTAAATCCACGAGTAAATAGGCGTGTGGCGTTTGAGTGGCATCATCGTACGCATGAGTCAGCCAAGGTGTTCCTAACTGTTTGGCTAAAACTTGCACTTGTGATTTATCTCGAGGACTTTTAAACAAGACCACGTAATGAGCATTGAGACTAATGGTACGATGGGCTTTACTTTGTTGAAATAAATTTTGTGTAATGTAAATGACACTGGCATTACGATGATGCCCTTTACGCGTAAACCATAGTTTAATTTCTTCTTCGTCTTCTCCTAACATGTCAAAAATAACCCAATGAGTTTGACTAGGGTCAGACACGATCCCCTCGTCTTCTTTAGGAATGCCTGCTACAAACACAATGGAATCACCTTGACTTTCTTGCAAGAGGCTGTATGCCGATTGCCACTCTTTGTAACACCACACGATGCGTTGAGGTGGACGATCGATCAAATGATGTTTATGTTTGATCAAACGTTTGACAAATTCGGTTTTGCCTGAACCGCTCGGTCCAGCAATTAACATGTTAAAAGGATGACGAAGATACAAGGCTTTCCAACTAGCAGAATCTAAGTGTTCGTCAATGACTTTGAATGTGGAGGAGGAAGGAGTAGTAGAAAGAGTAGAGTGAGCCATAGTCGTGTAGTGGTATGACAGTATTGACACAAAAACAGACAAGACAAGAGGTTTTTATACTTTTTTCAAGACACGTTTATTTCAATGCATGTTTAAATTTGAACAACACGAAAACATAAAAGCCAAATGGATAAATACAGGAATAAAATACCTAGGCAAACGATCAAAGTGGAATATAAACAAGTCACTGTACAACGTGGTTTGGGTAACGAAGGTGTCCTAGAGGTAGTATGTAATGTTCTTATAGTCTCCTCTACATGGGGTACAGTCACATAGGTGTCTTCTCGAAAGGGCCTTTGTGGGGGAATGTCCATGACAGTTCTGTCTTGAACAGAGGGATTGTCTTGGGTGATAGATTCTTTTTCTTCTTCTCTTCTGGTACTGTTACTAACACAGGATTAAAAGTGACTTTTTTCACACGACGATGAATTTTAGGAACACAACGCTTGGGCATAATGGGATGCTTCGTTTGTCCAAGCCTCAAAATCCCAACTTTTCCAGTCACGTACATCTGTCCAATGAGGGTGTAAATCACAAGCTACACACACATCTTCGTACACTGCTTCCGTACGTAAAAGTTGACGAATCTTTTTTTCTTGGAAAGGTTGAGACGTATCCAGATGAAAGCGTAAGGCTTTGAACAGAATAAGTCTCTCGTGGACATTTAAAGGAGTCACCATACTGTCTTATTTTTTTGATAGGTAGTGTTCGTAAAGTGTCCACAAGGAATCGGCAGGTAAACGAAATCCCAGAAAGCAAGTCACTAAAACACACACTACACGTCGACCCCAATTCATAGGGTATAGTTATTGTAATAAGTGTTCGTAATCTTTCACCGTGTGAATCTTCTCATTGATATCCTTCCACGGAATCTGTTGGATCACAACTGATAAAGGTTGTGGCATGGTCGTTCTCTTTTATACTTCTTTAGGTCGAAGATCATCAGTGTAGATTCAACCCAGAATTAAACACAGAATTAAATTTGCTCAAAAAGCGAAAGTGATTAATATAACGTGTAATTTCGTCCCACTGCCATTCAGGGTAACGGTTAAGAAGGATCAAAGTATCTTCAGATGTAAACGTACTAAATTGGAAACGGAGCAAAAAAATACCCTTGATCCAGAGAAATCTAACACGTTGGTTAATTTTTGTCACTTTCCTCTTGTGAATTTCACGACACAAAAGTTCTACAGTCACCCATTGAGATTTTTCTTTAGCAAGGCCTTGCCAAACGTCCTTGTAGATCTTCTCTTGCAATTCGTGTGGTAATCCTTGAATATTATCTTTTAGAGAGGGTTTATATACTGGTCTAGGTGTGTTACACGACATGGAACAGTAGTGTCACTTCCAATCACTAGGTCCTACTAAAGGTATGTATTGACAATTCGGAGACCATCGAGCATGTTCCAGGTAAGCGGAATCTTTATGTTCCCACTCGTAAATGGATACACCACAACTGAAACACTTGACTTTATCCCCTTCGCCCAAGTAGAAAAATCCAGCTCTGGCTAATTCTTCAGGAGTTGGTCCAGGCAGATATTTTGGCCATTTATCTTTGAAGGTTTGGAATCGACTTTTGAAATGACAGTATTCAGGCAAACTCGTCGGGAACGAATATTCGACTCTCCTCACTTCTGTTCGATGCAGGTACGGTGAAATTCCTAGGAGTCCACGATAACGTGTCGCACCGCTTTCGCATCCCTCAGGTTTGACACGCACAGCATCACTTTCCAGGGTAAATATAGGGGTAGTAGTCATAGCAACGTTCCCACGATATCCTGCTGAATCGCTAATGTCACAGCGCCTGGCATCACTACAATCGCAAGGTTTAGCATCGCACTCCACTTGAGAATCCCCAAATTTGAATGATGTCTGTTTAAATGGATTCATCTTCTTTCTCACTTGGCAGTGTTAGTCACAATGAACTATTGGCCTTGGACGATGTCCCTTTTTATATGCTGCCCAATTTTGACGTGACCGTACGGTAGAGTAAAGTGATTGGGAAGTCGTACTCTTTTTTTTGGTACACGATTTGATAGACTTTTTCCAAAGGTCGGCTAACAATTTGGTGTGTGGGTAAACGGACAATCTTGTGCGGTTCGTGGGTAGTCACTTGAAACGTTTCATCCTGTTCCGACTGTAAGGCTTCTTGAAGCACGTCAAAGTTCACCACTCGACTGGTGCGATAATTGAGAGTCAATCCTTTCACTTTACATTCGGTGTGCATTTCTCCTTGTGGGTCTCGGTATTCGTAGCCGTAATTTTTAGGACCGCCACTTGCAAAACTTAGAATCTTGTCGTCGGGATGTTCATCGGTCCAGGCTCCTAAACGGTCTCCTTCGATGACAGGGTTACACTGGTTCGGTCGGTGAATGTAGATGCAACTGTCCGTGTCAAAATACAACACACGATCTCCTAACAGTTCTAACACTTCGTACAATTTTAAGCGAGCGTGGGCTGTCACGTAAGCCGCAATGATGACATTTCCAAATTTGTCGGCTTCAACAAAGTCTAGTTCTTCTTCGTAATTGACTAAGATCAAGTCCTCACGAATGACGTCCACGTGTTTCATGACTTTGGTTGAGTCGTGAATCATCTGGAAGTAGCGAGACGGCTCGGACAAATACTCTGTCTTGGGTAAAGACGGTCGTTGTGCCATTTTACCCCACAAGCAATTGAGCATCACTTTGGCAAACGATCGCCTTCCTTCATTTTTCTCGATGTGGTCTAAAGTGATGCCTTCCTGCTCCCGATATTTTTCTTTAAATATCTTTTGGTCTTCGGGAGTGTGACACCAGGAAGGATAACCACTAGCTTCTTGTTTTAGTTTTAAAAAGGCATCCACGTAGTCTGCAAAAATACCTTTCTGTGTCTCGTCGCCCTTGCGGTATTGTTGTGTCTTGGGAAAGTGGTAAATTTCGTACACTTCTAACAGTTGGTATCCCAGGTCCAGTGCTTTAAACAATTCCACGCTCACCCACGTTCCTGTCAAGGCGCGTTCTTCCTTGGTGTGATGACAAGGTTGGTCTTGGTTGCACGTTTCGGCACATGTGCGACACAAAGGAAACATCAGTTTTCCTTGGCAATGGTGAGGTAAAACGGGATGGTACAAGTCTGTGGGAGGTAAGACTTTACACTTGATCAATCCTTCGTACTGTCGAATGTGGTCCAGGTCAATGTGTTCTGTCATCAATTCTGGATGCCCTACGGGAAAGTGACAATATTTGCACACGTAAGGATACAACGAACACACGTCCAAGTATTTGATTTCTTCTCCTTTCTCTTCGTCCGCCTGGTACAGCAAACAGGTGGCATTCGTCCGTCCTCCGTACAAACTATCCCGAGGGTTCAGGGGGTCCACCCACTTGTAACTTTCTACGATGCGTTTAAACTCGGGATCGGTTTTCAAACGCTGATCGTACTCGTGTTCCCACATTTCCACCACCTGGTATCCTTGCTGTTCTAACTTCAAACGTCGTTGACACGTAGTCTGGTACAAGTCTTCCATGGTTCGTTGTAAAAGCTGATTTTTGGTGTTACGCTGAGGGTAGCATAGGGGACATCCGTGAAATAAGCATCCGTTAAACTCGTACACGATCTGAGGGTTTTCTAAGTCCCATCCATCTACCGAATACGTTCCGATGGTCTTTTCGCCTCCTCCGTTGCGAGCGTGTTGGATCCATTTGTCTTCCTTGTCGCACAAGTAATGGAGCCAGCGTAGGGCTTTGACCGAGTATTGACGTTTGACAAAATTTGTCGTTTGAGGACTGATGACCGCTAGAGTATTTTCGGGCATAAAGCGTTTTCGGTACACTAAGGAACATGCTTTGGCGATGGTACAAGCTTCTTTCAAAGGATCGATCCCACCGTATTCCATGAACAATTCTCGAAATTTTCCACAGCAGCGTCGTAAAATGTCCACGTCAGATCGACAGTACTTTAACATTTCTTCTTGAAAGTCAAAGGGGTTCGAGGCGTGAGTCTGGTACCAAGCGAAGAAAGCTTCTCGTTGTTCGGTGCGCATGTTGTCGGGGTCGTAGTCGTCAGCCTCGGGCAAATGGGGTAGAATGGCATGTTGATTGGCTTCGGTATTAAAAAAGTGTGGAAAATAACCTTTGGCCATTTCTGTCATTCCATACGTTTTAGGCATGCGACTCAAAGGCATGGCCAAGTAACACATCGAATCTTTAAACTGTACTTGTCCTACTTGCATAGAAATGATTTTGGCTCCGTTCAAAGTCACTTGAGGCCGTTCGGTACTTTGTTCCGCATAGTATCTAAGCAGAAATTGCCCATCATATCCCGAGAAATTGTGAGCCATGACCGTGGCATGGCGATGACACTCTCCGTAACGTTCGATGTCTTCTGGACTCCACGTTTCGTCAATGGGGCTTAGGATCCATTGGGCAAAATCGGCTAGCGTGTTTGACCCTCGAAAGATTTTTTCACGTCCTCCAGGAATCTTGCTGCAGTAAGGGCAATGACTAAAGATAGGTTCTTGGATGCACTTCTCGCACGCACGGTGAGCCACGCAGAAATTAGGAATGTGAATACCAGTTTCTTGCATGCATTCGAAATCAAAAAAGATAAAATTCCCTTCTGGGTATCATCTGGTCGGGATTGATATTTTTGAATGAAGCATTCGTACTCCAAGTCCACAATTTGATGACAAATGTGACATCGTTTCTTCCCTCGACAAACGTGTAACTTAACACTATTGGTACGTATGCCTTGTCCACAAGTAGGGCACAATCTCAAAAGCTGACAAGTATTTTTCTGCTGTGAACCTTGCATCTTCAAATGTTGTTGGTAACAGGTAGGACTGACAAAAGTGCGCTGACACACAGGGCAATGCACTCTTTCTTGTCCTTTGTCCAGACAAGGTTGAGAGGCCAAACATCCCTCACATTTCGATCCACAATGCTTGTGTTGTTCTCGATTGTTATAACCATAGTCACATTTTTCACAGTAGTAACTGAATTTCAGAAATCCAGTGATACTGGTAATGGTATCAAAATGACCATCGTGATGATAGACGTGAATGTATTTTCCGTCTTTGAAATCGTGGCCTCGAAACAAAAGAGGACCACGCACTTCTTGAGGGTGTACTTTCAAAGTGTAACGTGGAGCCAAGACGTCTTGCAATTTTTGCATTTCTGGAATACCACAAGGGGTGTCTCTGGATATCCCCGCTTGCTGTAACAGGAGTTCTGCTTCACTTCGTTGTTTGGCTCGGTCCGATTGTCGAATAGTTTCCCAGGCTCTTTTCCATTCTATCGTCTCGTTCTTGTTGACATACATTTGTCCCACGACGATGGCACGGGCTAAACACATCTGGTCTTGAGGATTGTTAATTCGGACGAGGCTTCGCTTCATGTTACGAAGGCTGTCCACCAATAACACTTTTTTGCGTCCGGTCCCCTCAGGAAGAGACACGTGGGTCATGAACAGTGTGGCTTTTCCATCGGTGATGTGAAACTTGTCGTTGGATTGTTGCACATGTTGAATTTTGTCAATGACTTTGGAAGGTGTTAATTGTGATGGGCTAGTAAACTCGATCCAAACGGGAGACTTTAAATTATCGTGATGAATAGAAAGTCTCAAGCGATCGTCTTCTTTGGCTTGACATTGCTGTTTCAATGCAGTTAACACAGAATCCCACACCTCGGTAATGAACCCTTCTGTATTCTCCAAAGGTACATTGGCCTTGAAATCTTTAAACTTTACGGCATACGTGTAAGCCGTTGTTCTAAATTTTCGAGAGGAACGCTTTTCCGTCTCTCGAATGTGATAGTAATTTTCATGGTTTACTAAGGGTGGTGCACTTTGCTTGGACGTCGATTGCTTAGGTGTAGATTCGGGCTCACTCATGTCATCTTCAAAATCAATGGCATGAATTTGAGCCAAGACTTCAGCTACTGTGCTAGGCGATACATTACGTTTCTGTCTCTTACTGTTTTCTCCTTTCTCCACAACATGATGTTGTCTTTTCATCTTGTCTGCAAAAAGTCAAATGACTACCTTTTAAAGACCATAACCCCTATATATTCATGTCCGATCCGTGCATATATAAAGGGTTAGTGTCTAACCTTTCAGTATTCATTTCACTCTCACATTGACCAGAACGATGAAAGAACCTACAGAAGTGGAACTTCTCATTAGAGCTTTACGTGGGGTCATACGAAAGTTTTCGTCAGACCAGCCGACAGCCTACTCTCCTTCCTATCGAGATAAAAGTCAAGATACTTGCTATATCTGTAAGAAGAAAGGACATTGGGTTACAGAATGTTCAGATCGTGACAAAAATAAAAAAGGTACCAATAGAGACAAAAGTCAAGATACCTGTTATTATTGTAAAGAGAAAGGACATTGGTCTCCAAACTGCCCTAAGAAACAACAGGCTGAACAGGAGGAGGAAGAGGTACCCTCCCCCAAGGAAGAACCCCGACACGTTCACAAAGACAAGAAAAGAAGACGAAACGAAAGTGAAGAGGAAGAAGAAAAAGAAAAACGTGTGGCAGTAAAGAAAATGAAAAAACAGAAAGAGTGAAACAGAAGAAACCTATGAACTTTTTAAAAATGGTATTGTGTTATGTTATGTTATGATATTGAATTGTAACGTTTGTACTAGAATACACCAGAGAGAAAAAAACGTAAGCGTCTCTTGGTTTTGATTTGATAGAATAAGAACCTACACTCACACATTCATTCACTCACACGAACATCATGGGTTTTTAAAAAAATATAATAAAAGGACTTTTGAGTTTTCATTGAATTAGGCAATTGAAATAGTATTTCTTTTCGAAATAATTGGAGTGGTCCTGAAAAGGACCGTTGGTGTTTTAATTGTTTAAATTAATACAAACTCAGAAACGGGACGAAATCCTCTTGAGCTGTCTTAAGCCTTTGCCACGGCCAAGGCCTACTTCGGGACTGGTGGTTCCTGTCAATGATTTGGTAGAAATCACTAACGGTGGTAAGGTAGACGTAGTCACAGAGAGATTGGGTTGTTTCGCTCGAGAAGGTCTTTTTCTCTTCGGTCGTGATAAAGAAGTCTGATACATTTGTTTCAGACTCCTTAACTCAGCTAAAATATCTAAAAGTACCGCCGTGACCGTTTGATTTTCACTATTTTCTTTCTGTCCTTGGTCTTCTTTCTTCGCTGTTGCTGTTGCTGCTGCTGCTGCTACTGTTTCTTCCTGGTGTTTCCTTCTTGCTTCTTCTTCCTGCTGTTGAATAAGAAAAGCTTGTTCTTCTACTTTCTGTTGTTGTAAAAATTGCTCCAATTCTTCTTTTTGTCTTTGTTTAAAATCATCGACGTGTACATAAGAAGATACAGAAGGCAACGAAGGTTCCGGAATAAATTCTTGTGATGTTAAAAAATCCACAATATCCCAGTTAAAATCAACTTCTTCTGGATGTAGATTTGTCATGACTTTAGTAGTCACTGCTTTCCCATGACTTGCTGTCTCTACTCCTGGCTCACCCCAATTCATCGTCTTCTTACTGTCCGCCATGATTGACAACTCTGTCGAATCGATTGACTGTGCACAGGCGCTAGTACCTCTATATAGAAAAGGTGACGTCACAGACTGCTCTCTTCCGATTGGATGACTGTGACGGACTTTTGTAACGCACGTTTGGATTGGTCGATACACTCAATCCGTTTCGATCCGCTCTTCCCCTATAAATAACCGCAGTACACGGCATTCGCTTCACCTGTTCTCATCAGAAGATGTGGACTAACGTTGAATCATCTACCCTTGTGTCTAGCATGCTGTTTCGGACTGACATACCCATGTATGTCAGATCATCATGGAGTGTCATTCATATGACGCAGACAGCTTTTTGGAAGAGAAGGGTCTATGTGGAAAGACAAGGTTGCTTGAAGAGAGTTCTCTTCTATGGACCCACAGTGAGGAGAAGTTTAAGGAAAAGAAGAAGATCTGTGAGATGTCCTCTGTGTTAACAAGACAACGTTAACATTACACATAACGGTCCTTTTCAGGGCCACTCATAGGTCTCGAAAAGATAGTAGCTTTCATTGCCACCCTTTTTTTCCCTTGTCCCTATATAGGCCCACCCTGTTCCATTTCCCTTGACGCTATATAGGCCCACCCTGTTCCATTTCCCTTGACGCTATATAGGCCCACCCTGTTCAATTTCCCTTGACCCTATAGTGCCCCAAGCTGTTTTGACCCTATAGTGCCCCAAGCTGTTTTTGACTGGATTTTCCATTGACCCCATAAATCTTGACCCTATAGTGCCCTAAGCTGTTTTTGACTGGGTTTTCCATAGACCCTATAGTGCCCCCTATTACTACTTACGTTATGACAACACTTATATAAAGATCTGACTGGGTACGTTATGATAACAATGATACAACGATACGAATGGGTACGTTATGATAACAGTGATATAAAGATAAGAATGGGTACGTTATGACAACATTTATATAAAGATAAGAATGAGTATGTTATGATGACAATGATATAAAGTAAGAATTGGTACGTTATGCCAACATTTATATAAAGATAAGAATGGGTACGTTATGCCAACATTTATATAAAGATAAGAATGGGTACATTATGATAATAGTGATACAAAGATAAGAATGGGTATGTTATGAGAAAGTGATCTAAAGATAAGAATGGGTACGTTATGATAACAGTGATATAAAGATAAGAATGGGTACGTTATGACAACATTTATATAAAGATAAGAATGAGTACGTTATGATAACAATGATATAAAGATAAAATATTGGTACGTTATGACAACACTTATATAAAGATAAGAATGGGTACATTATGATAACAGTGATACAAAGATAAGAATGGATACGTTATGAGAAAGTGATATAAAGATAAGAATGGGTACGTTATGAGAACAGTGATATAAAGATAAGAATGGGTACGTTAAGACAACAGTGATGTAAAGATAAGAATGGGTACGTTAAGACAACAAAATATATAAAGATCTGACTGGGTACGTTCTGACAAACGTTATATGCCAAGATGAAAATGGGCACATTATAACAAAAGTGATATAAAGATGAAAATGGGTGTTTATGAGAACAATGATATAAATATGAGAATCGGTACGTGATGACGGCAGTGGTATAAAATGTGAATGGATACGTTATGACAACAGTGATATAAAGATATGAAAATAGGTACGTTATGACCAAAGTGGTATAAAGATTAGAATTGGGACATTATCTCAACAGTTTAACAACGTCATTCAATTCATTTAAATTAGTAATAAGTATCTAAAACGTATGTGGTCTTACCTTATCGATCGTGGGATATAACCTTGAAATCATTAATAATATTGCCCCATACACACATGGGATTAAAACGACAGGTCATGTATGAAACCCATATTATCAACTGGGAAAGGAACTTGCATCGGTATCAGAACTCTGAATTGTTCACCTTAACGCACAGTAAGGTAAAATACTATGCACACTATATGTGTAGGAAAGTCAGAATCCATCTTCTATACTTCAAAGACAGGTCTGAGACTAAGCCGAAAATGAGCTAATGTACCTTGCTGTATTATTATATCTTGTCATTTTTCTTACAGAGCTAACCCATATATTTTGAACATAGCGACGCTGTCTCGTCAACAGTATGTCTTTGTATTATCTGAGTTGTTAATGTCTGTACTAACCAAGTACGAATTTGTGTCCGACGCTGTTAAACTGCGAGAAACAATCCACACAAGTTCAGAAATATAGCTTTAAAATTCAAATCTGGAAATGTGTTTACCTGAGTGAAATCGAATCCAAATGAAATTCAGGTGTTGATATAGTAAAGCGTAAATTACATCAGCCTCTGTTAAAATATAATATACGTTCCTGTACAGGACGATATACAACAGTGACTTCGAGTTGTTCTTGTTAGGTATCGCAAAGGTTTCATCTTAAAGGCATACCAAAAATATTGCACCTCTATGAATGCCACGCTGGTTATTCCTTAAGCAACACTCTTTACATATGTATCCATACATCAACTTTTTATGTTGAACGTTCTAGGATTGAAAGTGAGCACCGAAACGCAGTATGTACGGTTTTAGCTTAATCAGTTTCCATGTTATTTGTTGTTTGCGTCCACTCATATTATTCTACTAATATATGTCCATCAACGCTGTCCCTCAACGCTGTGGACACACATAATGGGGATTGAACTTGTTGTGGGTATGCCAAGTAAATATTAAAATAAGCTAACATCTTATAAAGGTCATTTGTTACCTGTTAGGGTAAATAACGATTCTTTATGGGGAATGTCGCCAAACCATAAAGTCAACATAGATAATTCAAAAGGATGTGAATCAGCCTTAAACTTCAAATTTCAAAAAGATTATGAATGTATTGGTTTATGATCGTTATAACATGAAACACTGTTTCCAAAGAGCTACCGCGGTTCCCAAGTCCATTAGTAGCATATTACGTTACGACCTCTATATTATTAGTCTCAGAACCAGTAGTTGTAGATGAATCACTAAGTCTTGAGTGCAGTTCGTATCAACACACACACACACACACACACACACACCTATCTTATCTGCCTGCCTGCCTATCTATCTATCTATCTATCTATCTATCTATCTATCTATCTATCTATCTATCTATCTATCTATCTATCTATCTATCTATCTATCTATCTAATGATGTGAATGTGTACGATTTGACAATATTGATATAAAATTGAGAATGGGTTGCTAACCGTGCGTGACTTGGGCTGGAATCGAATCTGCGAGTGCTGTATTACAAGTCAGTCTAACGATTGATCTACTTTATTTCCATATTAACAATTGACCATCTAGTGTTCTTTGACGATGTCAATAAGTATTTCTAAAATAATTAGTTTTGCAATGGGACTTTCATCTCCAAAGAAACACAAAACACAGCTTTAGCATGTATTAAAGCTGCGATTGTTTTATATGACACTGACACATTCGGATGTGATCAGATATATATATATATATATATATATATATATATATATATATATATATATATATATATATATCTTGATATGCACTGATCTCAAGACTAAACATAAATTTTAACTTATCCGGAGTGAAGATAAGTTTACACCACTGTTATACACGACATCGATTCACAATGATGCAGCTATATCCTTCTCTTTTTTTCTCTCTCTGTATCTATCTCTGTCTGTCTGTCTGTCTTTCTATCTGTCTCTCTCTCTCTCTCTCTCTCTCTCTCTCTCTCTCTCTCT
The DNA here is from genome assembly GCA_030141615.1 of Unio pictorum. Taxonomy (NCBI): domain Eukaryota; kingdom Metazoa; phylum Mollusca; class Bivalvia; order Unionida; family Unionidae; genus Unio; species Unio pictorum. Next base: position 11,850,566 of record JARLTB010000293.1, on the reverse strand, counting down.
CTCTCTCTCTCTCTATCTTCATATGTAACAAATAATGTTGCTGGACGTATTTGGTATGAATATCGTTTTCATATACTACTATATGACATGTCCTCGCATCAAATGCCCGTCAGCATATGTAACAATTAATCTCACTACATATATTTAGTAATGGTCACATGTAGAATTACTCCATTCACTGTAAAATGAAAGAATTTTAAACACTTTTCAATGAAGAATAAAACTCTAAACAGTGATGTTTGAAAATCTAATTTATTAATGTTCGAGTAAATATAAACAGTAAACACTCAAAAATACTTTTTCACAACACATTACTCGGTATTGCATGTAGATATTATGCATATTATTAAGCACACACACGTCCAAGTAAATCTTAACTAAATAAAGGTATATTTTAAGATTACACTACAGTTTTGAAAGGCATTCACTTTATCAGTCTTCCTGGCAAGAGATGTAAAAGATTCAATCAGTAAGTACAGTTTTTAAATCGTGTGACTGATAACATTGACAGGTACGTGTTATATTGAAGATATAAGGTACTTAGCAAATATAAAAACCGACAACAAACGTTTTCCACTTCCAAGTGAAATAATTATCAAGCATACTCTCATTCCGTACCACTTAACACATTCCTAATAAACATTGTCTTTGGAAAATAGATATATCAGATGGAAAATGCTTTATATGCAACACATCAATGATAGAAAACCTGAAACTATGTAAGTATTTAGGTTATTTTATCTGTGTATTAGGTATCCTAATTAGCATAGATCCGTATGTAAGATCATGTTATGCACAGGTGCATGTCATTTGTCAAGCTTTAATCTCTATGACCTAGACATCAGATTAATATTCAACCTTTACGAGTAATGAGCAAAACACTAATACTAAAAATTCTATTGAAAATAAATCATGCAAGCAAAGGGTAACCTTTTACTTATATATCCTTTCTTTCAACAAAGCGAGACAGATGCATGTTACACAAGAAATAACATTTAGAAGCAATTATTCATTTAAAGATATGCTAAGGAACCTCGAAAACAACTTAACACTAACTGAAAGACAATTGGTAGTCGTGTGATTTTGTATCTTTTAATTAATATTAATATGAGAAAATGGTGTGCTTAAGCGATTAACAACATCATACAATGCATTTCTGTTACAACGGAAAGGAAAAGGACATTACCACCGTTTTTGCACATGGTTAACACTCATCTAAATACAAAGAAAAAGACTCCGATCTGATTAGTTTTTACGGTAGGACGTTGTGACCTATTTCATCATGTAAGTCAATATCAGTGTTGAGGGACTTCTTTCAGACACTTGTGTGAGTTTACTCCTTTGTCGGCAAATGATGATATTGCAATGATATGCACTTTACTGGATTAGTTACTTAATTTACCTTACTATACAATAATTCACATGATATATAGTTCAATCAAGCCAATCGAATCTTTGTGTTAGTATTATACCTTTTTTTTAAAAACGATAAACAGAAAATCAAATCATACAATTTATCATATTGATGTTAACCAATCAACCATATTCCTTTGCATAATATGAGTCCATGATGAGTTATATGAAGATGTAAGGCGTTGTGTAAAACACTTCAAACATCGAGAACATATTTCAAATATGTTGCAAACATGAATTCAAAACAAATCAGGAAATACTGTACTAAGGATAATGTAATCCAATGAATAAGGTGATATTACGGTTTACTCCAATGATAGCACCGTGTCTTAGATAAGGTCAGATATAGCATATATTGTGTATTGTTTGCTTTTAGTGTTTCGCATCTATTTAGAATTGGTACAGTAAGGCAAAATGTTCAAAACAAATGGTTTAGACATGCATATGCACGTAATGGTCAAAGAAAGCTTAACGCCTATATTCCCAAACTGCAAGCATATGTAGCGTCGAGTTTCTATTATATATATATATATATATATATATATATATATATATATATATATATATATATATATATATATATATATATATATATATATATATATATATGGGAATTGTTGTGCTTCTAGTATCAAGACAACTGATACATGTTATGGTCCAAATAAGGGATAATGTAAACACACGTCCTTATATTTATTACTACTGAATATTTAATGCTTCTGTATTGATTCCAAATATCAGTAGTTCTTAGAATCGTACCGTCCATCATTTTATGACCACGAGTTACAGTCTAAGGGCAAGTAACAATTTAAAAAGCCTAGGTACCTCCTTCAGTCTCAAACGTCGTCTCTGTCCTGTTGTGAAAGGTTGGATGGTTTACGATACTTATATTTCCAATACATCTATATAAATGGATTTCACTAAGCTTCACAACTTTTCAGCGTCATCAACTGCAACACTATGTTCTGACCCAAGAGTCAGCAATTCCTGATATGGCGCCATGGCACCACAACTACTTTCTTGTTTTGATGCGTGTTCGTTTTGTACTCCAAATAATTCTTTGTATCGCGCCATCTGTTTATTTTGCAACTCATCCGTCACTTTGGCCTCTAATGGGTCGTGCTGTTTTAGAGATTTATCCCTAGTCCAAAAGGTAATGCTTCACTACGTTTGTTAAATCAAATATAGGGAATGAATGTTCTTTTTTATGTCCTGTTTCTGGGATGTTCCCAGAAGCAACGATCTTTGTGATCAATTGCTGATTTCATTGACGGACTGGAAAAGACCTAAAAAGTGCAGATTTTGTAAGTATTAACGATGAAATGAGATAATGGTTTCAGAGATATTTAAAGTTATATTTGTTATCCAAAACCTTTAAAAACGACTCAATGGTATTTTCACTGCAACTCTTCTTGTAAGCATATTTGGTGCCAACAAATGCTGAAGTTGTAGAAATATAATATTAAAATCGACATTTCAAAAGTATAAAATACAGTTATAATACATTAATACTAGGTTTATTTGATATTTTTTAGAGAAAGTTTTAATTTATCACATTTTAATTAAACAAAATGAACGTTCGATGAACTTGTTAAAATGGTTGACATTTACTTTTAGAGATAATAATGTATAAACACTGATTCTAGGCTATGTTATGTTCTGACTACTTATGTTTAATTGCTGGAGGTTATTGAAGATTGTAAATTTTATATTCAGTATATTCACCTATAATGTTTGATAAACATCCAAATTTGTATTGAAATGGTATATTGGATAGGCAATATATCAATGGGGATTTACAGTCAATTTAGATAGAAGACCAACTAATCTGTTTTTCGCTCAAATTACCTTTGCAAGGGAAATGTGGTATACACAAATCAATACAAAACGTAGCTTAAAACACAATTGTATTTTGAGCAGCTGCCAATACAACTAACTAAACTGATCATTTAACATTAGATAGAATTTAAGAGGGCTACACCTTGACTTACTTTCATGTCCGTCGTCATGGTGTTTACACTAAGAACGTTGCGTAATTACAATGTTTAGGTACATGGCTAGATTATGCACCTGTTTGAAATTAGGACTGGATATGTAATCATCACTTGTGATTGTCAAAATGTATTAAAATGTCAGAACTTGACATTAAAAAATATGTTTACATTGTTTATTTTCTTAAGAAAGTTTATCAATTCTTTTGAAAATGTTTGTTTTCAAACAAGTACCACAACTTTTAAAAGCGATCGCGGTGTATAAAAAGGTGATCAATATTTTTCTGTGATCATGATCATTATTTATTTTTAAAATGTTATTTAATATTTTGACATAGCACTGTATCAATATTTATTCTCTTTTATCTATTTCCAATTTAAAATTTTAATATTTATATATCTTTAGGCTATTATAGTGCTATACTTTTAGAAAACAAAGTTGGATCTTTGACTACACATATTTATTCAACATATATACAGGTTGATGTATTCCGGTTAGGGTTTATATTTCCATTAAGATTTGTAATCAGTTAGTTTGGATTAAAGTCATATTTAGTGAAAATTATTGAAGAAAAGATTATTACTATAGCTTCGATTCAATACACATGAAAGATATTTATACAACGTTTAATATTCATAATATGTGAACCGTATAATTTAAGGTTCAGGGTTTTTCGTATTCCCTATATATGTTTCGTATAATTGGTAGTAATTAAAGCGATTTCATAAATCTTCCGGAAGAAATGAATACTATTCTGTTAATTAAAGAATGTTTCAATGCAAACAATAACATGGTGCCAAATGCAATATTTCCCCCGCAAAATAGTCTTAAAGTGTGATAGGAGGTAGAGGAGATGGTTTTGGATCTAGCGAAGACATGACATTAGTTTCGTGAATGGATGTTATTTGCATTTTAATCCAACGATTAATTAAACTGCTACACATGGAGTAGATCCATAATTTAGCAGAATGATGTACAGAAGGTTATCAAATGGATATATGAAAATAGTTGATATTGTTCCTCAATAAAACTGATCAGAATACCTAACTCAAATCAAACAATATTCAAAGTCTTAGTAAACAAATATATTTAATATACATTTGAATCACAATAGATGATCAGTATATAAAATAAAACCCCAAATATGAACACTATAAATATATCACCAACATTATTCAATGTACACATGTGTACACACATATAAAGCAGAATATTTGGATGATTGGTATTAACTCAAATTGTTATTTAATAATTTCATCAATATATTTATATTGAATACTATTGATTGAGCAATTTAGCATCTGTTATCTGGGCTATTCATGGAGATTCCTTCATAGCCCTCAACTATCAGTCTGCCGAAGTTATTTCTCGGGAGCCTTACGATTTAAAACAGACCCATTAGTCGCGTTGCCTTTGTCGCAGTCCAAGCATCCGGTTTACAAGAACCTCCACAGAGTTATGCTATTTGCCTTGCAACAGTTTCAAATACAAGACTAGGCCGTTTAGTACCTGACACGAAGGACGAATCTAATATATAACTTATGCATGCGCCCACATGAATCAGCTTCCCTACGCTTTGAACGCTTTCATCAGAACTCATTAACGACATTATTATTAGTTTTAGTATTATTATTATAATAGTTATTAGCATCACAAAGTATTTTATAGCAAGAATACTGTCTCTGGATTATTAACTTTCGAACATTTAGAAACTATTCATGTGTATAGATGAAGTAAATTAGTTTTTTTGTTTCCATTAATGGCCAACTTGAAACAGTTAATTTTCCATTCAATAGCATTGTATAGATCTGGTATATATATATATATATATATATATATATATATATATATATATATATATATATATATATATATATATATATATATATATATATATATGACTGAACAATTTTGAAAACTTGTTAAATATTCAATACGTAAAACATTCATATTACACAGAAAGCATAGGAATAACTCATCAACACCATCAATCTCTTGGCCTAGTGTGGTCGTTGTGGCACTGTACTGCTGAACATCTGACCAGTACCCTCCACTTGTCTCGATCATGTGCCAATGCCTGTCTCCGCAAAACTTTTCCTGGTCCATTCTATGATGTTGTCACTCTACTTTTTTCTCTGTCTACCTCTCCTTCTACCAAATTGGACACTACCCTGCAGTACTGTTGTGGATAGACTGTTGGCTAAAGTGACAGAGCCATACCATTTCAGCCTTCTCTTTTTGACAGTGGTGAGGATGTCTTCATAATGACCTACTTTGTACCTGATAGTGTTACGCACTTCTTCATTTGTGATGTGGTCCATGTAAGAGATGCCAAGGATGGTTCTGTAGCATCTCATTTCTTGTGCCAGTATTCCTTGTTGTAATCTGCTGTCAGGGTGCAGGTTTCGCATAAATACAGAAAGACTGAGATGACTAGTGCTGTCAACAGTCTAATTTTAGTTTTCAGACAGATAGTCTTGTCTCTCCAGATGGGTCTTAGCTTTGACATAGCTGCCGTTGTTTGTGCTGCTCGTAACAACATTTCTGCTCTTTATCCCTCTTCCGTGGATATGGAACCAAGATATTTGAATTTGCCCACTGCATCCAGTTCCTGGTTTCTTACTTTAATCTTGGTTGAGATTTGTTTGCCACTATTTGTCATCAACTTTGTCTTCTCAGCACTTATCACCATGTCAAATCTGGAAGATGTTTCATCCAGGTTCTTCTCTAAGGTGGCAAGCTCGTCTTCACTGCATGTCAGTCTGTCAATGTCGTCTGCAAAGCGGAGGTTGATGATGTTACACCCTCCAATGCCGACTGTCCCACATTAGTTTTCCATTGTTTTGCTCATGAAGCGCTCTAAGTAGATGTTGAAAAGCATGGGTGACAGGAGACAGCCTTGCCGTACTCTAACTGTTGTTTTGAACCATTCCCCCACAGAACCATGAGCAGTTATTGCACTGCTAGCCTTGGCGTACAACTGCTTGATGGTATTGGTCAACTTTTGACACACGTTATATTTCTTCATTGTGGCTCACAATGCCTCATGCCACACTCTATCAAAAGCCTTTTTGAAATCTATGGACACATGATAAATTTCTTGTTGATGTTGTGAGTACTTTTCACACAGAACCCTAAGATTGAATATTTGTTCTGTTTTGCGTCTTCCACTCCGGAACCTTGCCTGTTCTTCAGCGATTATTCCTTCTGCTTGTATGTTCAGTCTGTTCATAGTTGATCAAGCTTATAGTTATGTAATTGTGGCACAGCTGGAGATTGCATTTTTGGGAAGTGTTATAATCAGTGACTGGGTCCACTGTGTTGGCCATTCTCCTGTCTGCTAGATCTTGTTGCAGATTTTTGTTAGTAGCTATATCACTGATTCCCCACCATTCTTGATAAGTTCCGCTGGGTTCTTGTCTACTCCAGCTGCCTTCCCATTCTTCAGTGATCTTATTACTGCCTCCACCTCCTCTTTGAGAATGGGGAAATCATCATCATTTGTGGAGTTCGGAACTTCAGGCACCTCTGGGACACCTGTGCACAGATGGTTGTAGAGTTATTTACAATACTTAATCCATCTTTCTGCAGTGTCACTTGCTTCTGTGAGGCATGTTCCATTTTCGTCTTGAATGGTACTGACTCTTGATTGCTTCTGTCTGGTGAGGTCTTTCACAATTTGCAATGCCTTTTTTGCTTTTATGCTTTATCAGCCTGCTTTCTATTTCTGTGCACTTTTCTCCAATCCAATCTTCTTTTGTTTTCGTCACGTTTTTTCTGATATTCTTGTTTATTTCTCGATACTCCACTGCCCCTGTTGTGTGTCTGCTAATTGTGAGGTCTCTTTGGGCATCACATAGATTCAGAATCCATTCTGTAACCCAGGTGTTTTTCTTTGGGCGATGGAGGCCAATGATGTCCTTGGCAGCTGCTGTCATGACTGTGTCGAAAGTGCATGTCATCACTTCAGCATCAACATCCATCACAAGGAGTAGAGCAAATTTTCTTCCAATTGTGGCTTCGAGTGACTTGCAGATGTTAGGGTCCTTCATTTGTTCAAGGTTGAAATTGAGATTGATTTTCTTTGGCTTGTTAATTTTCTTCAACCTCACTAGGAAGATCATAATGATGAGGTCGTGATCACTCCCAACATCAGCACCTGGTAATGTTCTTGTTAATCTTTATTGATGCCAGACCGGTACCGGTTTTGAACCAGTATGTAGTAGATCTTGTTATGATGGGTTTTATTTGGTGCGTGCCATGTCCAGCATCGTGAAGCTTTATGTTGGCCCAGGGTGTTGGCTAGTACCAAGTTGTTGTAGTTTAGGAACTCGAGCAGCCGTCTATATCTTTCATAGGTAAGCTCATTGCAAGATAGTCCACAATGATCATCCAGTCTTTTTAGAGCATCTTTGCCAACTTTGGCATTCAAGTCTCCTTGAATAATGAAGATGTCTTTTTACTTACCAAGTTTATTATACCCTGGAGTTTGTTGTAAAGCTCCTCTATTTCTTCATCATCATGACCAGTAGTTGGAGCATAGACTTGGATAATTGTGATGTTAAATGGAGATGCTTTCAGACGAATTCAGATGATTCTGCTAGATATGGGGCGACATTCAAGCACAGATCCCTTGTTTACAAAGGAAGCCTACTCCATTTATGGACTTTCCAACTCTCCACTATAGTATAATATATGCCCATCTTCAGTTTGGTGTTCTCATAGGGCTTTACATCTTACTTCACAGAGTCCCAGTATGTGCCATGCGTAGTGTTCCATCTAGTGTGCCAAATCTTGGAGTCTTCCGATTTGCGACAGAGTTCTAATGTTCCAGGTTGCGATGGCAACGCTGTCTCTTGCTCTAATTTTAAGCAAAGTACCAGTCGCACACTTGGCACCTTCGTCCTGGTGGACAACGGCAGGCGCGGTCCTTGTTGACCCGGGTGACAACCGATCCGGTATGATAACTTCAGATTTGTCCAGCGTTATCAGTGTGTCTTGGGCAAACGTCGTCTGGCTTAGCCCATCCATCTCCAGACCAAGGAGTTGCCAGAAGGGGATGTAGTACATCGTCCAACTGCCTTAGGGTCTCCACTCCGGATTTTCTTTAGGGTTTACTCCCGTAGCCTTTGGCTAACCAAAGACATCCTGCAAGGCAGCAGGAGACTTGTGTATGGGCGGGTTCGTCCATTTCCCGGGCAGATAGAGCATCTGCCACTGCCCTTATAGAGTAATAAGAATAAATACTATTTATATCTTCACCTACCTCTATAACGTAAAATTGCTACCGTAAAGGTTATTGGTTTATGTAATTCTTAAAATACAGTCAAAAGGTAGTGCAATTCCCGCTGTTAGGTATTTTGCCTTACACACCTTCTGCTAGCCGAGAAACCGTCCGGAATGGAACGTTGGAGGCAGTCTGGTGGCTCATTTCAGGCAGTTCGCTAGTGCAAAGTTTGGAGAGCGGAATTTATTTTCAAAACCAGAAAACTGTAGGCGGCATCGAAACTCGATTACATTATCGGTCATATATAATACATTGGCATTAGTTCCGTGACATATACAGATAAATCTTTTATTTAATAGTAGTATGCATCTATATATGGTGTTATATTTTGTTAAAAAGTTTCCCAATATTAATAACTATCTCCAGTTAAAATCGGTCTAGATTCATATGTTTAGCACAAATTTAATAAAGAAACCCAACGGCAAAAATATCATCGCATCTTTAGGTATCGTCTTTTGAAATGATTAATGATAAAGCAATGGTAACCATATATATTATCTTTATTACATGCTAGTAAAAGAAGATAGCTATATAATTTTTTTTCCGTCCATACTGCACAGATGTATTTGGTGCATGGCTATATTAAGTTCACATTCTTGTAGGATTAATATCTCACGAACTATTCAAAGTCAGTGTTGTGTTAAAAGTGTAGATCCATGCAATTAGACACAGTGGTCATAATGCCTAAACATTCGGCATAAATAATAAGACGCATTGTTATAGAAAAGAATATTAATAACGTAATACATATTAATTCTTTGCGAAACGACTTGAAATGCATAATATTGCAGAAGGAATTCCAATGCATAAAATTCATGACCTATAAAGTATTCTGACCTGAAACTCGACCGGTAAAACAATATACCCCACTACATACGCAAGCCAAACGCAACTGCATTAAAATGTAATGGTATGTTTGCTTAAGTTATCAGGCACTTGAATTAAAAGAATATCAAAGGTTTAATAACGATGTTAGGATGGTTTCTTCAATAATGGATGTCTTTTGAAAGTATTTCGTTCCTGAAATTACAAAACGGTGTAGAGGAGATATATGATTAAACACGTATAGACTTTTTCTAGGAATGAATCAGGATGACATGTTCTTCGATGAAGTAAAGGAACCATATGATGAAAATGATGAAAACTTCACTAGTAAATATTAAATATTGTGTTCACGTACTCACCCCCAATAGTAAATATTAAATATTGTGTTCACGTACTCACCCCCAAAAGCATGTGTAATGCAACGATTTAATAAAACCCTTAAAATAGTTATATTCGACTGAAAATTAAAACCACAACCCAGTTGGTATTTCGCATCAGTCTAATCCATGTCGGCAAATGAATCGAGCTAGGGAAAAGGTCTAAAAATATAGATTAAATGTATAGGAGAAAGGGTTTAATATCAGAGAGGAACGTGTAGAGATATCTGGCAATAAAGTCATCGGAGCACATGAAGGTAAAGAATATTGAAGAAGATGGTATGAGAACAAATTATTTCTGCACCTCAAAGATTTAATATGTTCAACAGTAAGAAAATGTTCTCAGTTATATTATTGAATATCAAAACAGTGCTCGCATAAAAAGGAAACTATATCGTGATTTGTTTAGTCTCTAAGCTAGAAATAACATCTCTTGTTTCACGTGGTGCCGCCCTGTTAAAATAAATAACTGTTTGTTTCAAAGGTAGAATCTGTGTCGAAATGTTAGCACCGTCGATATTACGCATTTTGGAAATATCAGGCAATTTGAATTGAACTATAGCATAGGTGACATTAGAAAAGTAAAAAATATTCGCGTAAGGCTGGAATTAAATAAAATTGTCAATATATAAGGCCAAAACTTTGCTACTTTTAAAAGTACAGTCATTAGAAAGAAGTAATTACAGCCTCCAATACTTACATGTAGTTTTATTTCTACCAGTGACATAAATATATTTTTCATTAAAGTTAAAGTAAGACCGAGATATCCCAAGAGAACTACAAGAAACCTTTAGTTAACGTTTAAATAACGTTTAAATAAATAAAAATGTCAACATATAGTATGAACTGATACGAGTGTGAAGGCAATGAAATCGGTAGGACCAATAATGTGAAAATAATACCTAAAAATATCACTATTTAGATTCTGTTACTAAAGTTGAAACTACTCTTAAAAATTCTTTTGAAAAAAAATAGACGGAAAAGTTCATTACCATAATGTATATTACTGTCTTGGGATACAAACTAAAAAATTGTGAATAAAACTGAAAACGAAAGGAAAATTGTAGAAACGGTTGATAATCTATATACACTATTCGATCAGGTACCTAAGTCTTTCTAATAATATATAGTATTTAACTGTAGGTCAAGGTTCATTTACAACAATATATTGTCATGTCTTAGATGATACTAATGGGTTTCAATTCAATGCAAAGACAATCATAAATGTATTTGCTCGATTCATTATCTATTAAGTTCAGACTACAAATGGGTTTTATCGGCGACATAATCTGTTGCAATTCCACACATAGCTTAATTTGTATATACCATAAACATAAATAAATACAAACATTGGGGTAATAATATATAATACCATTGTATTATATAAACCTCCCATCAGCCTTTTCTGTACCAAAAATGATACTATTTGGTATATGTGATTCAAAATTACAAAATCATGGATGCAGTTTCCCATCTAACGTTTGTCAACTTCACATAACTGAAATATTTGAGTTTCTTCCATATCACATAATTTATTTCCAGAGATCGTGAAAACATGCTAGCTATCCTCGACCTAGTATATATATATATATATATATATATATATATATATATATATATATATATATATATATATATATATATATATATAAATGAGATCTAATCTCTATTCCATTCAAATGATTTTCTTCGACAAAAGAATGTCATTATATCGCCAGTATATAAAAAATTTAATGAATCAGTGTATACTAGTTTGTGGGAGGCATTCGTGCCTTGTTTAAGTTGAATGGAATTTATATTCAATCAACAATATTTGTTTGTATCATCACGTACATCACTGTTTACTGCATAAAAGAATACTCACATAAACACACACCCTGCCGCGTAATAATGTTTATATTCTAATGAGTAAACGCGACAAAAATAAATGCTTTAGTCTCGACGTAATCCTCTGCACGCTACGAGTAAACTGATGCAAAATATTGATTGGGACGACGTGATCTGGAAGAAATACTTATGACCTAAGAAAATGATTACAAACTTTCAGACGGATATAATAAAACATCCCAGAGGAAGCATGACAGTTTATAATGTATTGATTCATTATTTTTAAGACAATTTTTGTTAATCTTTGTGCGTTACATATTTCTCCGTTTTCGAATACTTGGGGAATACGGAGAAAATGGAACTATTATAATGTGGGCGTTAGTTATCTGTCAGGCGGCTGAGAACACCCACCCTTACCAAAATTATTTATGACTATAACCCAAAATCAAATCTGAATAACAGGTTACATGATATGAAACTCAAATACCCTCCAAAAGACAGCCTGTATTTGCTCCCCTCCAACAATAGTTTGACATCAGAAATGTAAAAGAAATTAGAGCAAATATTCTTTGCAAATATTTCAACAAAAACAAGCCATAAAAAAGAAACAAAGCATCTGAGAAAACAGTTTTGAATACCTTCTAAGGTGGAGATACAAAACTTCAAAACCTCATTAATATCGATGAAATTGTACAATGCTATCACATATATTTAATATCGTAATGACGTCTAACTTATTTTTCATACATTTTATGATGACTTTGAAATAAGCTTAAGAACTAAATGGTTCTTATGTAAGCAGTAGCCTTTTACGGAACGTCAGAACAAATGTATCTATGTAATTCAAACAATCGGAAAAGTTTGATCAATATGGCGCGATAATGCACTTTTTAAAATTTAAAAAAAAATACATTTCTAATTAAACATATATTTGTGATCACTTTTCGTCACATTTTGGAAAGGCCGCTCGACACACATAATATTATTTGCATATAAATTTGGCTGAAAATACTTGTTTTAATTCAACTATTTGTTTAGATGATGTTAGGTCGTCTAGGCTTTATATGGTGGAAGGTACTGAAGATTGTACATCGTATATGCAGTATATTCAACCAGAATGTTTAATAAGCATAGTGGTTGATATTGAAATATTTTTAAAGGATATTAAAATAGTAGACATAAATAAACAAATATAGCTTAACGGGATTTTGTTTAGGATAGACAGAAAACAGACGTGGATTTGCAGTCAATTTATATGGAAAACAACTTAATCTATATTAGGTCAAATTATGTAAAAATATTTCAAGAGGTGTAGATCGTTTGCAAAAAAAAAACACAAAGTATTAAAAGCAACAATAGTGTATGAAACACCTGTCAACGCTTCAAACTAAACTGCACTTAAAGAATTAACACTATATTTCTAATGGGGTAAGCTTGGTTTATATCTTACATAATGGTAGCTTCAACTGGAACCTGAAACAACACAGATTACACTGACAAAGTAAAATTGTATAACTGCAAGTTCAAGATAAATAGTAGAGTAATGCATCTATTTGAAAAACGCTTGGGCTGGATCTATAAAAAATACTTTTCGTTTAGAACACGTATTATATGTTAAGAATCTGATTGGTTGTTTCTGTACATCTTATCATTATAAAGCGCATCCTTCGGCCAGAATAATCATTACCTGCCAGATTGTAGAAAGTGGTAGTTGAGCATAAACCATTAGTTGCATAGCAACCTTTGTATTCTCAGGTAAGTGAAAACACTTTAACTATGGCCGGCTTGTTCTCAGGTGCGTGAACATACTTTAACATAGGATTTTTAAATAGCTACTCCTGTCTGTTTTGTAACATTTATTTCTTATTATAATTCCATATTTACACTCTAAGGTTTCGTTTAATATTATTATTTCTTAAATTTGTATTTAAACATTTTAAATGCAGCGGAGATTTATAACAACGCAATACGATTTGTTCTCAGATCATGATTCTTTTCTTCACAAACGCTAATACTGTTATCAGATAGCACAAAATTATAATTTGTTTTATCAACCATTTTTTTTAAAAACTTAAATGTATATCATTATCTCTTTAGAAAGCCTCCTTAAATTACTTTCAAAATTTACATCAATTTGATCAATTTTATATTTTGTATAGGGTTTCAAAGGTATGAAAGAAAACAATTTGATTTGCATCATTTTATTACAATAAATATTAACTTTATTATAAACTTTTATTTAAATGTATGTTCCTGTAATGTCACGGAAGCAGCTTGATTATGTAGCGATATTATTGGGAACAATTCAACAAATCGCAACAAACGTGCAAACATTTTCCAAATTTTATCTGTATGGGGTACACAAATGATTGTATGAGGTACACAAATTGATATGCACTGATTAGCTTTGTCTTTGTTTGTTTTCCTCTCTCGTCATATATTCACTAAGGTACAAACTGAATTATTGGCAGATTGATAGATCAGCGAGAAATCCGAATATACAATTATTTTACGGTAGGGACGAATAGTGTAATGTGACTTGAGCATCAGAGGGGGCGAACAGATCGAAACTATTTCAGACAAACCGAAACTATCTCAAACAAACAAAAACTAATTCAGCAAAATCCTAAAGGATTTCAAACCGAAACCAATTCAGGCAGACAGAAAAAAAGAGAAATGGTTTCGATTTTTCAAGCTTTTGAGACTCTGTTTCCATACAAACCCGGCACTGATGGCGTTGTGGAGACGAATTGTTTCAACCAAATATTTGATCAAGTCCGATACGATATGTTTATCTTGGGTAGTGCAAATTTATCGTTACAAATCCAAGTGGAATTGACCAAGCGTGACTAAAGAAATTTCTAAAGAGATTATACTCCATATCACCGCTGCACCAAGTTTGCCAAATATTTTGTAGCGTATGTGTGTCTACTCCATTAAATACAGCAAGAATATTGCAGTAATCTCTGATCACCTTTGGTATTTGAGTGTATCGTTGAGTGACATATATCACATCGGTACTTTAATGCCTTCCTTCTTAAAAATATCCTAGCAGGATTCTTTTGATTGTCTAACATGACATCATCATATATGACTAAACTGCTAATATTTCCATCAATATCAACAATACTCGGTACTTCCTCGATATCGGTTATAAACTCAATAATATCCTCAACTGATGTCCGATTTTGATTTTTCGTTAAAATTCTTTAACACCTCGTAACATCGCTGATCGTCCACACTAGGGGCTACTAAATACAACTTATCCCATTTGATACATCTCGTTATCAAATTGAGTAACAACTGTGTCATGCCAATTCCAGAAGGTCCGAATATAATCGTACGAATAGAATTTGGTAGCGCTGCATGATGTTTAACTGGTTCTCATGTTTTTGTCGCCGAAAAATCAATTACATTCATGTTATTATAAATAAATTATGGATCTATATTGTGTGAAATGTAAGAAGCGTACTAGCACAAATGACTTGACGACGATTACAACTAAAAATAACAGATCAGCGCTTGCTGGTAAGTGTGTACAATGTGGTACAAAAGAAATAGATTTGTTTCCCTTGATAAAATCAAGGATTAAAAAAAACGAGGATGTGATATTGCAGCCAGGTTAGTAAAATTACCGGGAACACCATTGACAAAATATCCAGGAGAAAAACACCTTCCAGGGTATAGTTATTGTGGACCTGGAACCAGACTCGATATCAGATTCGATGATCAAAACCAACCCAAACCCGGTGAAAACCCAATAAACGCTATTGATAAGGCGTGTCATGCGCATGATGTTGCTTATAAAAGCAGCAATCTGCAACACAGACATATTGCAGATGTGAAGTTGATTCATGCATTGAATTCTATCACTCATAAATCCTTCAAAGAATAATAGGCTTCATGGTTGATATAATCGGTGATGAAAAGTAAATTGATGTTGGGTGCTGGTAATTAATAACATCATGGAATCTATTTATTATTCCCCAAGAGGATACTGGGGGTGGGGGTGGGGGTAAATCAGCAATCAATAAACTCGATAGCGCTGCAAAGGTGAAAAATACTACAGCAGCGGATTGGTTATCCAAACAGGCGATATGGCAAATTGATCAACCACCGCCTAAACAAAACAACTTCTCGCATTTTGATGTCAGCGTCGTTAATGATGTTCATTAAGCTGATATATTGTTTCTGCCGCATGACGGTGTTTACATGTACGCGCTAACCAAAGTTGATGTTGCGAGTAGATACAAACAAGCAGTACCTCTAAAAACAAAATCATCAACTGAGGTGGCTTCTGCGTTTGAAGATTTATCGGAGGGGTCCTCTGCATTGGCCAAATCTATTGCAGGTTGATCCTGGCAAGGAATTTCAGGGTGCAGTGTTATCAACAATGAAGCATCATAATGTCACCATCAGACGAGGACATACTACACTACATCGCGATCAGGCAATTGTTGAACGATTTAATCGCACACTTGCTGAGTCGTTATTTGGATATCAATACGCGAAGGAATTTATTCAGAATAACAAACTCGTGAATGGGTCAAGAGATTACCAGGCGTAATTACCGCGTTAAATAATGAGATTACTCGAACAATCAACATGAAACCTAACAACGCGGTTAAAAAAGTATATACCCATAAAACCACAAAATGATTTTTCAAAATAACCAATGGTCGGCAATGTTACTGTTAGATATTTATATGAACCAGGAGAGCTCGAAGGTGGCAAAAAAGAGCTTCTGATTCTGTTTGGAGTGTCACTACGCATAAAATATCTAGCATAACACGATCCACGGGTAGACCGCCAGTCTATAGATTGGATTCAACTGTTTCTCAGCGTGGATTACTCGTGAACGATTACATGTGATACCTGAGGATACTCAATTACCTCCGCGTGGTCTTAACTAGCACCTTTGCGTCTGTTGCACTCAAGACAAGTTAGCATCACATTATCTCTTGTATGAGCTACGCTGCTCTCTTTTCTGTCTACGGTAAATTGGCGGGGGGTCTTTATCCGACCAACACCAACGCATTATACAATTGCAACTCGCGTAGTGATTATTTTGTTGCTGTTTCCGTGTGATTATAAATTCAATTTTCTGTTATTTTTTTGTCTTGTTGTTTATAACCAGCGAGTTTTTTTTTTCTTCTGATTATATCATCGCTGACAATATCACTGATTGTGGTGTCATCAGCATCTAAAACAACTCTTCGAAGTTGATTTATTCTTCGTTCTCTGGGCACTGCAAGTTAACTAAATTCGACCACTCGATGCGATTATCTATGGTCCAAACAATTGTATTGGATATAGTCAACCCCTGCGAAGAATGTATCGTCGCTGCTTATCCTAGCTTCCATGGGGATTTATCAGCACGCAATGCATCTTCGACGACATTGATATCAACCAACACAATATCATTTAACACTAGAATCTGCTTTTCAATTTGTCCTGGAATATCAACTTCGATATTTTGTCTTCGTGTATCTGAAGGCCTATAACACAATGGCACTGGAAGTGTTGCAAATTTTTCTTTATGCTTGTTAAATAACTTTATCCGAATTATGTCTCTGACTATCTTACTACTTGCCACTATCAAATCGTTTGGTGTCCACGCTTCCCGGAAATCATGTAATGGGGTTTCTGAAATTATTTCACGCGCAATTTCGCATTGGATTCTATCCGGTTTTAATCTGATTAGTTTCTTAAACTCGCGTAATTCATTATCAAGTGATCTATGATCAGTACTAATTTCTTCATAATAATCTACGAAATTCTTCAGCCAATTATGTGAGGACAAACCGACAAATGGTGGTGGTTGACCATGATCGCCACACATTATCACTTTTGTATTTCAGTATCAATAACCAATCGAGAAACTTTTGTAATGCATCTAACGACATTGTGCATATTTCATCCAAATAATGATTTCAGGAATATATTTCTCGCCCATTCGATCAGGAGACCATTCGTAACCTTTCCATCAAAGGAAACTGATAAGAACAAGCATTAATTCCTCGCTGTTTCATCTCTCTTGCAAGTCTGTGTGTTGGTGTTAGCACAGTCATGTTTGATTTCCCTCGAAAGAATTCAATCGCACAAGTCGTCGTCCCTCAACCACCACAGCTGTGTAGGTAACTGGTTTTATATCTACATATTGGATCGGATATCGATGATGCATTAGATAGTTCTGATATCTGATTTTTTTTCAAGTAATTGTTTTCAATCGTAACATCTGCTGATTTGGAATAATCACACGGTATTTCCTTTTTAATTCTCCGTGACCCCCCAACTTTGATCAGAATTTGTGAATTCGGTCACTGCTTCTTTATATTTGATATCTATATAAAATGAATCAGTGGCGACTCTAACCGCGATGTCAGGAAATATTATTTATTATCAAAAGTAAATTCATAGAAGCATAAGCCAGCATAGACTCCCTTAAATGTGTGTATTGAAGATTATATCCATGGTTGTAAGTAACAATTGTACCGAATTTTATTCCATCGGACAAGAAAGCGTCTTTACGATTGATATATATACCTCTAGATGTTGCAGCTGCGATTATAAAATCGTATTCAACGTCATCTATAATTAATCGCGAAGAATATCGTTTGTGGTCGTATTTTCCACCCTGTGTGAATTTACCAATTTTTCTTCTACCTAGATCTTTTGCGTGTTTATTTCTAACTTCAAAGATTTCTTTGGAGCATTTCACGATATATGATGCCATCGAAGGAAGTTACCACATAAATCTCGAAAGATCAAATCAAGCTCAGCAAGGATATATTTTATATTTATTTGCACCAACAGCTCCTCCAGGATTTCTAATAATTGAGGATCCAACTAATCCCGTCTATATGCGATGTCATAATGATTCATTAACGAGAATTAATTTTAAACTCACCAACCAGTCTAATAATTTTATTGATTTACAAGGAGAGGTTTTACAAATTAGTCTGTTTGTGAAATCCTAAAAGGATTTTCGTCTTAAGACTTTCATCATAAAGGATTTTCAATTCGTCTCCAAACCACCATCAGTGCTGGGTCTGTCTGGAGACAGAGTCTCAATAGCGTGACAAACCGAAACCATTTCTCTTTTTTTTGTCTGCCTGAATTGGTTTCGGTTTGAAATCCTTTAGGATTTTGTTTGAAATAGTTTCGGTTTGCTTGAAATAGTTTCGGTCTGTTCACCCTCTCTGGTGCTACTTGTTATACGTATAAAATACGTACAACTCATGTGTGTATATCTTTTATCAGAATTTGCTCTATTTAAAGCGGACAGAGAACGTTACCTACATTTAAATGAGTGCGTAATATGTTTACATTAAAATAAATGATAACCCTTTTGTTATCTTGAATAGATTCATTAAAATATTTCAAAACTTACTAAATAAATACTTCTCGCGCCAAATATATTTATATTATTTTTTGTTTCAAAACGCGAAAGAAAAATGTTCGACAGCAAAGTATTATTTCTGAATATATTTACATCGATACTTTTAACATAAACGCTGACTGTTCCTATTAGAGTGCTTCTGCAAAATTGAGTGAAGATTGAAAAAGTGTAACGAGTATTTTGTAAATACGAGTGTGGTCCTATTCTTGTAATATTTTATCTTCATCATCGTAGATATTTGCCTTCATAGTGTTGTGCTAGTAGCATGTCCAAATCGTTATGTAGAAATTACTTCCATCCCTGCTTACAAGCTAAGAACAACATTCGGGTATAAGCAGGTCATTTATCGCATACATGTTTATAACGGATTCTAAATATACATTGATAGCAAGCCATCACTGACTACCTTTGTTAAATGCCAATCGAGGTGGTGTTGCAGTCTGATGATCTTATATGAACATGAATAGAATAAAGGCGGTGCAGTGAGTGATCATGTGCATGCACAGTAGCAAATGTGAGAATCATTATATGCAAGGTTTACGTATTGAATCAAATCATTTTAATCTGCCACAAAATTTACTCATAGTTTTTCTTGAGAGGCACAATGTGGTCGTAGCTTGTACAATTAATTTCACATAAGTATGTCTGAATACATCCATACGATTATTTACCATTATCTTTATATGCAACTAACCCTTGCTGGAACATAGTTTTGTGAAGTCCTCCCAGAGTCATGATATAGGTCTTTCTGGCTGAAAATAACAATTTATCGGATAACGGATATGAATCGTTTAGAACACACCCAATATATGTTGTGCCTTTGCAACATTTATTGCATCTACGCCAATTAGTTAGTATGCTTTATCACATAGTTTGTAAATTTTACATATCTTGTATGCAGTGTTATATTTTTTATATGACATTTTGACAGTTCTAGCGTAGCATTCAGTTTGCTAATCGGCCGCGATCAAATGAATTATATCTAACCAACCTTCTGATGACGTGTGCTTTACTAACCCAATCAATATTTTTGCGGACATTGTTTGCATCGAACTTCATAAGACAATCGGAATAAAGTTCATGTTAGTTGGAATATGGCAAATGTACCCCACGAAGGTTTGTACCATTCACACTTTAGGGTACTGGTTTTTGAAAAGGATTACTGTGACATGCAATCTACCTATGACAAACGTTGTTTAAATGTCAGCTTAAAGGAGTTAATGAACTAACCCGTTTTCACACCAGCATATGCTCACATCAATCAGTTCCCCATGTAAAAGAGAGTTATCCAACCACATCATTTCAGTGGAGTAACTAGTAACCGTTAAGCTAATACTTAATTTAGGTCATTCAATTCCGACCACTACTTGTCCAAAGCAAACAGTATAAAGATGCGGTCACAAATCTGTTGCAGAAGCACTGGAAAATCTTCATCCAGTAATTATCATGTCGCATACATTTATAACAACAGTAACGATTAGGAGTGAAGATGATACACTTTGGAGTATAAATATTGTAAACATTCTCTTCAAATTCGGCTAGTCTAACGTACCACGAGTCACATTATACGATTTCAAACCGAAATTTTATTAAACACTTCTGTTTTAAAAGATATATGTATCTGGTACGACAGTTGAATTGTGATTTCCAAAGATATCTTAAATTTTAATAATTACTTGTACTATAGCTGCAGGTCATTATTTAATTACCTTCAGAGACTTATTTTTCTTCCAACAAAAGAGATATACATGATTTGAGTTAAAGCAAATGAAATTTATTATCCGTTCACTGAAAGAGTGCTGTAATATAAAAAGAACGAGGTAAACATAATATCAAAATGGTTTATTATTTAAGATTAAACTGAAGACACTCCTTGAAAAATATCCAGATTTTTTCCTACAGTTCGCAAAAGCTGAATATTATTCAATTCGTTGCAATATTATCATTTCATCATTTGTTTAATCCTATCTTTCAAGATTTTTGTTGTACACACACACACACACAAACACACACACAGAGGGTACTTTTAACTATATCCTAAGTCGTCCAAAAGTTATGATCTGCCATATAATACAATTCACAAATTCTTTGAAAGTGTTCGCAATAGTACCAAAGTAGTGTATTAATCAAATGTAGATTTCCCTTTACAACTTACAAAGAAGGACAATAGTGATGCACTCTACGAAATAAGCTTATTAGAGTTATACCTTACATAAGTCCGTTTTAATCGATATTCATGTGTAACTGGATATGCATGTGTCCAAATAGAAATCGATATAATCTGATATTTCCATCCCTACATGTTCAGCTAAACGTCTATACTGCTTCATTCATTCCCTGAACTAACCTATCACATATGTTGCTTTCTTAGTTCGGTGCATTGCATATTCATAAAACATCTGAAACTTGCAATTCAAATATGGCATATCATCTTGAATTAGCGGTCAAAAGTTTCAACAATAATAGGTAGGAACAAATTGTCATTAAAATCGATTGTCTGAAAATGAGTTATTATTATAGATTTTGTCTGTAGTATGTGACTAATCCAAGTAATATTCTTTTTATCTCGAACGTGTCAATTCTTGTTATCCTTAGAGCTTGAGTTGTCTCCTACTATATTTCCACCCACTCCATTACATCTACTGCACACAAACAAGTATTGATTCGCAAACATTGCAACGCATGATTGTTCACTCTTAAGGAAGTTTAAGTTTGACTAATTACGCATTATATATACACGTGATGGAATAATTAATGTTGTACTTACGAGTGATGGAATATATCACTACTACTTAGGCTAATGATCAGCATTTCGTATAATTGTTTTCGATTCATTTTTCGTCTCAATTTGGAGTATTACCATATTATGGATAATAGAGATTTGATACGCACAATTGTACTAGTAAAGGACAAATCTATAATGATTTGTTTCCTTATAGTTAGCAGAGATATGTAATTGTCAGAGTCAGAGTTTGCATGCTGGCAATTATCAAGATGACCAGTTGTAAAATGTAGTCTCTACCAACAAAATTACATGGCTGTTTATAACTTTGTGTCCTATGTTCTCATCGTTATTTGACATACTAGTATGTGTTATATAGTCATTGGTCTTCATATAACTAAGTCGCAAAGGACTATTACCATATATTAGACGATGAAACATAATTACATTCATAAAATATATGTTGTCACATAGCTGTTTTTCTACATGCAATTGCTCTTGCGGTAAATTAAACTTCATTTATATCTTGTGCCTTAAATAACAAAAATACGGTCAGTGTCAGTGGTTCTCATTTTGCTTCTTCATCTTAGGTTTGGTTATTGCAAATAATGAAATAGTCTGTTTGTACTGCAGTAGGACATCTATTGGACCTAACATGTTAGACTATTATACTTATGA
This sequence comes from Unio pictorum, assembly GCA_030141615.1. Taxonomy (NCBI): domain Eukaryota; kingdom Metazoa; phylum Mollusca; class Bivalvia; order Unionida; family Unionidae; genus Unio; species Unio pictorum. The sequence continues at coordinate 11,828,043 of JARLTB010000293.1, read as the reverse complement.
TATTTATGGTACTTATTGGTATAAGTTGTCCACGTTTTTCGAAATATTTATATATTGCTAATATTGAAGATTTCTTTCAAACGAGAACATTGTATGTTTTGTGAGCGATTTGCATACACCGGTTATCATTTATCATTAAAATGTAGAGACCAAAAATTTAGAGCAAATGATTATGGCAATAGATATGGGTTCTGTTTAATAAATAGTGATTGAAAAATTGTCGTATGACTTGTTTGTCAGTCATTTAGATCACCAAATGTTAACGCTATTCCGTCTCATGGGACATTACCAATCTTAACGTACTATATAGTTTATGTACAAACTTCATCAAAAGATGTTTAACTGTTATCAATTAATTGAGCCTTCTACTATATCAGATGTATGAATTTTTAACAGAATAATTTACCGATTCTTTTTGAGAAACTATATTAACATTTAAGACATTTAAGACTACACCGGATTCGTAACTAATTTAGCGTTTAAACACTTGGATGTCGATCTGGGAAGAGGATGTTTAACGACATATGAGGAAGATATGAGATTAAGTGATTCCGTTTAATCTTAAGCAGTGTGTGTAATGCTTTGAAATTCTTATGTGTAATAAAAAACATTCACTACTATTACTTCTCGTTATACAGGTGATTAAGATGACGAGTTTAATCTGTCTTGTCCTCGCCATTGGCCTGGTCAGCGTGCAGGGAACCTCCATAATTCGACACGTCATGTCCGATGCTCTTGGGCGTAACACAGGTACAATATATATCTGTGCCAGTTGTTTACCTTAGGAACGTACTTTCGTTTGTATTTATGCCCACATTGCTCACTGACATAAGTTGTTCAAGTCTCCACGTGCATATGTGATTTACTCCTCTTGAAAGTATTATACTCTGACACATTGACGATTAACATAAATCTCTAGAATGCACTAAGGATAATCAGAACATTCCGATTAACCTGCATCTCTAGAATGCACTAAGGACAATCTGAACATTCCGATTAACCTGCATCTCTAGAATACACTAAGGACAATCTGAACATTCCGATTAACCTGCATCTTTAGAATGCAATAAGGACAATCTGAACATTCCGATTAAACCGTATCTCTAGAATGCACTAAGGACAATCTGAACATTCCGATTAAACCGTATCTTTAGAATGCACTAAGGATAATCTGAACATTCCGATTAAACCGTATCTCTAGAATGAACAAAGGATAATCTGAACATTCCGATTAATCTGAATCTCTAGAATGCAATAAAGATAATTTGAGCATTCCTATTAACCTGCATCTCTAGAATGCACTAAGGACACTCTGAACATTCCGATTAAACCGTATCTCTAGAATGCACTAAGGATAATCTGAACATTCCGATCATTTTCTTTGTATATATTAATATACCGGTACTATGAAGTTAAAGCTTCATATAATATAAATTACCTTGCAATATTATAAAATGTAGCAATGAATAAAATTCACTGGATTTGTTTTCACACTTTTTGCTACTAATACTTGAATATGTTTTCATTTAACAAAGAAAACGATCACACGAACTTTGATGGCAGAAACGCAATGTTAACCGGTTTAATCCGAAACAAACTTCAAAATCATGGAGCACTAGAGAAAGTCTCTCTCGAGAAGAAAGTAACACCGTCTTTCACGTGCATGAACTCCACTTGCAAATTTTGCGAATACGGATGTAAGTATAATAATTCGTTACATTTGAAATAACGGTGTAAGTGTAGTGTAATAATTCGTTACATTTGAAATAACGGTGTAAGTATAATAATTCGTTACATTTTAAATAACGGTGTAAGTGTTTTTATCCCGTTCAGTAGACTTTTTATGTAGTTATTGTACCTTCATTCTACCTGAGCGTATCAAGTAAATATTGAATTGACATATGTCGACAATCAATTTCTTAATGTTTTATTCATTTTCCTTGTATATTTTCGAATTTACAAGGGATTATGTATCAATTGACTATTTAGGAGACTCCAATCTCATACAGTTGTCGGCGGTTAGACAATTTCTATATCGATAAAATGTATTTGAAACTAAAGTCTTTGATTCGTTTCCTCATGTTTATGATTTGGGATGTGAACGACTTCAGAAATTTTTTTAAACATCCTAAAGAAGTTTCTCACGAAACAAGACAAATTGTATCCAGACGTGGGTTAAGAATGAAACGTTTTCATAGCAATTCATTTGAAGCGTTTTAATTAGACAATTAAATTAGATAATTGCTACAAGGACATAATCAATTTCTGTCAGTATGGTACCCGTTTGGTACCTCAGAAATAGCTTGATCATTTATGTTTCCTTATCAGGCCTTTCTCAAACAAGGTTTGAACTAGCCTGCTTAGAGGTTTCCTGGTTACAATAATACATGTAGTGTTCTTTGTAACGGAATTATGGCAATACCAGTATATAAACTCTTGCAGTGGCGTTATTCCAGAAACCCCGAGTTTTATGTCAAGAAAAGGGGATTTTAAAAGCATATTTTATTTCTTTCTCTCAATAACAAAAGAATGATTCATTTTGAAGTATTACGAAAATTTAATTGTTCGTCTAGAACAAGACCCAAATCCTGAATAGCGTGCACGTGCGTGCCACGACAGTGCTGTAGGGGGAGCAAACCCATATCCCCAAATTCATGATTAGTAACATCGCTTTATTTCCTTTATACTGGAAACATTTAAAATTATATGTTTTGACGGTTTGTTCAACAATGAAGTCATTTGTAAATATTCGTGTTTACCATGAATTCTGGATGATTTTATTGATAAAACCAGTGCAGAGTGAGCTCTTCAATTAAACAATTCCTATATTGGTTGATTTATTGAACGAAGAAAGGTCCAATTATGTTTATAGTATACTAAAACTGAAGACGTTGTGCAGCTATTGTGAAATTGACTAAAATTACACTATGTGCGAAGTTAGAAAAAGAGTAAAATCAGTTTTCATAACTTGGTAAACTTGAAGCTGCACTTGAGAGATATTGATATTACAACTGACTTCAGTAGATATAAATGATCTTAATGTTAGTAAAACAAAACGCAATACATGTGAAAGGCAGAGCCCGTACATTATAACGTTTCATCAAAAAACAGTTTTCATGTCATCATGACTCAGACAATAACTCTATAACAGCCTAAATTAAATTCCGTTGCCACAATCCAGAAAATATGAATCGTCATGAGAATTATTTAATCTGGCTATAAATCGCGACCGAGAAAAGAATGATAATTTGTACAAATGCTGTATTCAAGGTGAGCACTCAGCATGGACAATTATGAAAGATAGGTCATGCAATGCAAAGTTTTCACAGTTGGAACATTAACCAGGGTACGCAAAAATCCACTTACATAAACGTTTTCTAAGCTACAATAGCCCCAACAATAGTTCAACAAACTACATGCTAGAAAATGTGTCATGTATGAATAACTATGTCGTAATCCTGCTTCTCCTGTAACTTGAAATAAGTATCACTTTCTATGCGAAGTATTATGTCATCTGGTCGAACCATGCTGTCATTCCAAATCGAAGGCTTTCTTATAATTCCGATCCAAAGAGATAAACTGCTATTAGACAAGAATTCGCGATATACATTTGTGGTCATTCAGCAAGGGGGATCTTCTAAGATACAAGCCTTTATAACTACACAATAAATGTACTTGTGTTTATGCCACTACTATCCCAAAACTCAAATAGTGGGTTATTGGCTGACACGTGAATGAACATGTGAGATTATTGTTTCAAGTAATATATTCATTGACTTGACTCGATATCAATAAAACACAAAGGCTTGTGCATTGAGCTGAAATCTGTATTGAAAAGTTTTAAATATAAAATATTCATTTCGATTTTCAGCTGTGTAATGTGATTTCTACGATTTATTTTGAAAAAGATGAGTATATAACAAAATGATCGAAGATTACTGGTATTCAAGTTTGATTCATGGACTATATTTCATTGACAGAATCAGAAGCTGTGGATCATGTCTTGACGTTTCGCTTCACCTAATGATCCGGACATTCTAACTCCTTTCGTTTTTAAAGGTTCCGTACAATCGGGATCGCAATAATATGATAATAATATACATTTGTTACAAGAATGTCACTTGTTTTACAATTCATTTCACTTACTTACAAAGACAAAGTAAACTTATGTTTACAGATAACTTTTTTGAATACCTCCCCATACCATATAGTTGCACAGGTTGTGTCATTTCATCACAATTAGTTTTGAGTAAAATCTCCTAAACGTTGTTTTGTACAGATAACCACATGACATATGTCAATAAAACATTTAACTTTGTATCACATCAGGCATTTTCAAATAGAAATTGCGGGAATAGACATTTCATGCGAGTACTCTTGGTGAAGAGGTTCGATTTAGTTATGTTTAGCGATATATTAATAATAATAATAATAATGACGTCATCATGATTCCTGTGTGTAAATATTTGCCAAATGAATAGAAAAACACATCAAGATTCAGATTTGAACTAAAGATGTGTAATCAGCCAAACATTATCCTACCATAAACCATGTATGTTCAACCAATCACCCCAATCATATATCCGTTAATATAAATGACATATAGACATATATCTTTCTCATACTAAGTCACAATTATGATCGTATTTTTCTCTGCAGTTTGCCTCAATGTGGCCTACCAGTCAGAGCCTGACAACTTTGAAGTTAAAGGTACCTTTTTAGACGGATATGTATTCAGCAGCACTATTAATGGTAAGAAAATACTCTTTTGTGCTGATTCTTCTTGCGGAATTCGAAATGATATTTATGTGTTGGTCGTTGGCGCAAATATACAAGGCTATATTTGTATATATATATATATATATATATATATATATATATATATATATATATATATATATATATATATATATATATATATATATATATATAGGCTAACGTGTGGATATGGATTCCAACGAAAAATTGAATTTTGTAGAGCGTGATGTCCCGTGATTATTGTCAGCAAGCGGGAAGGTGCATGTGTATTGTATTACGATGTAGCATACGCCGATACCAACTGTTTTAAACGTTTTGACTTTTGGGTGAAAATAATACGAAAGATTGTTAAAACAGATGCATACATATCTTTGCAAATATTTCCCAAATTAGCAATTTGCATTAAAACGATCATAAAAACATTTCATTCACCATAACTATACAAGCTTTAACTATTAGCATGCTGGAATATAAAGTAAATTAGAAGAGGCCTTGTACTAAATTATAATATTCCCATCGTGTTAAATAATCTGAATTCACGAAGTCTTCCGAGGCATACTGGAACAATCATGGCGAACAGTTCACGACTTATAAAAATAGAGGAAATTAGGGGTTACAATCATGAACACGTCATGATGTATGCAGTACAGATTAATTGTGCAGTACAAGCATTGCTATGAAGCCGATGTTTTCTAAAATCATGTTTCCTAGTCGTAAAGAATTGAGCCATACCGTTACCATTTCTGCAGCGTTGCACGTTTTAGTCATGTCTAGCACGGGGGCATCATGTCACATACATATAGCATCGTATCCCACCTAGTCATGTCATCCTGACAGCAATCCGAAAACTGCTAACGCCACCCTCTTAATGTTAAGCGCCAAGTAAGGCAGCTGCTATTAACATTCTTATAATTGTTAGGAATGACTAGCTTGCTGTTTGAATACATGAGCACACGTGTCAAAGGCGGGCGCTCCAAACACACAGACCACCACGGCAATTAATATCCTTTTCAATAGTGCATTGTTAATTGACACCATAATGTGTGTCGTTTCCATTTTCTGTTGCTCATGCTGCATTGCGAATTCCTAATAAAACTATCGCAACCAATATCAATGCCTCAGATAAGCGCTAAGTTTGATGGATCTTTGTGTCACCTATTGACTATGAGCCACCATCACATGCGTTTAAATTATCAAACAATATCAGACTATTCCTTATATGTTGACGACTTTTTGATCTGCAATAGGTCAAAGAGTATGCGTCATGTTGAAGGTCGACTACAGATAACATCTGCAAAGTTCATAAATGTAGAGCAAACAGACGCGTTAACATTCAAGAAATGAAGCAGTCATGACTTTTTGTGTGGCCATTACGTCATTGTCATGACAACATATTTCTTAATCATGACAATTGTTTTATTGTATTGTACAGAGAGCACATGTTTAGGACATACTTTCGATCTTAAACGAACTTGTTTTATCCTATATTTGATACAGTAAAGACAAATGACAAAACTATATTGATTTAATACGAAATGTGGCAAGCTCACACTATGCGGTAATCAGCAGACCATTTACAAGATCGAGACTTGGTACTATGTAACGATCAGTCGCTAGGCGTTATCAAACAAACATAGTGAAAGGGTACGTAAATCTTCCAAGGATGTCATGAAGACACCTGTTTCCCCAATGCAAGATTCCATGTACTGACTTCACATATTGCATGCATGAGCCTGTTCGTCGTTTTGGGAACATATATTAAATTAATTCTCGACAAATAAACTTAAGATATATAGAACAAATCGGAGGGATTAGATGACATTGTTCGATCGAGTATCGGACACTCATTCTTGAAACACCCTTACCTCCTGAACGCTTCTCTTATGCTGAAATGTGCTCCCTGATCGTGCCAAATGCCAGTAGAGCACAATCTCTTCACATATGTCGTGTTAAGGTGGACAAAGGTAATTTAAAGACTGATTCGTAAATAATGAAATTAAATATATGTTTTCATGGAATAGGATCGGAACAGGAAACATTTTCTTTTTCTACATGATTGAGACCGATAAATCTAGCATCTGTTGTTTGCGCGCTACCCTCCTGTTAGTAAATCGCATCAAAGGTCATGTAATATTCATTAAAAGACAGACAGTTTGTGAAGTCATGGTCAGGATAAAGACTGAGAAAGGTGTATATGCTGGAACATTTATTTACCGAGATAGCAAAACAAATTTCAGTTTGCAAAGTTTGTTAGCGTGACATTGATTACCGAATATCCAGTGTTGATTACGATAATGTTTAAATGATAGAAATAGCTAATCAATTATAATAAAAGGTAACATTCTCGCTTTATATAACAAGATTATTACAAACATCTCAAACATAAAAAATGTGTAAAACAAGAATCAGCGCTTTTTCAAAACGAATTTCATTCCTTTAAAATATAATACCCAAGGCATGTATGTCCTTCACTCCAGAAACTTCAAACAGTTCAAAACACAAATGCCCGGATCATCTTTAGAGTACCACGATCGATCAGAACACACCTCCCCACTGATCTGTACCCTACACTGGCTATCCATTCGAGCCAGAATCAAACACAAAATTTGTTTTCTGTGTTACGTTTCACTGACGGACCCCAATCCATCATACCTATCCGGCCTCACCAGTGTGTACACACCAGCAAGATACGTATGCTCCTCTCCTGAAAATCGTATGCTCATTTGTCCCACTATCAAAACGAAGTCATATCGACAACGTTCTTTTGCATAACCGAACCCAGCGATGTGGAACGAATTGCCCATTGAAATTAGACACAAAGACACAGTGAACCCTTTCAAGACTGTTCTTAAAACTCACCTTTTTCGCCTGCAAGAACAAACCTAAAGACCTAATAATGTTTTGTACCTTAAATATTTTCAGCATTTTTTATGTGTTCCAATTTCATGTTTTTTTTCCTTCTTTAGTCATATCATTATACATGATTGAAAGCGCTTATAGGTTCTAAAGATTAGGCGCTATACAAAGTCCTCATTATTATTATTATTATTATTATTATTATTATTATTATTATTATTATTATTCTGACTGAAATAATGATTAGAGTTATTCGTGTTCCTGGCTCAGGTAAAAGGCAAGATTGGAATGTAGATACATAAAACAGGGACCACATGTTCGCTGTAGACTAATTGTTTCACCATTTCTAAGTCCCCAATGCATCAGAGAACCAAATTATTCAGCAAAGTTTCTTATTCGCGCTCTTTTGTTTTTGTTTCTAGTGAGGCCATGGCGTGACTGCGAAACAATTGAGACGGCGTTCATATCAATCTATGCCTGTTTCATGCTCAGTAATGTAAAAATTATGAACGGTCGTGTGTGTTTGGATTTAGATGTAGAAGCAGGTTTCCTCTTGGAAAAGAAATTTTCGCAAATATGTATATAAGAAATACGTTATTACTAAAAACTCCTCACTGAATGACAATACAGTAAAATACATTTATCAGCTGAAGCCATTTAATTATCGTGTCAATTTTAAATGAAAGACATGCTATATTTGTATACGGTCGAAACTTATAACATGACTATCCCTGAACTGTGGAAAATATTATATCAGATGTTGCGGTTGAATTAATGTATCTATTTTAAATAAAATATTTTATATTCTAATACGTTTTAGTCCATTGTTGCTTTTTATTCTCTTTTCCAATAGAAGCAATATTTATTTCGTGGTGCGGCTACTTAACTTGAATAATAACTTATCATTAACGCTTACCAATACTGAAGTAAGATAATCATGTGGACATGTTTTTTGTTCATATGGCTTACTTAACATAGCACGTAACCATTGTAAGTGAATGGATTCCTTAGCACCGATGAACAATCTACGTAGACTATCACTAAACGTTATATATTGTTGAGGGAAGTTATTTTATTTTAATCAGACAGTTTCTTCCAAAGAATAAGGCATGGCTAATATGCATATTATCTTCTTATCGAATTCATCCCATGTTTTCAAAAGTTAACGTTAATGAATAAACTTCAGTTTATGGCCTCAGAGGCTATCGTACGGACTGAAATTCTAATTAAATTTTTTTTGGTTGTATTTTCTTCTTGTAAGACTTTGCTGTATAAAGTTATCTGCAAGCAAAATTGGATTCTTGCATATAAGTTTTGCACTGATGAGACATTCTTACCGAAGCTAATCCAGTATTAGGAAAGTCACTCATATTTTCATGCACATGTCTACTCTAATGTAAAGAAAATATAATCCACTCAATGTTTCAGGTTAGGTTGTACATATCTCTCGTCGTCCACGTGCAACACACCTGTATTACAGTGTCACAGAATGTAATGTTTCAATCATTCAATTTTAATGTTACATTACTAATCTACGAGTGTAACTGTTGTGTTCATATTAGATGCCAATCCATCTAGTGATACATTTGACAAAGTGTTTATTGTAATCCGTAATTTATAGTACTGCATTATCTGATAAACGTGTTTCTTTTAAAATCAAAAATATATTTTATTATCGTTATCTGAATTTGAGTTTGCATCTAGTTTGTTAGGCAACATTCTCCTGTGACAAAACCATACGATCTACAACAGTCAATAGTTTGGGTGACACTCTTGGCTTCATTTAAGGCATATAAGGAAGTTATATAAAAATAAAGACCAGTTGTTTACAATTATATGAATTAAATCACGTTTGCGTTGAATTACATGGTTCTAGATCCTGCTGATGGTACAAAACAATTACGAATATACTGTTAGAATAAAGTTTAATAAAACATGTTTTTTTTTATAAAAAAAACAACACTCAAGCATTTGCAAAATCAGCCATTCAGATGTACGTTCAATGTTCTCGGTCAATATCATGCATCTTTACGATGTTGCATAGTTACGTAAATGTACGTAAGTTAATCAAAACCGGAAACAACTGAAATTCAATAAGATTATGTCCAGTTCAGTTAATCAGATAACTTAATTAGTATGCAGGAAGCTCGATCATGGAGATAACTAATGTGAGTTCTGAACAATGCGTTTACTTAAGGACAAATAAGAACGTTCTTGAAGTATCAGCACATACAATCATGTTAAAAATGTATCTATATTTTAAACGGGACTGTATGACTTTAATATACTGTTTGTATTTGAAATTTCATCAGAAAACAAAACATATACATTTTTGAATGCAACTCAATATTCCATTCTGTGTATCCTTTTTTGGACATTTGCTAAAACAATTTAATATATGTTTCATTCAATATAATACAGTTGAATTAATTTTCCTGAAATTAGACAGATAACAATAGCGCTCAGTAGAAATATGGCGTATGCTGATTTTAAAAATATAGGTCTCTTTACAGTTTCTGACTATTGGCTTATATATATATATATATATATATATATATATATATATATATATATATGGTGAATTGTACTTACAATTATTGCTTTTAGTTAAAATGTCTTTCGATTGTTGTATTGTCTTACTACAATTACTCTATTGAAATGCCCTATATTTGCCGTTCTTGTCTTATTAATACAATCTAAAATATCAAATCTGTAAAAAAAAAATCGAGGTTAAAAATTTATAAAATTTACTACAAACCCGATGTCTTGTACATGGGTGATGATGTTTGATAATCTAGCAATCAATCTTACCAGTGTTGTGAAAACACACTAGACACTTACATTTACCGTATATAAACAGATTAACTCGTCTGCCTCATAACTACAAGAAACATTTTGTTATTCCATTGTTCCAGAATTGGGTTTGTATAACAGAAAATTAGCAACAATATACTTCCAGGTCATTAAAAAGACACGTACACTTTATACATACATACATGCGTGCATCCGTGCCCACACACACACACACACACACACACACACACACACACACACACACACACACACACACACACACACACACACACACACACACACACACACACACACACACACACACACATACATACATACATACATACATACATACATACATACATACATACATACATACATACATACATGTTATTGTTGTAGGGTTTAACGCCATATTTCAGCACACGATAGGCTATACATGGCGGCCAGTATTATTGGTGGAGGAAGAACCCGGGAAAACCCAGAAAGAACCACTGACCCACAAGAAGGTACTGGCTAGCTTTTTCACAGACCCACATTGGCCGAATCTGAGACTCGAATCCACGCAGACAGAGGTGAGATGGCAGTGATCCGTAACGAAGAGCGCTTTAGACCACTTGACCACTCGGGGCCCCACATACATACATACGTACGTGCGTGCGTGCGTACGTGCGTACGTACGTGTCTACCTACCTACTTACATACATGCATAGAAAGACAAACAGACAATATATAGACAGACAGACAGGGAGACAGATAGATAGATAGATAGATAGATAGATAGATAGATAGATAGATAGATAGATAGATAGATAGATAGATAGATAGATGATAGATAGATAGATGATAGATAGATAGATAGATAGACAGACAGATATATAGATAGATAGATAGATAGATAGATAGATAGATAGATAGATAGATAGATAGATAGATAGATAGATAGATTGTGTGTCATTAACTTTATGTACCTTGTATCCGAATTATCCAATCATGTCACATTCATGATGTGGTTTATACAAATATAGATTTACAGCTACGACATATTGCAGATGTGAAGTTGATTCACTCGTTAAATTCCATTTTATAAACCAATCTCTCAGAGAAGCATGAACTAATTGGTTAGTAAGATGAAATGTAAACTAGTATTATGGGTCGTTAATAATCAAACGATATGTATAACATAATGGAATCAATTTATTTTAGCCTAAAAGGATTTTTGAGAGATAGAGCAGCGATTAGTAAACTCGCTGATGCAGCAAATGTCATGCGCTCTGTTGCTAAAAATTGGTTAGCAAGACAGGAGAAACGGTTAATTTATCTGTAACCACCTAAACGAATTCAGTACGCACAATTTGATATCAACGCTCTTTATGAAGTTGATCAAGATGATACTTTGCTTTTATCACACGATTCCATTAAAACTGGTAGACGTCAATCACTCGTATACAAATACGCTGTTGACGTTGCCAGCAGTTATTTTGAAGCAGAACCACTATAATGTAAACGGTAACTGAATTTGCATCTGTTTTTGAGCGAATGTTTCAACGTAGTGATGTACGATGGCCACAGTTACTACATGTTCATCCTGGCAAAGAATTTATCGGTCAAGTATTATCTCTGCTGGAGAAAAGCATCATGTCAAAAACTGTCGAGGACATGCCGCAATTCATCGCGATCAGGCAATCATTGACAGATTTAATCGAACACTTGCTGAGCAGTTGTTTGGATATCAATATGCAAAGGAAATATCCTTGAACAATGTTCAAAACGACATGAGATCTCGTGAATGGGTTGCAAGACGAGCAAGTGTGATTGTTGCATTAACTAATGAAATTGTTCATCAAATGTCTGGGAAACCGTTAATGCGATCACAAAATAACATATACCAATACAAACTGTCTCCTGTGGCGATATTTCGCGATTTTGTATTAAAAGTGTGTGTGTGTGGCTCCAACCCCAAGGAATTTCATATGCACCTTCGCAGTATGTTAACCAATGTGGTGAGTGCAGGCTTCTTTTAGGGGGATCATGAAACTAAAAGATCTTGACAACCCTCTGAATCTCTAAAATTTTCGTTTGGATTAGGAATCGTTGAGGGTTTCCATGAAAGAATTTTTGGAACCGCCAAAAATAAAGAGCATCATGATGTGAGCTCACTGAAAAACATTCAGAAAGACTGTCAGCCACGTGCAATATTTATCAATCGAAAATGAATAACAACACGTGCAATATTTATCAATCGAAAATGAATAACAACACGTGCAATATTTATCAATCGAAAATGAATAACAACACGTGCAATATTTATCAATCGAAAATGAATAACAACACGTGCAATATTTATCAATCGAAAATGAATAACAACACGTGCAATATTTATCAATCGAAAATGAATAATAACACGTGCAATATTTATCAATCGAAAATGAATAATAACACGTGCAATATTTATCAATCGAAAATGAATAATAACACGTGCAATATTTATCAATCGAAAATGAATAATAACACGTGCAATATTTATCAATCGAAAATGAATAATAACACGTGCAATATTTATCAATCGAAAATGAATAACAACACGTGCAATATTTATCAATCGAAAATGAATAACAACACGTGCAATATTTATCAATCGAAAATGAATAATAACACGTGCAATATTTATCAATCGAAAATTAATAATAACACGTGCAATATTTATCAATCGAAAATGAATAACAACACGTGCAATATTTATCAATCGAAAATGAATAATAACACGTGCAATATTTATCAATCGAAAATGAATAATAACACGTGCAATATTTATCAATCGAAAATGAATAACAACACGTGCAATATTTATCAATCGAAAATGAATAACAACACGTGCAATATTTATCAATCGAAAATGAATAACAACACGTGCAATATTTATCAATCGAAAATGAATAATAACACGTGCAATATTTATCAATCGAAAATGAATAATAACACGTGCAATATTTATCAATCGAAAATGGATAATAACACGTGCAATATTTATCAATCGAAAATGAATAACAACACGTGCAATATTTATCAATCGAAAATGAATAACAACACGTGCAATATTTATCAATCGAAAATGAATAATAACACGTGCAATATTTATCAATCGAAAATGAATAACAACACGTGCAATATTTATCAATGGAAAGTGAAATAATAACATATGCAGTATTTGTCAATAAAAAATGAATAATAACACGTGCAATATTTATCAATCGAAAATGGATAATAACACGTGCAATATTTATCAATCGAAAATGAATAACAACACGTGCAATATTTATCAATCGAAAATGAATAACAACACGTGCAATATTTATCAATCGAAAATGAATAATAACGTGCGATATTTATCAATCGAAAATGAATAATAACACGTTTAATATTTATCAATCACAAATGAATAATAACAGGTGCAATATTTATTTATATTCGACTTTTTAAATTCTATCTTGACTTGTCAAGGATAATATTTATTCAGATTATAATATTTAATCTAATTCATATTGAAAACAATTTCCTGCCTGAATAATATTATGTAATTTTCTGTTTTCAGCATGATTTTCATTTTTTTAGTAATATTTACTCCATCAAATTATAAAATCTGACTGTATTGTGTACTTCTGACTATTGTACAAAAGATAGTACCATTTACCTCCCAAAATGATAAAATCTGACTGTATTGTACAATTGCTAGTACTATTTACCTCCCAAAACTATAAAATCTGACTATATTGTATAATTGCTAGTACTATTTATCTCCCAATCGAACTGATTTTCATTGTTATTGTATCATTTATTGCATCCAATTAACGACAAATCAGCAGAGAAAATAAATTATGTTAGACATATATAGGATTAAAAATTACAAAATTGTTATTATACATTTCTTTGATGAGATTTGTATTATTCTGAGTACCATCTATCACATTAATTTGATGAAATTATTTGATAATCTGATATACGTTTAAGTAATATACCCACCAATATGAAACTTATAGCGAATTAGATAATATTTTAAGGCGACCAATTTCAATTCAAGAATGTGCATATTTTAAAATCTGATACCTGTCACACGGAATCGTAATAATATGTTCTCACTGCAGCGCATCTAACTGTACCTGCGTTAACACAAATTCATCATCGCCGTATTCAACAGTAATCATTTCAACACTAAATTGTTCTTACTTGACTATGTAAACGGTGGATAGTGTAAATAATGTTCTGACCGCATTTTCAAGTATATTTTTGCTGTGTATAAGAACTCTCACGAGTTGGTAAATATTTACATTCCATTGATTAATAATTAATATTTAAAACGCCAACTTCAACTCTGCGTAAATTTCTTTGTGATTAAAAATCGTTTAGATTTCCCATATAAATATATATATTCATAATGCATGTCTCAAATGAAGCAAATGTCCGGTTTGGTCAGTAAGTTTGAAATGCATCCATGATAATAGAGAATTTTGACAGATAATTTGGATTGTTGGGTTCTTGTACAATTAAATATGCAGGAGGTATTTGAGGTGTAAATGTATAAAGAATTTATCCTGGCTGAGCCTGACTGGATTTTGCAAGATCTATTTGATAGCTGAAATCAAATGCACCACCCAAAAGATTAACTCCGATCGTTGATGTTATATTAACATTTCCTAGTGAAATATAACAATCTCCGTCGTGTGGATCATTGTTACGTCTTAGAATAGTTGCTGGTGGGGCTATTATTTCCCCAAACTACAGCGTCAGGAAAATATTCGTCGATACATTTTTAATTGTCCTTTATTAAATTTTGGTACTACAAAAAAGTGCATTCGTCTGGTTATTCATATTCTTTTTCTGATTATTGTATGATAACTTAGAAATGGCTTTAAACGAAAGAGAAGAGCGTGGTTTACTAATGCTTCAATAAAAGTTTTATTAGCATAAATCTAATCTGTTTATATTTAATTAGGATGTTGTATTGTTTCAATGATCTACTGATGTGCATCATTGTTGTAATATTGTGAGAACAACTCAAACATATTTCGTATTTTTTGATTGATTGATTCATCACAGAATCAGTGGGATCAGAATACAATTTATAAACGTTCATATGATTTATCTCAATCTGGAAAGTATAAAGACGATATGCACCACCAGTTCCATCTCATATATAATTTGTTCGATATTCTGGAATGTTTATTTAAAACATTTCATCTGTGATAAAATCAGCGAGTTTCAGTTCTGGCTGTCATTGATATTCTGGTGGAACATTAGGCCATCCTGGCAGATTTCGGATTGATGAATGATACACCTCTACATCATAATCCAGCTAGTTTATTGATATCGCGTCTGATTCTGATAGCGTTTGTTCGTGAACAGTGATATTTTGGATTCTCTTCCTGTAATTTTGCATTTGAGCACGTATATATATTTGCTATGATATTAAGAAGACTGGTAATTGTTGTTGCAGCGGAATACAACTTTTTATAATTGCTGGTGATGATTGTTATTGTTGATAGCATAAAGCCGGTTCTTGCAATAACAGCGGATTCCGAATACATAATAATATCCACAACAACTACAAGTCTGCGATATTTTTGTTTCTTTTACTTTATACCTGTCAACAAGATTTTTCAGTTTGATTTGACATACATATTTGGTTGTATCCGTAATGTTGAACGTTGATCGGGAGACTCATATTTTAATTAGTAAGTAATACATTGAGATGTTTCAGCGACTAATTCCAGACACCACAGTAAGACGCTGCAGTGAATTTATTTATCAGATCGTTCAAGCATAAATGTTTCTTCGTCTTCTTTTTTTTAATACAATATAAATGGTTCTATAAATAATATCGGTTAAATTACGCCAGAGATGCGTGGATTATATACTAAATTTTGCACGGCTGAACACAGACAGCCCATACACACCGGAGACTTCCACGATATATTTAATAGTGTTATTTAGCTGTAACATGTTGATGATCCTGATGACACTGTGTATACCACGTTGGTACTTTGCGTGTAAGGAATTCTAATCAAATTAATTATTTTAACAATATCAGGAATTCTACTGAAAATAATAATAATAATAATAATAATAATAATAATAATAATAATAATAATAATAATAACAACAACAACAACAACAACAATAATGAGGACTTTGAATAGCGCCTAATCGTAAGAAACTCTAAGCCCCTTACAACATCTATAATCATATGAATACAAAAGAGAAAAACAACACCAAACACTATGAAATTAGAAAGCATACAAAATGCTGAAAATATTTAAGGGATGAAACATTATTAGGTCTTTAAGTTCGTTCTAGCAGTCGAAAAAGGTGAGTTTTAAAAGCACTCTTGAACGAGATCACTGTGTCTTTGCGTCTAAGCTGAATTGGCAATTTATTCCACGTTGCTGGGGTCTAATATGCAAAAGAACGTTGGCCATACGAATTCTGTTTCATAGTGGGAATAATGTGTATTGTCAGAAGAGTATGATGACGTGTTTTAGATTTATTCTAATGTCATCTAGAGTACTCTACGCTATCGTGAATAGCTCTGTAAATTAATCTCCGATAACATCTAATCGTTGATTAATCGTTTCAATATTCGACATAGCTGTTTTAATATCGCCGAGTTTTGTGTTAATTTTAGAGTATTACGTCAACAAACAATGGATTCCCAAACATTATCTGTGATTTTGTTGATTTTATTTTTAACTTTCTACGAAGATCAGAAAACATGTTCACGTAAACTTCATATTCATAATCTGGTATCTATTGTAGTATAGTTATTGTCTACATATTTTTACAGCATGATATTTCTCTTAAAGCGGTAATATAATTACCACCAGCAGCAGAGAGGGCGAATAGGACTACTTTATAGAAGTGTCTTTTTTGGCAAACCAAAGCTTCCTCCGAAATCGTAAAAAAGCGTCTATTTGGCAAACCAAGGCTTCCTCCAAAATCGAACAAAAACGTTTCCTTTCGTTGTCGCGTCTTCCCAGCTGCTATGGGGGTAAAAATATTTGATCTAGTCCGATACGATATCGTGTTTTCGGATCTGATAAATTTGTAGTTATAAATCCGTGCGGGATAGCATGAGCACCAAAGAAATTTCGAAATTATTTAATGTCCATGTCACCGACACATCAATATTGATAAATATTTTGTAGTGTGTATTTTCCAGTTCCGTTGAATACACTTACTAAATTGCAATTTTCTCTAATTACACTTGGAATCTGAGCGTAATTTTGAGTGACATATATCACGTCTGTGTTTTTATGTCGTCCTTGAGAAAATATTTTGGCAGGGTTTTTTTTGTCGTTCCAACATTACATCACCGGATAAAACAAGATTATTAATACTTTTATCGAGGTCTTCCACGGATGGAGCCTCGTCAACATCCGTGATAAACTCGATGATATCCTCATCGATTTCCGATTTTTTGCTTTCTCGTTAAAATCCTTTAACACTTGATAACATCGCTGATCGTCTGCGCTAGGAGCATTCAACTACAATTTGTCCCATTTCATCCATCTCGTTATCAAATTAAGTAACTGCGTCTTGCCGCTTCCAGATGGTCCGATTATAATCATACGAATAGAATTTGGTAGCACTGCATGATGCTTAACTGGTTCTCGTGTTTTAGTCACCGAAAAATCAATTACATTCATGTTATTATAAATAAATTATGGATCTATATTGTGTGAAATGTAAGAAGCGTACTAGCACAAACGACTTGACGACGATTACAATTAAAAATAACAGATCAGCACTTGTTGGTAAGTGTGTACAATGTGGTACAAAACAATTTAGATTTGTTTCTATGAAATATGGAGATGCTTTTAAAAAAAACGAGGAGATGATATTGCAGCCAAGTTAATAAAACTCCCAGGAACACCATGGGCAAAATATCCAGGAGAAAAACACCTTCCAGGGTATAGTTATTGTGGACCTGGGACCAGACTCGATATCAGATTCGATGATCAAAACCAACCCAAACCCGCTCAATATCCAATAAATATATTGATAAGGCGTGTCATGCTCATGATGTTGCTTATAAAAGCAGTAATCTACAACACAGACATATTGCAGATGTGAAATTAATTCATGCGTTGAATTCTATCGCTGATAAATCCTTCAAAGAAAAATTGGCTTCATGGTTGATAAAATTGGCGATGAAAAGTAAATTGATGTTGGGTGCTGGTAATTAATAACATCATGGAATCTATTTATTATTCTCCAAGATGATACTGGAGAGGTAAATCAGCAATCGGTAAACTCGCTAACGCCGCAAAGGTGAAAAATACCTCTGCAGCAGATTGGTTATCCAAACAGGCGATATGGCAAATTTATCTACCACTGCCTAAACAAATTAACTTCTCGCATTTTGATGTCAGTGCACCTAATGAGGTTCATCAGGCTGATATATTATTTCTGCTGCATGATGGTGTTTATACGTATGCACTAACCGTAGCTGATGTTGCGAATCGATGCAAACAAGCAGAACCGCTAAAGACAAAATCATCAACTGAAGTGGCTTCTGCGTTTGAAAGGATTTATCGACGAGGTCCTCTGCATTGGTCCAATCTATTACAAGTTGATCCTGGCAGGGAATTTCAGGGTGCAGTGTTATCAAGAATGAAGCATCATAATGTCACCATCAGACGAGGACATACTGCACTACATCGCAATCAGGCAATTGTTGAACGATTTAATGGCACACATGCTGAGCGGTTATTTGGATATCAATATGCGAAGGAATTTATTCAGGATAAACGATCTCGTGAATGGGTCAAGAGATTATCAGGCATAGTTACCTCGCTGAATAATGAGATTACTCGAACAATCAATATGAAACCTAACAACGCGATTAAAAAAAAGTATTTATCTGTAAAACCACAAAATGAGTTTTCAAAACAACCAATAGTCTGCAATGTCACTGTTAGATAGTTATATGAACCAGGAGAGCTCAAAGGTGGCAAAACAAAGTGCTACTGATCCTATTTGGAGTATCACCTCACATTAAATATCTATCATAACGAGATCTACGGGTAGACCGCCAGTCTGTAGGTTGGATTCAACTGCTCCTCACCGTGGATTTACTCGGGAACAACTACAAGTGATACCCAAGGATATTCAATTACCGCCGCGTGGTCTTAACTAGCACCTCTGCGTCTGTTGCACTCAAGACAAGTCAGTATTACATTATCTCTGGTATGACCTACGCTGCTATTCTTTCTGTCTACGGTAAATAGGTAGGGGTCTTTATCCGACCAATACCAACGCATTATACATTTGCAAATCGCGCAGTGATTATTCTGTTGTTGTTTCATTGTGATTATAAAGTCGGCATCAATAACAAATTGCTGTTATTTTTTTTTTTGTTCTGTTGTTTATGAGAGTTTTGTTCTGATTATATCATCGCTGACAATATCACTTATCGTTGTTTTATTATAATCTAAAACAATTTTTCGAAGTTGATTTATTCTTCGTACTCTGGACACAGCAAGGTAAACTAAATTCGACCATTCGATGCGATTATCTATGATCCAAACAATTGTATAGGATATAGTTAACCCCTGCGAAGAATGTATCGTCGCTGCGTATCCTATCTTCCATGGGGATTTATCAGCACTCAATGCATCTTCGACGACATTGATATCAACCAACACAATATCATTTAACACTTGAATCTGCTTCTCTGTCAAGCCGGGAATATCAACTTCGATATTTTATCTTCGTGTATCTGTAGGCCTATAACACAGCGGCACTGAAAGTGCTGCAAATTTTTCTATGTGTGTGTTGAATAACTTCATATGAAGTGTGTCTCAGACTATCTATCTATTTGCCACCATCAAATCATTTGGTCTCCACGCCTCCCAAAAATCATTTAATGGGGTTTCCGAAATTATTTCACTTGCTATTTCACACTTAATTACATTCGGTTGTAATCTGATTAGTTTCTAGAACCCAAATAATTATTTATCAAGTGCTCTATGAACGGTATTAATTTCTTCATAATAGTCTACAAAATTCCTTAGCCAATCATGTGGAGACAAACCGACAAATGGTGGTGGTTGACCATGATCGCCATACATTACATCACTTTTGTATTCACTAGCAGTAACCACACGAGAAACCTTTGTAATACATCTAACAACACTGTGCATATCTCATCCCAAATGATGATTTCAGGTTTATATTTCTATCTCATTCGATCAGGAGTCCATTCGTCACCTTTGCATCGAAAGAAACTATGATAAGTGCAAGCATTAATTCCGCGCTGTTTCATCCCTCTTGCAAGTCTGTATTGGTGTTAGCACAATCATGTTTGATTTCCCTCGAAATAATTCAATCGCACGAGTCGTCTTCCCTGACCCACCACAACCGTTGAAATAACTGGTTTTACATCTACATATTAGATCGGAACACAACGGTGCATTAGATAGTTCTGATATTTGTTTTTTTTTTCAAGTAATTGTTTTCAATCGTAACATCTGCAGATTTGGAGTAATCACGCAGTATTTCATTTTTAATTCTCCATGATCCCAAACTCTCGTCTGAATTAGTGAATTCAGCCACTGCTTCGCTATATTTTACGTCTATATAAAATGAATCAGTGGCTACTCTAACTGCGGTGTTATGAAATCTATTTATCATCGAAAGTAAATTAATAGAAGCATAAGCCAGCATAGACGACCTTAAGTACGTATATTGAGGATTTTCTCCATCTGTGTAAGTAACAATTGAACCTAATTTGGTTCCATCGGATGACAAAGCGTCTTTACGATCGACGTCTATACCCCTAGATATTACATATACGATTATAAAATCGTATTCAGCATCATCTATAATTAACCGCGAAGAATATCGTTTGTGGTCGTATTTTCTCCTTGTGTGAACTTACCAATTATTCTTCTACCGAAATCTTTTGCGTGTTTATTTCTAACTTCAAATATTTCTTTGGACCATTTCCCGATATATTTTTCGGCGAGATCGGGGAATCGCTTTTTGTTTTCGCTGATTATACTATGTAGACTATCGGGTTATAGTAACCAGACTTCAGTTTGTTTTTGATATGATATAATTGCTTCACTGACAATCAGCGATATCAGCATTGTAGAATCAATCATATACCGTAATAACACTATTGGCATCCAGTGTTTTTCAGAGATGTGTCTACCAAACCAAACATAACAGCACGGATGAAGTCTTTTAGCCAATTCAAATGATACCACACGAGCGAATCCGGTTAAATCAAAATCGGGCAGTGGTCCATTAATCGCAACACGGGTCATCTCATGTGTGGGATGTCCAAATCTTTTGAAGTATTCAGAACACTCTCCATACCCAAGAAAACTCCATGGATAACATGCAGTCATATCAACCGAAATGATGTTTTCAGGATCGTATTTTGTATTCCATAATTTACCATGTCCGTATTCAACGAAACTTGATTCGATATCTGAGAAAAATTCTACGCGTGTTGGTTTCCATAGATTTCTCTTTCTCGTGAAATGAACTGCATCTGACGGTATTGTAAAACAGTTTGTTAATAATTGTTCGTCGTAATCCGTTGAAAAACCACTAGTTAGTTTTTCATCTTGTCATGGAGGGTTCCGTACGATATATTTCACCATTGAGTCTTACAAATTGATCGAATTTACCCTCTTTGTCTTCAAAACTGTGAAGTAACCACACTGACACAGGATCGTTTTTACTTGACTGAGAAATGAAATCAAATAAATTTCCTCATAATATTTTACGGTTCTATCCCGCGAAAATATTGTTACCGCGGATGCCACGCGTGTGCATTATGGTCAATAATTTTGATTGGAGATCCTCTCGATTTATATTTCGAGTCGTATAATATCTCGCCTGTTACTGTCTCTACGGATATTGGGAATGTTAGTATCCGCTCTAACGCGGGTACATTTAGAACTCTTCATCCGCTCTCCTTCACCGTTAATCCCCATTCATCTATCTTTTGCATCTTAGATCCGTCAATTTGTTTCCACGCAACGCATTTGTAAAATGTTCTATTATTCGTTCTGCTACATAAGTTTTCCTCCCTGACAAAGTCAGCGGCGACAATTTCATTGGTTTTAATTTTTCAATACTCGGTTTATAATTTATCAGATAGATTCCATAAACAACTGCTGTTACAGGATAGGACATCTCGTAATACGGTTTGTCGATCCCAGTCAGAATTCTTGGTTTGGAATCCTGACTCACAGTGACAGTTCTCTTATTTTACAGGATGGGTTCAAATTTGTCGCGTATAATTCAGTTCCCCGTTTCTGAGCGGATAATGAATTTCACTCTAAAAAAATACTTTTTCTTGTCAAGATACGAGATTATCACTGCTGCTCTTTCGTCGTTCATGGTAGCATCAACACTACCATCAATTAGAAATGTTGACCAACAGTGAGATGCTCCATCGCGCTTGAATTCATTAAAACAATCACGGATTCTACCTATCATGCTTCTATCACTTATTAGACCCTTTGGTACATCAGTGGAGACTCTATCGAGATTGAATTCAACATTTTTCCAAGGTGTAATTTTCGATAATCTCTCGAACTCCTCCATATTATTATTAAAACAAGTATTTAAATAAAGAATTTATTATATAATGAATCATTGCAAATGGCTTATGATAGGATCAGTAACCGCTTGTAACAAATCGTGTAGAAATGAATTCTGTGGATATCATTTGCAAAGCGTTTTCGTGGAAGCTTAGGGCCCTACCTTGCATACGATGTGGGGTAGGTGTGCGTGGTATGTCGCAGTATGTCTGAATTGTGGTGGTAAGCGATACAGAGAGTTAAAGCGCTATTATGATAAACGAATCAATGATTCCGTCCTTGCATCTGTCAAGAACGAAATCATAAGAACACCTTAAGACTACATTGATAGATTCTCAAGTAATAATTAAACCAAATAATTAATTACACAAATAATATTATAGTATTTAAATGAACTTAGAATTTCAACCACATTTAGTGATTACCAATTATGAAGCATCTCGTGACGGTATTGTCAGACACCGCAGGCTGAAGTAACCAGTTGTTGTTGACAATGGTATGGGTTATTTGATGGTTAGTGCTGGAGGGAAAAATATTACTGTCACATAATCATTTATGAGGTATTTAACGGATTGATGAAGGAAGGTCTTGTTATTGATCATATTGATGGATGTCCCCAACATAACAGATTGGATAATTTATGAGCTATCACACAAACTCAGAATACCAAATTGGGGGGGGGGGAGGACTGGGAAACACTCGAAAAATGCGATACCCATAAAATCATTTAAAACAGAAAATAATGAAGAAAGAATATTTCAATAAATAAATGAAGCTGGAAAGCATTTCGTTATTTGTAGATATGTTGCAGAGAGTATCACTAGATCAGCGATTTCCATGCGAACCGGACATAGAATTCATTTTACATATGTCTGAATTTTGTTTTGTATTGTATATTGTAGCATTAAAGGGAATAACTCTTGTGGGCTTGTGTGTGTAGTTTTGAAACAACGATAACTATTTTGTTGCAGTCCCGTATCTCAATGGGATAATGGCTTTTTGTGCTGGTTTGACTAGAAAATTTTTAATTTCATCTACAATTTTTAACTACGACTACTACACAGATGGAATCTCGTCCTGTGGCCATCGTTCGAATCTCGTGGCAGGCATTATTGTCGACGGTACCGTTTTGAAGTTTTTTTCTATATAATTGGGGGCTTCAGCCCAAAAAGGTACTTCGTGTACACCTCCCGTCACGTCAAATACGTGACGGTGTGATTTTTACACCCCGGGAAATTAAATTCTTGGGGGAAGGTGTACAACAACAATAGGCGTTCCCAAAATAAACAATAGCATGGATGCAAAAATCTCTATGTCACACTAGGGTAAATCCACAGGATGGTTCAGAATGAACAATCGGCTAAACGAAACGGTCATAGGGTCAAAGAGATAGAAAAATCTCAAAGAAAAAGAACCCTATGAAAGACACAAAGGCCAATAAGGGACCCAGTGAATGATAACCGCTCATTATTAACGAGATTTCAAATTTGAAAAAATAAGGAATTCAATTGTCAGATAAATTAGATTGTAATCAGATTCTTTCTGAATTTCACGATATTGATGATAGCGCTCGGAATAATAGATATGTGTTATCGAAATCCTATTCTTTTATAAAGAGAATTCAACACGCTATTTATGACTCCCTTGCATTCTGTAACGACATCAACAAGTTCGTCCCGTTATTCACTGCAGTCGAAAAGGTCAGAAGTGAATTGGAGAAACAATATGAAATCGAACGCACAATTAACTAGAAAATCAAAACGATAAAAGAGATTATCCGCCAAAATGAAAATTCCCTTTTGATTGCCTCAACAATTGACACTCTGAACACACCATACATACATGAGTAATACAGGTATGCTCTTACTCACCTAGAACGAAATTCTACAGACAGGTGATTTATCACTACGCGAAAGTATAACACACAGTGAAATTCAAAAGAATTTGGGGGTGAGTGTTTCAACTTAAAATTTAAATATTACATTAATTTATAATGGTAAATGAAGCACTAACAACTAAATTAGCACATGAACGATTAGCTTCGATTAAGAAATTTATTCCAGTTCGTGATTCCGCTCGAAATAAGCTCCAAATGAAACAGCAATTTCTAAGTGATTTCGCAACAGACACTGAACAATTAATCAGACCAGTAACCACTGCAAATGGGAAAGGTCGTATCAACTCCTGAAAAAGCCATATGTGGAGATATTCCTGAAGAACAACAAGAGGAAAAAAAACCAGCCCTTCTTCCTATCCTTGAAAAAATAGCAATGGAAACTGAACAAACACAAAAGTCTTTAAAAACACTTCCTGGTGATATAATAGCTACTGCACGACTACAGGAACAATAGGGTGATATTGATATTACCACCCACCATCACCTGAATTTGTTCATGGCCCGCCTGAACAACAACAAGAGGATGAGGAACAACCACAAGAAAAAGGGGTTAAAAGAGTTGCATTCAGTGATGAATATCTTCCGGGTAAATTAGATGAAATAAGAGATATGAGATTTAATACTACTGAAGAATTAGCTGATTTCGTCGTTAATAGTTTTCATCAGAGAAGAAAGTATATCCACGATGGTTATTTTGCCATGAGTAAACAATTGTGGTATAATGAATTATATCGTGCGTATACAGGTGTATCTAAGGTATCGTCTGATGATGATAAAACATATAAGGATTTTTTTTTAAAAATTAGAAAAAGCTGAATCATTTACAGAGAAGCAATCAGATCCTGGATTTCTTAGATTACGAGAACAGTCAAAACTTTTTGATATACAAACCCCCTCTTTGCAGGGTGCAACTGGTATCACTAAAAAACAAATGGAAAGGTATTTTCTCAGAGTGGAACTCCAAGGGGGTTATCAGGTAGTAGTCTAATTCATTGTCTTAGTAATATTCTTAGCTAGCAGACGGTTACCATAGTGATTAAATCACTGAAATTGCTAGCAATTTACGATTACATAAATAGCATTTAAATAAGATGATCATACACTACAAGCACAACAAACCAACCATGGTCTATGTAGTAAACTCACGATTGCCAATTTATAGAGCATACTATGGAGATGGTCTCGGCAATACCATTGCAGGGTTATTTGCAAGAATGGCTTCAAAAATAACATCTTATTTAAATGCTATTTATGTAATCGTAAATTGCTAGCAATTTCAGTGATTTAATCACTATGGTAACCAATCACAAAACAGTCATCAATGAAAGCTATTGATGTTAATCGTGATAAGGGTATTAGCGTTGTTGGTGATATTGCCGGGAGAGCATTTTCCGCGGCTAAAGAAAAACTAGTAGTGTTATTTCGGCGGCGAAGGAAACTATCACGAAGGAAACCACCGCAAAAATCGCTTGTATTTTCGACTTCGTCATTAGGACCACTACCATCTACGGAAATTATTATTTAGTAAAATAATAAATAACGCGGTGGATCAAAACAAAGCATCACGGTATGACACTCAGGGAAATATTACTGCAAATATGATAGCGGGAAGTGGCTTGAAATCGCGAGCGGGATCACGATTTAGATCAAGAAATATATAATAATATGTTCAAATCGGCTCCTGATACAGCGTTTGATATGGATGCCCCAGTGCCCAAGAATGATTCTATACTTAATTATCAGTATTTTTCCTATAATGCAGTACAACCAAATAGTCGATCAAGAATCGAACTTCAGGTCCAGGATACCACCAAATACTTTCTACCCTCTGAAGCGTTTATTGAAATAGAAGGAGAAATTGTAACAGATAATCGTGTTGCTAATGATCCGCCATATGCAGATGATGTCAAAGTCGGCTTTGTCAATAATGGTATCATGGCGCTATTTGAGAGTGCTAAATACATGATTGATGGAAAAGAGATTGAATCCATAGAACATGATGTTGATGTTGATGTTGCCACAACAATAGTTGGGTTGGCAAGATACTCCGATGATTATACAAGATCGGCAGGTCAACCTATGACGTTCGCAAAAGATATTACTGATAACACTGATAACAATAAGTATCATAAAGTAAGGACATCAAGAGATACTGCATCCGATCTACAACCAGTAAGTGATGGTGAACACAAAGCAAGACCAGCTGCTGCCTTTGATATTGTAAAAAATGATAATAATCGTCACAACTTAGGGTTTGCAACAAGAGTATCAATGTTGGAAGGAGAGCGTAGATTATTTTCCTGCGCGATTCCACTACATCATATATTTGGATTCTGCAGAAATGTTAGAAACGTTATCTATGCAGCGAAGCATACAGTAGCACTCTTGCGAAAAGGTAATGATAATGATGCAACTTGGAGGATTCCAGCAGATTCTGCAAATCCGGATAATGACCGTGGCAAGGTGAATATAACAAAACTAGTAATATGGATGCCAATAATGACTCCATCAATCGCCACAGAGCAAAAATTACTATCATTTATGAGTACAGGCGGCAAATCATTACTAAGTGGGCTAATTTACTACCACGGATACCATGGATAGTACTTTTTATGGTACATTTACTTGGAAACTGGCATCAAAACGAGTTGTTTCTGCGCCGCGGCATATATTTGTTGCGTTACAGGATAAGGCGCGATTGGGTTCAGAAACACGCAGCCATATGATATTTGATAAATTTAATGTTAATGTAGTCTCGTTGAGTGTAAACAGCCAACAGAACCAACCTAAGATGTTTTACTTGATTACAGAACCAACCAAATAGCACGCGTGTATCATCGTTTGCTATCATTTATGGACGCGATAATAATGTAGATACCGGTCTGCAAATATCACAATGGAATTTTAAAAACCTATATCCCATCTACTACTTTTCATTGGAACATCTTGACTTAGACAATCTTTTGTTGAAATACACTTTCGAGCTCGCGAAACCAATACTCCTGCTGATGGTTACAGAACAGTTGCTGTAATTCTCAGTGACAAATCAATGTTACTCGAAGGTGTTGGTGGACGAATGAAAGTAGTTGATGCACCAGTGGAAAATATGTAATTTAGCAATTAGATCAATCTGTTATTAATAAAATGTCATATAGTCATGTTAATAATACGTTACCTCCTGGTCAAATTAAAAAAAATTGCAATAGGAATCAGTTAAAAAATGTGGAACCACAATATCGCTGAAGCACAATCAGATGTATGGTGGTCAGAATAATTTATCATTGACAACTCGTCAGATAAAACACTTCAATGATGCCATCAAAGATAAAAAAGGTGTTCAGATCTCTCTGTCTGCGGCCGCGATCAAAGACATGATAAAATCAGTGGTATATTCCCACTTCGCGCTGCGATTTCAGCGTTGATTGTGGCAGCGGCCCCAGCGGTAGCAAAAGCTTCCGCGCTAGGAGCCGTTGGTACAGCGGCAGGGATGGCACTAAATAAAGCTACCGGACAGTGATACAAAAACCAGAAACGACCAAAAAAGGGTCTAAGACTACCATGAACTCCGTATTCATGGTAGAGCGGAAAAGGCCTGAGACCAGGAACAGTTTACTAACAACAATATCGCCGATATCAAATTTTGATTTAATCGACGATGCTAAAAAACTAGCGATAAAAAACTTTAGAGGTGTCTTTATGAGAGATCAATTACCACAACAACCAAACAGCGTTGAAACCGGTATCATTGATCTCGATAACAGCAGCGGACCTGGAACTCACTGGGTTGCATACGCGATTGATTCGTGTGTGATCTTCTATTTCGATTCATATGGGTTAGCGCCGCCTAAAGAATTTATGCGTTATATAAACCGCTTAAAAACTCCTATCTGGTATTCTACGCTACCAACACAGAAAATGAATGACTCACCAATATGCGGTATAGAAGTATTAAATATCATCAACGCTATTTCATCATCGGGAAAACCACACACGAATATACGAGTACTCGCTTTTTAGAGAGAAATTATATACAATAACATGATTGATATTTGGGGGAGATCTTTATCAAGCCTGAAAAAACCCACCGCGGAAATATATGCAACCGCTGATGTAAAAAAAGTAATCGAAGATGAAATATCCTAGATGTTAAACCTCGCAAGAATTGATCCAAATTAAATAATTGTATTTCAAGATCGTCAGTGTAACGTAGTCGAGCTGACCCTTTGAGACCGTGCGGGGTTTTAGAGAAACAACAAACAGGTTCCTGTAATAAAACCGCCCCTAGTCCTAACTCTGAAGCATCGGTTCTCAGAATGTACACTTTGTTCAGTTCTGGCAACTTTAGTATGTGGGCTTCTGTTAGCAACTTCTTTAAAGTGTTAAAAGCTCTGTCGTGATCCCCCCTGAACTTTATTTGGCTGTCCCTTTATGGTCAGGCCTGTTAAAGGACTGGCAATGGCCGCGAAATTAGGCGTGAATTTACGATAATACCAATAAATCACCTAACCTGCTTCTTTGACACAGGGTGGCAATAAATCCTGATTGCTGCAAGTTTCTTGGGGTCGGGTTTCAACTCGTTTACCCTCCCAACTACGTGTCCCAAACATTCTAAACTTCCATACCCCACGTTGCATTTGGTAGGTTTTGCAGTTAACTTAGCTTTACGTAATCGATCTAGAACCCTGGCAAAATCGCTCAGATGCTCTTCCCATGTATCGCTGTATATAAAGATATCGTAAATATAGGTTTCCACATGCTGCAGCCCTTGTATCACTTTCCACACTAGTCTTACACAGCTAGCCCCAGCGTTTACCAACCCGAATGGTAAAACTCGAAACTGGTACAATCCACTCTCGGTGGCTAGCGCAGTCATTTCTTTCGTTTCCACCGACAACGGTATCTGCCAATATCACATTGTCAGATCCAGTTTCGTAATATATTTCTGCCCTGCCATGCGTACGAAAATGCTTTCTACGTCCCGTATGGGTTCGGCGTCAAATACCGTTCGCGTATTCAATTGGCGAAAATCAATGCAGAACCTGTTCGTGCCATCTTTTTCTTTTAACTAGGACAACAGGCTATGCATAGGGTGAGTCTGACTTCTCTATGACTCCTAACTTAAGCATTTCTTCAACTTCCTTTGCGATGATATCTCTGGATGCATGAGGCATAGGGTAACCTTTGACCCGAAATGGTTCAGGTGACGTAAGTTTAACTCTATGCTCTAGAACATCTGTTTTACCGGGTTTTTCCGAAAATACGCCTGGGTATTTGTCAACAAGATCCTGAGCCTCCTTTCTTTGATATTCTGTCAAATCGGGACTCGTCTTGACTCCAGTCTTACCCATCTAGTACTCCAGTAATCCATTCAAATTAAGTCCTGGAACGGAATCTTGTTCCTCGTCATCCTCAATGGTGGCTACACCGACTACGTTTAAAATTCCCTGTTCTGTATTTGCATTCGCTCGATCGTAATAGCGTTTCAATAAGTTAGCATGGAACATGCGGGACTTTCCACCTACATCGATAATATAATCCATACCTCCCTTTTCATCTATGACGGTATATGGACCTTTCCACTGTAACATTAATTTGTTTCTATCAGTCGGCAGTAAATTCAAAACTCTTGTCACCCTTTTGAATTTTCTATCGCGCGCTTTTGAATTATAATAGCGAGCTGTGCGACTACTAGCTTGCCTTAACGT
The DNA here is from genome assembly GCA_030141615.1 of Unio pictorum. NCBI lineage: Eukaryota > Metazoa > Mollusca > Bivalvia > Unionida > Unionidae > Unio > Unio pictorum. The sequence goes on along the minus strand of JARLTB010000293.1, from coordinate 11,797,417 downwards.
TTCATGGGCTATTGCACAAGTTTCTTTCAACTTGTCCTTCAAATCACACACATACTGGTATGTGGTTCGAATCTCGTCATCTGCCTCGTCATCCGACCATAATTGTCTTAGAATTTTCATCGACCCTAGAATTTCTTGAGGAACCTCTCAGTATGCAAACAATACTGCATGGAGATATCTGTCCCAATCGTTCTGACGTTCTGCACACATCCATTGCAACATTTGTTTGAGTGTTCCATTGAGCTTCTCAACTAGCCCGTTGCACATTCGGTGATACGGAGTTGTTCATAGTTGCTTGATTGATGAAGTCTACTAACTTCTGCCATGAGTTCTGACGTGAACTGTGACCCACAGTCTGTCAGAATCTCTTCCGGTATCCCTAGCCTACTGAACATTTCCACTAAGGCTTCGGCCACTCGCTCAGTTTCGATGGTTGGTAGAGCGACGGCTTCCGGGTACCTGGTTGCATAATCGACCATAGTCAAGATGTATAGTGAATATTAGAGGGAAGCTCTAGACAAATTCAGCTGTCGGGCAGATGCCAGTGTAATTTAGAGCCAAAGAGTTGGCTCACCGGTGATGAGCAGCCAGATGCATTTATGAATACCATGAAGTCTGGCGTGTCAATGCTACTATGACCCACCAATATATTGCCGACGTACGGGTACAAATGTGGAGGGGAAAGCGACCGTGCCAGGGAGAGAAGGCCGTGTCAACTTGTATTTAGTGAAGTAGTGTTTTACTATGTGTGAAACACAACAAGTAGTGTATTGACTACATATGATTTACAATAGTAGTGTTTGACTATGTGTGAAACACAATTAGTGTATTGACTACATATGATTTACAATAGTAGTGTTTGACTACGTGTGAAGCACGACAAGTAGTGTATTGACTACATATAATTTATAATAGTAGTGTTTTGACTACATAAGTGTTTATATGAAAGTATACAAGAGTCATTTCTATGCATGAAATTTATATGGATTTGCTATTTCTTTTGACAACCTGAATTTGACGTAGTAGTCAACTTCTATTTCATATATGTTTTATGTTTACTTTATATGCCTTTCTGTGTTGTTATCACATCATTAGTACCTGTGTTTAATATAATCATTGTTTTCCCCGAAAGTGCTTTTTGTTTCTCTAAAACCCTGCCCGGTCTCAAAGGGTCGGCTCGACTACGTTACAGTCAGGGTAAATTGAAAACTAGTAATGTTTCCCTTGATGATAGTTTAGTTAAACAACGCGACGCAGTAGAAGATACGTTATTTTCCGATCAAGGTAAACTCAAACCAGGTGTACTTGTTTCAACTATTGTGGATAGAATTAACAATTTAGAACTATTAAAAAAAAACTACACAATGAATACGACGACCATATAATTAAATTCGATCGGTTTTCTGAATTACAAATAAATATAATTGACAGTATTGACAAATCTCTGTTAGATTTCTTTGGAAATCCACCAGTGACCAAACCGAAACTCACGGAGATAAAAACCTCCATGGATAATTTGTCAAAGTTGCGATTCGAGTATGACGCTCATGTATCTAAATTTCCAACGTTGGAAGAAGACCTTTGGTGACCTTGGCAACCGGTTTAAATAATTGTTCTACACATACTGCAAATTCCACCTGAGACACCTTACGCGCTTTTAATTTTTGTTTAACATAATCACGGACGGGGAGATATTTCTTAATTGCTTGTGGTCGCTCTCAAGCTAATCGAGCAGTATAAGATTCCATTATTGATATAATAAAGATTTAATTACTCACACACTACAGCAGCATAGAGGGCCCTACCAACAGTGAGTGTCCGAAAGGTAAACGAACGCATATATAAATTCGAAAATCCCAATTAGAGAAACTTTCGGTTTTGATTAGAGGCTTGTGTTTCACGTTATTACGCTTGTATTTTTAATTTTTATATGAATCTGATTTTTTGGTAAATGGACTCTCAAACAAATAGTATGTTCGCCCTCTCTGCTCCTCGTACGATACACCGTATAACCAATGTAATAAATAATCTTCGAAGATGTATTTGAGTATGTACCTCGTCTCGATATATATGTATTACTATATCAAATGTACCCGTATCATGCGCCTTTCAAACTATGTAACACATCTCTCTATGTGTCTTTGCCATCAAGCCCATTCAGACATATGAAATTATACCATCACCGTAAAGTGAGGTATTTCTTAATCACTTTTCAATGAGAAACTCCAGTCGAAACAGTAACGATTGAAACTTTTATTTATAAATGTTCAAGTAAATTTAAACAGTAAAGGTAAATAGTAAATTCACTCAACGATAACTTTTTCCAACATGTATTTACTCGGTTCTGCATGTATACATTATGTAATTAATCACATACAAATTCAAGTAAATATTAACAATCAAAGATATATCGTAAAATGACATAACGCTTTTGTCATGTATTCACTCTGCCATACTTCCAGACAAGAGATAAACTAGTTATCACATTCACAATGGATGGTTTAAACAAGCTTTGGTTACATAAATATACAATCAATAACGATAGCAAATTTGTTAAACATTTTGTGGCATATAATATTGACAGGTAGGTGTTATAAAGACTAAGGTGTTTATGTAAGATAAAAACCGACAGCGTTCTTAACAAAAGTATTCCAAATGTTACATAGAAAAAGTTGTTAAAATAAAAAAAAACGTTGTGACTTTGTGACAATAAGAATATTGTTGGTGAAGGGCACGAACAACGGCAAGAAGACAAGGATGGTGTGAAAGACATCACACGAGTATATATATATATATATATATATATATATATATATATATATATATATATATATATATATATATATATATATATATATATATATATTGTATGTGTCTGTGTGTGTGTGTGTGAATTTACTCACTAACCTAATAATCTACATTCCTTTCTAAATACATAATACGAGAGTATCTATCTATCTATCTATCTATCTATCTATCTATCTATCTATCTATCTATCTATCTATCTATCTATCTATCTATCTATCTATCTGTGTGTCTGTCGGCCTGTCACTCGTCCGCTCTCTCTCTCACTGTATAAATATATATATATATATATATATATATATATATATATATATATATATATATATATATATATATATATATATATATATATATATGTGTGTGTGTGTGTGTGTGTGTGTGTGTGTGTGTGTGTGTGTGTGTTCAATCTAAATATTGTCATGATGTATCGTGTATCTGTAAAAGTATACAAAGCATCTCAATTGAGTGTCAATATAAAGGGTACTTTCATTAACATCAAACATTTGTTTCAGCATCAGTATAGATTAATGAATATCAACACTTATACCCGCTTCAGATCAACACTTAATTGCAAGAGAAAATACACTCTATCCCTAAGTCCTTAACTTATGGAGAAAAAATAATATCCTTCTCTACTTTATTTCGCTGAAAATTTTATTCCAAGAGAGAACACTTTATTTTACAGGCCTTTTACCTATATATTTATTCTTAGGGAGAACACTATATTTTACAGGCCTTTTACCTATATATTTTTTTCCAAGAGATAACACTATATTTTACAGGCAATTTACCGATAAATTTAATTCCAAGAGAGAACACTATTTTACAGGCCTTTTACCTATATATTTAATTCCCAAGAGAGAACACTATGTTTTACAAGCCTTTTACCTATATATTTTATTCCAGTAATGTTTTAACTTTATGGGGTAATGAGCATGACATTATGTCAGTGTAACAACAAATAATCAACTTTCCTAACAAAAATTAAAACATGCAAAAAAGGATAACTTATATTTATTTATCTTTTTCTTCAACTTGGCAGTATTAATGTATGATAGTTTTACAAAGTGTGGATTCATATTCATTTATAACTTCTTTGTTATATTTCATGCTGTTTTTATTTTCTTTCCATTAGTTGAGGTTTAAAAATCCAACAAAAAGGGAACGTATGATGCACAAAATATAACATTAAATAGACATTCTAACGAACTAGGAAAACAATGCAACCCTAACTGAAAGACAATTGGTAATTGGATGATTTTGAAACTTTTTAATTAATGTTATGTGATCAAACTGTCAGCAACATCATACAATGGATTTCTATAATACCGGAAATTAGCACCGTACTTGCTTATGTATACCACTCATCTAAATACCTAGAAGAAACCCCAGATCTGATGATCGATGCATATCGCACTGGATTATCTCGATCTATGCTATTATTTATAATTATGTCTTTAATTAAATAGTGCCAACCGAGATCTGCCGACGTATTATGCTATGAAGGAAATTTGTGCTCTTCGCGATTAGTTTATACGGTATGATGTATTGAATAATTTCATACTGCAATCTAATATTAATGTTTGATGACTTTAGTTAGTACTGTAGTAAACATACAAAAGTATCATAATTAATTAGCGACTATTTAGAATTTATTTCAAAGGTATATTGTGTAGGCGTTTATCTTCTTACGGTAAGTAATTTGCCGGATTTGTTGATACTTAATATAACCTGATTCATACGAAATACTTTTCAATCACGCCAGATGGACATAATTTTTATTCTAACAGTTTTATGTTTACGTATAATGAATAAAAAAATCAAACCATACAATTTGTCCTATTTATGTTAGCCCATCAACAATATTTCCTTGTAATATCTGAGTCCATAATGCGTTACAACACGATGTATGGCTTAGTGTAAGACACATTCAAACTGCGAAAAACTAATACAAATATGTCGCAAGCATAACATTAAAAGAAATCTGGAAATTTATTTAAAGGTCCATGTAATATAAAGAATAAAGTGATATTACGGTATACTGCATATGATACCATTGCGTCTTTAAGAAGGTCAGATAAAGCATAATCTACAATATTATGACGTCATTGTTATATATCTCTTTTTCAAAATTATTGTTTCTCCTCTATTTTCAAATATTACAACCAGAATCCACCCCCAAACAAATTTTAAAAAAATAAAAATGGAGTATGCATGCATTTGTACGTTGAGGTGTGAAAAAAATTAACAGTCATATTCCCAACTACGATCATAATTTAGCGTCAAGGTTCTATTAAGAATTTATGGCAATTCTTATGCCTCTATTTTCAAGACATCTGACACATACTGTTATATACATTGGTCCAAGCAAGGGGAAACTTTAAACCCACGTCATTGTAGTTACTGAACATTCACAATAATGGATGACAATGCTGCTGTAAAGATTCCAAAGATTACAAGTCAGTCGTTCTTAGAATCATACCGTCCAACCTTTTATGTACATGGGTCACAGACTGTGGGGAAGTAATAATTTCAATGGTCTCAGTACCTCCACCAGTCTCAAACGTTGTCTCTGCCCTGTTGTGAAAGGTTGGATGGTTTACGCTGCTCATGTTTCCAATACATCCATTCGAATGAATTTCACTCAGCCGTATCGGCTTTTCAGCGTAATCACCTGCTACAATGAATTCTTGTCCAAGAGTAAGCATCTCCTGATATGGCGCCACTACACCACAACTACTTTGTTGTTTTGATTCCTGTTCGTGTTGTACTTCAAATGGATCTCTGCTCTGTGCCGTCTGCTTTCTTTCAACGGGTCCGTCACTGTGGCGCCTAATTAGCGGTTCGTGCGGCTTTAGCGATTTATCTCCACCCAAAGAAAGTAAAGCATCACTGCTTTTGTTCAATCGAATATCAGGGGGCTTCCGTGGAGAAAGAATGTTTTCATTTACGTCCTGTTTCCGGGATGTTCCCAGAAGCAACGATCGTTGAGGTCTATTGCTAATTTCATTGACGGACTGAAAACTAGAGGCAGTTGAATAAGAACACTGGTCACATTTTAACATTCTCCCCACGGAAAGCGCATCCTCACTGCATGACGGATCGAATGTGAAGACCGGTCTTGAAATAGGTGTGTACGGTGTCGACGGCATAGTTTCCTCCGGCGAAAACCTAGGTGAAGAAGATGATACCATTTTCATTAATTCTTTTATGTTGCGATCTATCGAAGATACGTCTTGTCCAATCTTTAACACTCTCTTTTCGAGCTGCTTGATCGATGCTTTGGCACCTTCTACTTCCGTTTGCATATTCTGCACGTGCGGATAGAGTTTCTCGTACGCAGCATCTGTAATAAAGAAATCGAATGTTAAACCTTCCGAAGAGAATAACTCAAAAACACGCAGTTGTTTGTATATTGTTTTTTTTTACCCCAAGAAAAACAAAACCCCAAAAAGACTGGTCTATTATTATTATTTATTTTAAAAACTGCTCGATCTTTTACAGTCTTTATATGATGATATTAATGCAAGAAAACTTAAATAAAGTGTCACAGACCGATGACTTTTTCTTTATCCATCTTCTTTTTCTTCGTTTGGATCGCCGTACATTCTTTTGATCAATTAGGATACCTTCAGATTTGAAGAAATGCACATGCATCTGAATCAATCGATAAAGCATTAAGAATAAATTCACTATCATTTTAATATAACACTGGACCGACCATATAATGGAGGGATTCGTCCTGGAGATTTTCTTCAGCATTATTCTTTCTTTCTTTCTTTCTTTCTTTCTTTCTTTCTTTCTTTCTTTCTTTCTGTACCTTTTCTCTAACTTCTGCTTTCATTTTCGTTATTTAACGGCATACAACCTAAGATTTTTGACTTTGTTGTTCTTGCAAATGCATGATATTATGAAGAGTTTAGTAGAAATAATGAGTAATTACAGATCATTCAGTTTCTAAAAATGTACAACTAAAAGTTTAATCAATGAAAATATAACGATTTTCTGTACGGATTGCTAATTAATTATGCAAAAACGGAATTTACCGATATACTCCAAAGTCGCAGTGTCACATGACGCGCGTCAACAAATATGATGGAAAATCCTGACAATAAGAGGTTCTTTTAAGGGGCCATTCTTGAAATTGTTTACTTGTCGTGTTTGTGAGATTGCATTACGCTGTAAGATAAACCAACTAAAAATATGATAATTTGTATCACTGTAATCAGAACTGCTATTAAAAGGTCTCGCTAAAGTCGCTTCGTAAGCTCAGAATAAAGTTGATTTTCTTGTGCATTTGCATTACCACCTCACGCTCACGAGTCACGTATCCGATAGTCGATGTGATTTGCGCATTTGTTTGTATATTTACACGTTTGTTTCATTGCGTAACACAAAAATTAATATTTTCCAACATAACATTCAATGCATTTATTTTATTTGGGATATTTTTTACTGACACTTTTATAAAAATGTCTGCAGGACTTTGACCCGGTTCTTTTTTATGAAGTCGTGCTCCTTGTTGCACAGAGGTATATGCAAGATGCCCTGGCAGCAGAAGAAGATAATGATTACAACCGGGGGAAAGGCATACTGCTAATAGGTAGTTTATTTTATGGACTTAACGGATACCTAAGTACTGGCTACAGAAATGTCATTCCCAGCTGTTGTGTATGGCATATAATGGATAAATAATTTTGGTCAGTACCATGGCTTTACGCAAGGAAGACTTGGGTGATCTATCCAAATATATGTGTGAATAATATAATTTATGTTGATATTAAGTTGTATAAAGCATTTATTTTGTAGTATGCATTTTGTTGTAGCTACCTACCCACTAAAGAATGATTATATGTATGGCTATGTTTTGAAAGCATCTGTGAGGAGACTATTTATTAAAAACATAGGATGAATTGAAGTTGACTAGCATTGTCTTGGGATGCAAAGGATGTAAAGAACAAAAGTACACTGGTGAACATGATTTTAATCGTGCATATACAGTAACACATTAAGTTAAATGATAAATAACGCATATTCATATTGAGTTGAGAAAGCAAAACTTGTTGCAGTGTTTCATGAAAACAGATTGGCTTGTAAATATCAACAGAACTACAAACACTAGGATACTATTCTATCCAGGTACTGCTCATTAATTTCAATTACATGTAAAAAAAAAATGGCTCTGGAAACAGAATAAGGTTTTAAAAACTAAAATACTAGTTCATCAAAAGCAACCTTGAATGCTTATATAACATAGGTGCATCATCAGCTGTCTTATTACAACTAAAACAAATATACTTGACACCAATTAAAAGCATTAAATTTTCATTTTTTTTTAAAAATGTGTTCATTTACTATAGAAATAATTATAACCTTTATATGAATACCCAGATGAATGTACACAACTGCATACAATGTAAAACTAACTGTTTTATATTATGAAATGTACTAAACTTGTATAAAGTACAAATTTGCATGTACAGACACAACTTGAATTCAAGATTACAGACAGGCATACAAAACTGAAGGATATCATCTAAGAATAATTATGGCATATATAGAGGTTTTCCATGTTATTTAGGTTGGGTGGGGTGCTCCCAATAATATTAAAATTATTACAAAAGAACTCCCCCTTCCCCGGCTTGTTTTTGTGAGGAACTGAAGTAGTGATAGATGCAATGCTCAGAGCCCCCAGTCAGTGGTGCCAACAGTTAAATTAATGAATACACAAAATGTGAAAGTCAAAAAAACAACAATTTAATATCATGAAATAACAGTCATCTCTCAAATAAAATTCAAATTAAAACCTTATTACTCGTCTTTAACTCGATCAAATTATGGCCTATTTTATAATCTGACTTGGTGGGTGGCCGGACAAAATGGCACGGACAAAATGTCATGTGGACAAAATGTCAGTTGACATAATGGCATGGACAAAATGGCACAGACAAAATAGCAGGGACAAAAATTCCGGAAAAAAAACATTCTTCCGTGAATAATCAAGGGGAACTAACCATTGAAAACAGTATTAATGAAACCAATATTCGTTTTGTCTTTTTTTCTTCTTCATCGTTATCTACTCTACTTTATCTCAGCGCCGTCATTTCCTCTCATTTTAATTACCTATCTCGTCGCGGCGCGGTCAGTGTTTTGTGCCAAAGCATGTTTGCTTTTAGCCAGTTGAGTACGTATTGGCCTCAAATTAAAAACACAGCTATGCAAATTAAAATTAACCTATTGGCCTCAAATTACAAACACAGCTATGCAAATTAAAATTAACTTTACCAGATGACTATTTGTGTCGCCTTAATAAATTAATTGCTAAAGCTGTAATTGGAGCATGAGCTGGATTTCAAATTTTGGGCTTGCCCCATGAATATCGTTACACTATATATAAACACTTCCAGAAACTAAAATTTAAAATATTACCACAATGTTATAATTCGTTACATCACAGAAAGGAAATCGTAAGCTTATCGTTCAAGGTTACGTTTTAACGAAGCATTCGGCGAGTAATGATGGAAAAAGCCTTTGGCGCTGTGAAAAAAGAACGTGCACAGGGCGAGTGCACACAAAAGATGATGAAATTGTCCATGAAGTTGCAACTCACATCCACACGGTAACTCATGGTCAACTAGAGGTCGAAAGAACACGAGCCGGCATGAAAAGGAAAGGTGAAACAACTTAAGAAACAACACGACCAATTGTTCAGAATGAATTGATGACTGTTCCAGTTTCAGCAGCGTATATACTTCCAAAACGAACAACATTGGCACGAGATGTACGACGACATCGTCAGAAGGTGCGACCAAACGATCAAGATGACATCATGAGATATTCTTTGACGCAGAGCAACATACCTTTCATCCGTATTAGGAGAGACGACATGATCATCTTCGCAGCTGATGATGATTTGGAATTCCTTTCCAGATGTCAGCACTGGTTTGCAGATGGAACATTTCGAGTGAGTCCAAATGGATATGACCAACTATACACGATTCATGGTTTTATTAATGGCGAAGTTTTCCCGGTAGTATATGCATTACTATCTTCAAGAACAGAAGAAGCATATCAACATCTGCTTCTGGAAATTCTGATATTAAAAGCAGGTCTGAATTCAGATTCAATTATGGTTGATTTCGAAGTAGCAGCAATTAGAGCATTCCAGAACACATTCCCGGCAGCAACAATCACCGGATGCATGTTTCACTTCGGTCAATGCGTTCGGAGGAAATTGCAAGAGGAAGGATTCTCGGAACGTTACAGAAATGGACCGGATTTCGCACTTCTCGTCAAACGACTTCTTGCTCTGGCATTCGTTCCACCACAGGATGTTATTGATTTGTTTGAACATTTACTCGAAGATCCAGCTTACCGTGACATAGATGTTATCTGTGATTACGTGGAAGATAACTTCATTGGTAGATTAAGAAGAGCAAGAAGATGGTCACCCAGATTCTCAATTCAACTTTGGAGTCAATTTTCTAGAGTAATCGACAACCTGCCTCGCAGCAACAACGCAATCGAGGGTTGGCACAATGCATTCAACAATGTTGTCGGTTTTACGCATCCGACCACGACCAAACTTGCACGGAAACTATGACAGGAACAACATAGCACCCAACTTCTTCGTCATCAATTGGAACTAGGAACAACGGCTGGGAAGAAAAAGAAAACATACATCCGCGTCAACGAGGCGTTGCACACTATGCTGACCGACTACAAAAACCGAGATCCAATCACATATTTAGGAGACATTGCACGTGTTTTAAACATTAATGTTGTTTGACTTCATTATTTTTTAATTAGGCTAGATATAACTATTATAATACAGTTAGACTAAATTTGAATAAATAGATTAGTGACTTTTTTCATTGTTTTTTCCATCTTATATTTTTTCCGCAAATTTTTGGACCGCGGACATTTTGTCCGTGCCATTTTGTCCGCGGACATTTTGTCCTAGCACTGACTTGGTGTAATCGATTTTCTTCCTGTCCTGTGTTCCTACTCATCTGTATGATTTTTCTCTGGACTGATAGTCCAATTCCCTCCAGTCCGTCTAACTTCTGCCTCCGTTCTTCCTTTTTCTTTGTCTCCCAGAGACTTTTATATGAGAAATAGAGTACCAATACTTTAAAAGATTGATTACAGTCATACCACTGCAAATTTTTCAGTGTGTGTTTCTTCCTCCTCCCCTTCCCCTTCACTAGAGGACGAAACTTCCAGGTCTTTCTCTACTGAGGTTTGTTGTTGTTGTGCTGCTGCTGCTTCTTCATTACATTTTCGATGGTGTTCTCTGATGGATACCATCGATATGTCGGTTTGAACCTCTATGTTATTTGTAGGCCTTTTTGGTGGAGTTTTTTATTTTGGAGTATGGGCTACCATGCTCGCATATAGCTCCGAAGTCTGTGAATGTTGTTGCTGTTGTTGTAATGGTGGTCGTATTGGTGTTCTCCCCAGAACGTGGTCGGGTCTTGCCTGGGCAGTCATAACAATTGGCCTGGCCTCTTGGAGTTTTTCTCCAATAACTGATGTTGTTTTATGTATTGGCTCAGTTGACTGCTGTAGTTTGTTCACTTGTTGAATCTGCGCTGGTGGGCTACTAGCTTGCTGGGTCTGCAAAAACGATTGCTCCCTCTGCCGCTGCACATGTTTACCACCGCGTACGGTTTCCTTGGCCTAATTCTAATTAATTCTTTTCCCATATTAACAGGAGAGTTGTTCTGTTCGCCTGTGCACGAATGCTCCAGCCTGATGCGACGCTGAGGCCAAGGCCCCTAAGCGCATTCAATGCTTAGTCTGGTATAATATCCAACGCTAGCTCCATTACTGATGTCTTGCTATCTGCTCTGTTCACTGAAAATAGAGAAGAAGAACAAGAGGCTACTGAGGAAATTGAAGATGAGGAATTCGACCCCATGATACAAAAATTCATCTCATGGGACTCACTGAATCGTTGGAAAGTACAAAAAAGGCAGGCAACTACATCAACGCCGTCAAGTACATGGCCTGGAGAACACTCAAAACAAGAAAACCGAGACCGCAACAGTGGCAGTTTGCAGTGAGAACACTCAATCAATACTATCAACAGGCGTGGCAATTTCATTCCATTTCCACCCTGGTAGAAACTGCTGTATATCTCTCTCAAGTGCACGGATTTGAGGCATTCCCAGCACAGACTCGTGAAGAACGTCGGAGTGCGGCAGAATGTCAAAAAGAGGAAGATCGCCGCGGAACCTTCAACTAGCCACATAAAGCCTTTTTAAGGGCTATATTGCCTCATTATCTCAAGGGATTCCAATTTGGCTTGGAATCCCAATTCGATTAACCAATCACACCAAATTTGATCTTTTTGGATACCGTTCAAAATGTTCTACTCACATTACCTAATATTGACGAAACTCGTTGTATTGGTCATTTGACCATTAGTTATAGATAATTAGGGAATTACTCGTGTACACTTTGTACTAGATTAGTTTGAAAGATAAGCGTTAGAAAAATTTTCTTACTATTTGATGCGTGATTCTAATTACGATTGTGGCTTACACATAATTGGTATTAGGGAACCCAATAATACAAAAATATACAACTGGGATTAATTTGATATTATCATTCAGCAGCCATCTAGTTGACTACAGCGCCTCCCTTTCCTCCTTTCCCTCTGACAACACGGACAAACAGACGAGTGTGTGGGCCGATTCCCACTCGTCTAAATCAGGTGCCCCGATGAGCGTGTAATCACGGAACCGGGGTGACGTCGTAAAAGGCAACAATCCAATGAGACGTCTTATAACGTAGCTGACAGGCAATTCTAATATCGATTATCATGAGTGCGTGCTGGGTCTATTCCCACTCATGCAGTCTTCCATACAGGTCGTTTGGCACTTATGGTGCCACGACATGTCGACTAATTAAAAAGCACTCAAATGAGTGCATTAATGCGTGGGGGATGAGGCACGATTCCTTCCCCCCGAAATAATTAATTATCCCCAAACAGGGAATTAACCAGTCGTACATGCCCACATGGGCGAAAACGACTTTAATTAAACTAACTAACTGTACCATTGCAAAATACTAGACAGTTTTATAGAAATTACATTGATGTTTTAGTATCATGTGCTTGGTTTCTATGCTTTTGACACAAGCGATTACCATTTACTCAATGCCAAACTTTAGTACATCACCTAAACAAACAACTGCACAGAAACAAATATTGAAATTAAGCCCACCCCCACCCCCATGTATGTTTCCTATTGCATTTCCTTTCAAACGTAGGGTAGCTAGGTACTCACACACACACACACACACACACACACTGAATAGTATATATAATGTACCAAGTACAGTGCAAAACTGGCTCAGATATACATATCGAATTCAGGAATGCAGGGGTCATGCTACCAGGCGAAAAAACGTTGCCCTCTTGATTTTTCAGATGTAAAATGACTGGTTGTACTTTATGCCTTCCTTGATGTACCCAATAAGTCCTGGCAGTGTTGTAACCCAAGGCCAAATGTATTTATGCAGTGATGATACCAATTAGTCTACGCAGACAAACAAACTCTTACACATTCACAGGGGTGTTTTAATTGCTAACTGACCATTAACCCTGTTTGCAGCAATATATCACTGCTCGAGTTCATGAAATTGGGCCTACTGTACAGTGATGAAAAAATACCAAATTCTGTTTCAAAATTGTAACAGTGTGTGTGATTTGGATTTGTAACATACCTTGAACAATTTTTTCAGTCATATTGCTATGATGCTTGCAGTGTGGCAGTTTATAGTGATGTCTAGCACTGAGGCATCATGCCGCAGACATGTAGCATGACATCCCACCCAGTTACATTATCCTGACAGTAGGACGACCAGTCCATACACTAACCTCTTAATGCTGAGCACCAAATGAGGCAGCTGTTAATACCATTTTTATGTCTTTGGTATGACTTGGCCATGGATCAAGGCCTCCATAACCTCTTGCATCTGAGGTGGATGCTCTTGCCACTAGGCCACTGGAACGGTCAACACCAGTATGTAAATAGTAATTTGTTGTTAACAAATATAATCAGTGAAGATCATTTCTAATTTATTTCTACTTTTGTCTTTTAAACAGAAGTTAACAGCATTATTTTCTTTATAAAATCAGTTTGAAACTGTACGTGAACCTGTCATGGCAGACATTCATGCACCTGTGATAAATCACTTCATTACATTGTATTTTTAAAAAATGGGGCAAATAAATTCAGGAAAATATATAATTTAATTAAAACAAAGTCTAAATATTTTGTGTTAGAAGATTTAGCTTAAATATTTAATAATGTAGTCAGAAATATGGGACAATACTATGCTGTGGAATTCGAAACAATTTTGTTAAGCTCAATGCTGTTTTCTGATGTAATTCATTTTCATGAAAAAACATACATACATACATGCATACATACATACATACGTATATATATATATATATATATATATATATATATATATATATATATATAAGCTCAATGCTGTTTTCTGATGTAATTCATTTCATGAAAAAACATACATATATATATATATATATATATATATATATATATATATATATATATATATATATATATATATATATATATATATATATATATAAGCAAAAATGCATATCGTTGCTATCAGTATTTAAGCAAATAATAAAACCATAAATATGCAGTCCTAATATTGGATGTTTGAAATAAATCTAAAAAGTGTGTAGTTAAATAAAGATGCATTCACATGGCACACCACACGTTCTTTGATGGGTTTTGTTGGATAAAAGAGTCCAGTTCAGAAACATATCAATTTTAATGCTTCAGTGTGTTGTCTATTGATAGGTACGGTAATGTTTAGAGGGAGCAATGAAATCAAAATGAAGAGTATGGATTGAAGTCGTTTGCTCCAATGTACATTTGTTCTGCTTCAAAGTATGCTAGAAATCTTTCTGATTCCAGTACTTGTAGTTGAGAAGTGGACTTACTATCTATCCCAATCACCAAAAATGGCAAGGACCAAGCAAACGGCTAGGAAATCCACCGGTGCTGGGTGCTTGGTGCTGAGCTAAATTAACAATACTATAACCATGACAAGGAATTAAGAGGAAAAATATAAAAGGAAAAGGACAAGAGATAAAGGGATATTTACAGATAAGTGAGAAAGAAAACGAATAACCAGAGCAAGCACGTACTGCACGTGGAAAAATGGCGGCTTCACGGAGGACTATGTTGAGCCTGCAAAAATATTTTAGAACTAGAAGAGTAACAAAGAACCGATGGAGACTACATAGAATGCAGCTATAAAGAGGGAACACAACAATTAAAGTTTCCGGACAGACAAGGACAACCTTTACCAACGTCAACAGCAGTCCTAGCATGTCTACAACTATTAGACGCGGAAATAATACAGAAAATTTATTCCCTAAATTATACCAAAGATGGATACAACATAAGGTATAGAGGTAACACACCTGCTTTGGAATATGGAAAAGAAATTTTTATACTGGGAAGTAACGCTATAGTTCAAAAACCAGAACCCATCATGAGGAAAAAAAAAACGGATGGGCGAACTACACATAGAAGGCATCCCAATGGAAATACCAATAGAAGTTGTGGCAGAATGGATAGAAGAAAAGTTTGGGACAAAAGTGGAAAACTATCGCTTAGGGAAAGTAAAGGGTTTTGAAATATTCAATGAAACAAGGATAATGGAAATCGAACGATCGAAAATGAAGACGATAAAGCGAGCTTGTTTTTTACACGGTTTTCTCATAAAAACCTGGTATAAAGGATGCATTTATGACAGGAAATCCAGCAAATGTGGATCATTTGGACATACACCAAGAAAATGTCCAAGAGGCGAGCACATACTTGTTGAAGATACGATTTTAGAAGTACGAACCATAAATGAAACACAAGAACAATCTGAGGAATCCAGGATAGAAGACACAGAAAACAAAGCAAATGAACAACAAGCAGAGAAACAAGATGCAAGAGAAAACATGGAAGAATTACAACTAGAAGGGATACAACAACAACAACAAAAACAAGCAACAAAGACAAAGAAAAAGAAAAAGAAAAAGGCATAAAAAAGCGATAAATGAACAAGAACAAGTTTATGAACAACAAGAAAGTACAAATACCCAGACAGAACAAGAGCAGAATGTACTAGAAGAAAGTACAACTACCTGGAAAGTTGAAACCACAGGACAGCAGCAACAACAACAACAACAACAAAAACAAATACCAACAAAAGTAACGCAACCAACGAAGAAAAGGAAATTAAAAGGGAATAGCCAGGAAGAGATACAGACACAAGAAAAAGTGCAAACAAAACCAGAACAATCCCAAACAGAAATAAGTATAGAAGAAAGTCTAGAATCTTATGAAATGGAAAGTTTAACACCCAAAGATCTTGAGGATGCCCGGGAATACTTTGATAGTTTACATATCCCAAAACGTAAGGAAAGAAGAAGGGAGAAAAGAAAATTGGACAGGAAAGAACAACGGGAAAGACGAAATGATCTGAAATTTGATGAATATTGTTAAAATCATAATAATAATAATAAAAATATATATATATAATAATAATATAAATATATATATATATATATATATATATATATATATATATATATATATATATATATATATATATATATTTATATAATAAAAGAAAATACTATAGCACACATTTTAAACAAAAACAGGAGGGCCTTTCCCTCAAATGGTCTGAGAAGATCAGAGGAAAGACGACCCCTCCAAAAAAAAAAAAAATCTTTCTGACTGCAATTTTACACAAAACATTTAGAAAATAAAATTATTAAAAGGTACTTTATTATGCAATAATACTGACATGCAATTACATGATTTTAATCTTGTTACTCCTATAAGATTAAATGAATTACAATGTATAGTTTCTGCTGTGCTTTTTTTAATACATCATATGGCCAAAATACACTGCATTTACCTCAATCTAAACATACATAAGACAAGTATAAAAGCAATGGGTATGAAAAGTTCAACTGCATGTTTTTAAAAGCTTTAAGAACATAATCAACAATGGTCTGAAGATAAACTGCTACTTGGAAATCAAACAGAAGATGGACTTTAGCTCATGGTAGGTACTTCAAGAAAGACTTCAAAGTCAATATGGGTTCTTGGTAGCGATCATTTGTTACCATACAATCACTAGAATAGTCTCTCCATAACAATTTGATATCAATAGATGTTACCCGACTAAAATGCCTAAATCATTTTAACTTAAAATGAGATTTCTGCTTTATAACAATCTCTTCTGAAGGTGTTGGTGGTATTGGAGCAAGTACATCAGATATTCACCTAGGATCATTTATGTCCAAAATAACTGGCTGGTTCATGCCAACTATATCATATAACCTCATTTTCAATATTTTCATAATTATTTCCGGAATATACAGGTACTGTTGATCAGCTTTCTTTGGGTTTGCAGACCATCTCTCCCTTTTTGTTGAATGACCTTTGGTATCTGACAAGAAAATGCAAACATTTCGCTGACAAGTTCATTTTATATTTTTTTTAATTCTCAAAAGTTCAAATAAAATCTGCATAAAATTACATGTAACAAATCATTTTGCTACAGATGAAAATGGCAATATAGCAAACCTGTCTCTTACCCATATATCATAAAAATGTTTAGACTATTTACATAATGTTCTAATTACATTAGACTAATTCTAACCAAAATTGGTTTATGAAATTTATTTTAAAAAATTTCTTCTGTAAAAGATTAAATTGTACCACAAATAGATGGTTTATCAACTTTCAGTAAAGCATTAATATTTTAACAAAAATGAATTATTACGTTAACAAACAAGAATAAAGTTTATTACCTTATTGTTCCATTTGTGTTTACAATCACATCTCTGTCAACATGATTGTTATGATCAAGAGCTGCCGACAGATTCCTAGCTCTGAAAGCTGATGTCTTATATGAATGTCTTTTGGAGGCATACAATAAAATCAAACTTCTGGAAATTCTCCAGTTCTACTATACTGCTGAAACAAAGTAATATAAATAAATAGATTCAGATGCAGAGAACTATTTAAAATTTATAAATCCCCATAAATCTGTTTTAATGAAAATGCCAATGTACAGTAGCATTATACAGGCAGAGAATAATCAACTCATTCCACCACTACAATTTTGTTTCCTTGTCACCTGAAATGGGGGTAGGGAACGCATTTGTGGGCTAATTATGAATACATCGAAATACATTTGCTTCCAAGATTGTTTTGCATAAATATATGCCTAGGTGTGCTACAAACATCATTCGGCATTTGCATAAGGGTAAAAGTTGGTGTTTTTTCTTCTTCTGAACCATCATTTTCCTAGTGGGATCTTTTTACTTCCAATCCCAAATTTATCCTACTTTTGCAAATGTTTACCTGTCTGTGTATAGCTCAGACCGGTGTGAATTAGATTGCAAGCAAAAAAAGTAAAAAATCCGGAAACAAAATCTGATTCCAACAATGGGCATGTGCACAAAAGCGGGCAAAGCTTGACCCCTCTCTCCCTGTACACATGCATACTTTTTTTTTACACACCCCACATCTGCGTACATGCGATTGCCCTCCTCATTCTGTAGAACAGCCTATATTTAATCCACACAGAAAATATCAAGGATTAACAATATTATGTATTTAATATAACAGATAGTCCACCAATGATGAATGTCTGACTGCATCAAAGAAATAAGCTGCGTAACTTTAAACGTTTGTCTATTGTCCACTAAAACTCAATCACCAACTGAACCCAGTCAAGCAGGTTACATATTAGACAAATTACTATCGAGGTATATGTGTACATACATTGTCAGCAGACCACCCACTCCAATATACAAGCATATACATTTGGGTAAACCCCCATGCCCTCTCCATGTATACTAAACGGACAAACCATAACTATGGCCTTTGTGTGGTTTTTATTTATAATACAATGTATTCATTTTCTTACTATAATAACCATTATATCTTCATTTTTTCAATTATGCATCAATACTATATTTAAAATATATTGTAATTACACATTTTTAACTTGTATGTTTATATACAGCAAAGAAAGCTTTTGTGGGAGCAACTTTCTGGTTCATACACAAATACCATCCGCAAATACCAATACAATACCATATATATATATATATATATATATATATATATATATATATATATATATATATATATATATATATATATATAATATGCAATTACTTTTAGTTTAGTTACATATATCATGCATGTATCATAATGGTTGTTTTTTAGTATGCTTAACACAAATATTCCCATTTTATGTATGTATCACAATTATTTTTGTTAGTATGCTTTCTCAAATGGGTTGATAAAACTTTTAGACTTTTCCATCATTGCATTGTCCTTCTCCTTAAGTTTTTCAACTTCAGACATGACTGAATTCCTTCAAATAAAATTTTGAAATGTGCAAATACTAATGTTGAACTTGGAAATCTTTAGTATTGTATCAAAAGAAAGCATTATCATTTATCTTGGTTATTATGATGGGAATGATAATGCTTCAAGAAATAATAATAATAATAATAATAATAATAATAATAATAATTTATTTTTTTAAAGGGGTGACTCATTTAGTAAAAGTCTTATCTCCCTTGAGGCCATTTAACTAAGATACAAACAGCATGATGAGGAACATATCAACAACAAAAAAGACATTTGCCAACAAACAATTTACAAAAAAACTATTATTCAAAATAAAACAATCCATATTTTAACAAAATATACAATCTTTACCAACTGCAAAATATGAAAATAACATAGAATGATACATTTCCAGGTAATACATATATTCCTTAGTCTTTTTAGATGTGCATCTACCAAAATAATTGCAAACAAGTAAATATACAAAAAATTTAATAAAATGTAGCAATAAGTACACAGATGCCATATCTGATTCTGATATGGTTATATCAGACACAGCAGGAATTTGTATCCTATGAATTGTTGGCCCAGGTATAGAAGTTGTTGCCATGTCTTCTGTGACATTCCTCTCTGTTTCTGATGTTTTCCTTGCACTGCCATTCAAAACTAATATAGCAAGGGAAAATAAATGTTTCATTAGACACAATAATTATATATACTTTACAAATAATAGTATGCATAAAATGAACATTACTGTATTGCATTATTTTAATTTACAGTCATCACCATTTACATTTTATATAATTTTCATTTAAAAAAAACATTAGTGACTGCTTGCCTCTAAATAAAGTCTTATGGTTGCGTGCGAAAATGAAGATGATCATAAAGACCCCTTTGGTAGCCTCAAAAACAGCAGTATATATATATATATATATATATATATATATATATATATATATATATATATATATATATATATATATATATATA
The DNA here is from genome assembly GCA_030141615.1 of Unio pictorum. Classification (NCBI taxonomy): domain Eukaryota; kingdom Metazoa; phylum Mollusca; class Bivalvia; order Unionida; family Unionidae; genus Unio; species Unio pictorum. Next base: position 11,777,182 of record JARLTB010000293.1, on the reverse strand, counting down.
TATATATATATCATGGCTTACATGCGGGTTTCAAACTTTTAGCGATATTGTTGCAGGGCTATGACATTTTATTTCAAGCTAAATGGAATAATGCCAGTTTATATAAAATATGTTATTTTATGAGTTTTGATAAAGAATAAACAATACAGAAATAAAATTGCGGTATAAAAACTTGACTGTTCATTGCAAAATTGAGACTTACCTATCCAGCAAGAATTTGGTGACCTCTGGATTAGTTTTCAGGCTCAAAGTGGACTTCTTTTTATTCCATCTTCATGCTGGTCACCAATACATATGCGTGTGCTGTCATAATTTGCTCAGAGAGATTTTGTCCCCCCTCCTTTTATAATCTAAGTCTTCACATTCGATATAGTTGCGAACGCCATTATTTTTGTAAACACGTGTTTGCGCATGGCTAAAATTCTTAATCTTCGGGAGAGGTCAACGTAGAGGTCACATGAATATAGGCGTGGCAAATAGCGAATTTTTGTCTGCCAGACAATAATGAAAAATCGCGTATTTTATCAAAAAATTTCCGATGCTAGTCTGATTATGGTCTCAGTAACAACCTGAATCGCAATTTTTCAACTAAATAAGTAATATCGAACTGAAAGAAGAAATATATAATTTCATTCGTTTTTACTTAGGTTGTATGCCTTTAATAGGATAATAAAAAAATTCACCTTTGTACACATCAGAGCAAAATATTTGTTTGTTTTTTTTATGCTTTTGTTTGCCTGACATTTGTTTTCTTCATAAAAGCCCAATGCTCCCCACCTTCTCGCAATGCAATGGACGGCCAGTTGCAATAAATTCGCAATGCCGTAATCATTGGGTAGGTACACAACATTGGCGTTAACAAAACAAACTTACACTCTTATACGATATTGCATGCTGCATGGTTTAACTTATTGTCAGTCTTAGACATTGAAACTTGTTCAGTAATGTTCATATAAGTTGTTCAGGTATATTTTGTGTGTTATGAAATTTTTACTATCTCCTTGCTGTCGGGACTGTTCTCTTACCCGAGTTACCGCCTAGTCTCTTTTTCTCCTTAAATGACTTTCTTTGTGGCCCACTACCTGTACGTCTAAGGGAGTTGTGAATGCTTCTGGTAGTAGTTGGACTTTTGTCGTCCCTGTTAAATATTAAAAATTAGTGAGCAGTTCATTTCCAAATACAATAAAACCACAACTCAGCACATAATCCAAACATTTAGAGAAGGGAAGAAACCAATACAAAACTAAGTAATAATGTGAAATACTATATATCCAAACAAATATCACCATCCAATTAAATTAAGAATAAAAAAAAAAAGTTATTAAGGAGAATCCATGCCATACACAATACATTATACATTCTTCCATCTATCAGTATTCATATACCTTGCTCTGCTACTGACAGCAGATTGAAGGTTAAAGCAAGTAATTTAAATGTGTGTATTAGTTCCATTGAAAAAGTAAGTCTCCGCTATACAGGTCTGTTGCGTCTGTTTAGTCGTATATAATATACAAGCATTTACACTTTTTTTGTATATGCCAATAACGTACTAGATTGACATTATTTTACATTATATATATATATATATATATATATATATATATATATATATATATATATATATATATATATATATATATATATATATATATATATATATATATATATATATGCGCGTGTGCATGTGTTTGTGTGTGTGTGTGTGTGTGTGTGTGTGTGTGTGCAAGTCTTTGGATGAGAAAACAGAATCTGTTAATTTCCTAAAGCATATAGCCATTAGTGAAAGAAGGCATGCTGAATGAAATGCGAAACAATAAAGTGAAAATGAGGAATCGAACGTTACATTGATAAAGACAAACTGAACAGATCGATTTAATCGTCAATGAGAATGTCATTCAAATAGTTGTTGGTACTTCTCACCATGAACACGAACTAGGGGATTTATTGATTTTGTAAAATGAAATTATGGGGAAATTATTTAGGGGAATTAATTAATAATTTTAAATATTACACAGTAGATCAGAACACATTTGACTCAGACTTGATATAATAACTTTCCCTAACATAAACCCAGATTGAGACTTGTCTGTTTGGAGCCACTGTCTTTTTCACTGTCCTAAATATACACGCCCCCCATCAACATCAAAACAATTAAACGACCAAAACAACCCGAATGGTATACCAATCAATTCGTAGAAGCACGACGCAAACGATACTGCTATCATGACGGTGCACAGTCAAATTACTCATTGCAAAACGCACGCACTCCATTTTCGAAGAATCCATCACCTAAGACTTCAATAACTGATCCATCTGGAATCACTTGTGAAAATTAACTTCAACGAAACATGCATCTCTAGTTCCATGTCTAACTGTAGTTGATGGCTTTATGTGTGCTGATGAGCTTGATATTGCAAACCAACTGAATCACTTATATTACTAATATATCCCAAACCCTTGACAGGTCTAATCTTACAGATCCTAATTTAGACAACCTCACTAAATTCCTGAATGACAGGGTACCCGATCATTTAGGTTCAACATTCCTTTAATAACAATAAATGACACGTTTGATATTCACAATACATTTGACATAACAACATCAGCTGGTCTAGATGGAATTCACCCCAAAACTCGTAAAATGTGTATCCATTACAGAGTCCTTAAAAAAGATATAACTGTAGTATCACTTCCTGTAAATTCTCAGAGTAATTGAAGTTAGCAAACGTAGTTTGAATTTAAAATGGAAATGAAAAGAATGAATTATTCAAATATAAATCTGTACATAATTATTATGACTCCCTCGAATGTTACCTTTCCATGTCTGCAATGGCTGCCTATACAAAACGTATGCTTGAAAGGAATCATGACATACAAGTCTTTCAACGGTCTTTCTCCAGATTATATCTCTAACCTAATTGAAATAAGATCATCAAATACAGAGCGTAATCTCCGATTGACGAGTAACAACGACCATAAAATTCCGTGGCCGAAACCCAATCATTACAAAAGCTCATTTACTGTCCACTGAGGATATGTAATTCCAATTCCTAGCTCCTTTTAAAATATGAATAAAGAAAATCTTTTTTTACCAGATGGAATTAAACATTATACATTATAGGCTCTGAATAGAAAACTTTATTATTATATCCATAAATAATATATATATATATATATATATATATATATATATATATATATATATATATACATTTTTTAAGAAGTATGCCGCAATGTATGTACTTGTGTATAGAATATTATTCATGTGTGTATATGTTTCCCAGTATAGTCACTCAGTCATTCATGTTAAATATCTTTGAATTAGTGTACGAAAATCTCTGTTATGTGCATGGTCTTGGGTATTTGATTTGTGTTTGGTGTTTAGTTTTGTTGTTATTGTTTATTTAACTAAATTATTTACAATAAATGAGGACCGCATGACAGATGAGTCAGGCACGACCAAATGTGTTATCTCATTAAAGAAAGTGTATTATTATTATTATTAGTAGTAGTAGTAGTAGTAGTAGTAGTAGTAGTAGTAGTAGTAGTAGTAGCAGCAGCAGCAGCAGCAGTAGTAGTATGCAAATCTCTCTAACTAAAGGCAGGCATCGGTTTTATAAACTTGTATACCATGAATGTATTAAGCAGCCTTCGCCATGGTAATACACGGAATCGCTTATGTGATCTAAATGTCTTTTACATCAGCAAGACGAGTTACCAAATGCATCGCATTGACTTGATTATGTAGCAAGGACGGCTCAATAAAAAAGCTTATGTTGTCATGCTGTTGCAGCAAAATGTCTAAGTCAAGCACAGCGTGTTCATTTCTAAATCATTTCTGTCTATTTATGTAAGGATGTTACAATCGGTAACTTGTCTGTTTGGGGGTAAATGGCGCCGTCGTGATCATATATCCAAGAGAAATATCTCGTCCTGACGACAGATAATTCATTCGATGGAAGTAGCATGGAAGTGAAGTTAAAATTAAGAACGCATTAAGCCGCCGTAATTTCATGTTCAAGTGGACGTCTTTCAAGTCAACATTACTAATTGCTGAATCCGATTTGTTAACACGATTATGTAACTATGACGACAAACTGGTGATGCTTAACATACATGTTGTCACAATATAACTTCAGAAAGAAAAGCTGTATTGACATGTGTGCATTATCACATCAGCGGAGGACGTGTTGATCACATATTCTATACATATATTTAGCCGTGACGACAGCAGCTTCTTGATTAGCAATGCTTAGGAAAAGTGGTAATAAGAAGGTAAAGTCTAGTCTTTATGCAAGAGAAATAACTAGTTGGAAGTATCACATAAAATGATCTCCTTATTATTTCCCTTGCATTGTAAAAAACCGAATAACAGTTGAGAGTGTCCGATTGCAGATAGATAGATAGATAGATAGATAGATAGATAGATAGATAGATAGATAGATAGATAGATAGATAGATAGATAGATAGATGCATTTGCACATCAATCATCACAGCTGCTTCTGATCGAGCTAAAGATTTTTACTTTTCCTCTTATGATACACATACTACTTTTGATTCAATGTTAACATTTTTTACCCGACCGACATCTTTATGACTTATAGAATGGCACATATAATACAGACGGAAATACTTTGTCCTAAGAAGCAAAAAAGGTGTCAAACCAAGACTTATAAACTGGTAGGATTCGAACCCCTACTCTTTCGGTTACGAGTCCGGCACGATAGCCACAGAGCCAATGAAGCTCATACTATCAATCATCGCCTCTTATGATGTAGGTTACATCGGGCTTTTTTGTATAGACGAGCCCACAAAGGGCACTATATACTAAGGGCAAGAAAAGCCAATCTGTGTGTGTGTGTGTGTGTGTGTGTGTGTGTGTGTGTGTGTGTGTCCATCTATCACCCAAAAACGTTTAAAAGAGGGGTTTATCGGCCTTTTGCTGTGAATTATGTGCTTGAGGAATTTATAATTCAGTATTACTAGAATGTGTTCATTATACACAAATGTGAACTAATTCCCGTGCGCAAGAAGACACCAATGCTTTTGTTCAATCTGTTCCAAGAATGTATCAAACCTGCGACTATTTGATTACGAATCCGAAGCTCTACCAACGTTGACCAGAGAGAGAGAGAGAGAGAGAGAGAGAGAGAGAGAAAGAAAGAGAGAGAGAGAGAGAGAGAGAGAGAGAGAGAGAGAGAGAGAGAGAGAGAGAGAGAGAGAGAAGGATGAGGGGCAGAATGGTAAATGGTATATACTCAAAGCAGATGAAAAGGGAAAATAAAGTATTTTTTAAAATGCTAGGAAAAGGAATGACTGAAAAGAATAAATTATTGAATGAAACATATATATATATATATATATATATATATATATATATATATATATATATATATTATATATATATATATATATTGAAAGGCACACTTAACCCACCGTGTGAAAACATCAGATTCTCCATTAGGTACGTTTGCGTTTCTGTGATTTGGTAGTAGAGGTGATGATGCGGAATGTGCCACGGATTCATCACCTCCCATCTCTTTTTCGTCGTCTTTGTCGTTGCTAACGCCATCATCCGAGCCAGAATGTTCATCATCTTCTGATATTGAGGGAAGTTTTAACTTTCTACTTTGAATATTACTATTTGTGTCCTGCAAGAGTCAATTTAAAAAAAACAAACATGAGTTAATCAATGTGTTGATTTTGAACATTCCTGTTTCCCACAAGATTCAGTAAGAATACGAGTTAATCAATGCGTAGATTTTTAGCATTACTCTCTTTCCTGCAAGAGTCATTATTACGAGTTAATCAATGTATTGATTTTCGAATCAACTGCAAAATTACAAATCAGTATATATCTCACTTTTAACAAACCAAATAATTATTCGATCTCATTTAAACTCATTTATGAAATAATTGACTCTGTAATAACCCATGCTGCATTAGAAACATAAAAAATAGCGGTGCTAATGTACACAAAGTGTTTTAGGTATTAAATTCCTTTATTTATTTTAGGATATATTTTCACCAGTTTATATTTCGTTAAAGATCGTTCATTTGCACCAATAACAGTTAACGCTTGGCCTCAACAGGTGATACGACAAGATGTGTACCTCAACAGGTGATACGACAAGATGTGTACCTCAACAGGTGATACGACAAGATGTGTACCTTCGAAAATAAGACATTTATATGAAGACATAGATAATGCGACACGTCGTTAATATATTATTCAATACTCAAAAGGTATGGGAACGACAGTCCAAGAAATACTGCACCTGATAAAAAATCTGATTGGTGCTTGAAGATCAATATAAAATAAAATGTAGGTACCAAAAACATGTATGAATAATTGTTTCTTTGCGAAGAATTAATGCTCTCTCTCTCTCTCTCTCTCTCTCTCTCTCTCTCTCTCTCTCATATACAGAGACACCATTGGCGTGTAGTCCTATGTTACATTACATATATCATGAGGACACATTGATATACCTTTAAACAGCCGCTTTACCACACATATTGGCAAGCGATTGCATAGAAACAGCAACATGTGCAAGATATGGTTAATTTGTTTTACAGTTTGTTATGAAGAAAACAAAAGCTTCACGCAGTGATGATAGAAGAAGAGAAAAGACAAAGTGCCTAAACAGTGATGAACAGCGAAATAGTTATATATATATATATATATATATATATATATATATATATATATATATATATATATATATATATATATATATATATATATATATATATATATATATATATATCAATTACTGGGATGTCATACTTTCTATAACTTTCGTAGTGAAACAAATAGCGTGGTACTAATTTTTAAACTGTTGAAGAGGCTACCGGCAGCTTTGCAATTTCTCTTTTATAATATTTACATGTATTTAAATTAACAACAACAGAAAACGATTTGAAGCCTCTCTATTCCGGAGTGATGCAAAAATATACATGTTTATCTCTAGTTTATAAATTATGATAACTTCATTTATTCTCAGGAACGAAGTGAATCAAGTGGTGAAAAGCTACATTAAGATATAGGAATACATTGATAAATACAATCTGAAAAATGTATTTAAAAAAAGCTTTGATAAGTATAACAGCTAGATAATTAAAGTGTTAAAAGTATTACAAAAAGCTAACCTCTGTGAGCAGATAAAACAAAGGATTACAAAGTGAATTAGTCAAAATGCACTCAGAGGTAGTAATAACAACGACATTTGTTTAGAAAATACTATATCGTTAGACTGAAATAATACATCGGTAAAGATGAAATATTATTAAAAATCAGTCGCAGTCCAAACAACAAGTTTTAGAATATGTTTGTACCCAATATAAACATGCACATATCAACATCAAGCATCAAACACCTCAAGAAAAAACTAATTTCTGAAACTGAAAGAAAACAAATAATAGTCCAGGCCTACATGGATCATATACCTTCCTAAATTTGTTTCTTCTACTCCGAAGCGGCCCCTTTAACATAAAGTAAACGTTTATGTTACAAACAAGGTTTGCTACATCTGAGCTATCGAAATAAAACCAGCAACCAAGGTCCGTACCTTGAGGGATGCTCTCTCTCTCTCTCTCTCTCTCTCTCTCTCTCTCTCTCTCTCTGTTACCTTGGACATTTTCTACAAGCAGTGGCGTAGCGAGAGGGTGGGGGGCAGGTGGGGCATTCGTCCCGGGCACCGGTGGCTAGGGGGCGCCAATTGGGCGCCCAAATCGGCCCAAAGTATCAACAATGGATTTGTTGGATTATATATTGAACCCATTAGTGAAACTTGAAAAGTACACTTATTTTTGGGATATTATTTTTTTCTAAATAGGCTAATATTGTTTTATAGGGAATTTAGCCTAGGCAATATTTTTTTCTAGCAATTAAATTGTAATAGTTTCATAATTATATTATGACTGATAATGATTATGTTTCGTTTTGGAAACAAGGTACATAACTGCACAACAGTGGCCCTGGGCGCCAAATATCCTCGCTACGCCACTTTCTACAAGATGGATTTGCAAACCTGCAGTTTGCGGGGCAGAGGGCCAGAAATATGTTTCCCAAATGATTTTTGACTGGGAATGTAGGTGATCGTTTGATCTATCAGACAAGATTCGTAAAATGAAACAAAACATCTGCGGTCTCGTGATGAAAGAAATTGAATCTCGTTTGAACCCCTTTATAAGTACGTTGACGTTGAATTTTGATCAGTTATCTTCAATGCTCCTATTGTCAAACATATATTTAGTTTGTTACCATTGTCACATCGTCAAATGCCAAGAACAGAAAACTTTCTATGACATAAGCCTATTTTGAAATCATGACAATAAAGGTTTGCCTTAAAATGCTGGATTTTTTGTGCTAATTTGTTTTCTTAAAGTTAAATTCTGGGACTCCGTTTATTTATTCAGATGTGAGAAAAGGATATTTGCCAAGTTGTGAATTGAATTGCACAAGTAAAACGTTGCAGAAACGAAAAATATAAACCACTTAGTATTCATCCCACTCGACAACCTGGTATCATGACGGATGCATTGATACTGCCCACAATGGTTTTTTGTCCTTTTAATAGACATGGCATGTAATAAAAAGTTATTTTACTTGTTAGAAGTGATTTTATTAAACATATACAGAATATATATATATATATATATATATATATATATATATATATATATATATATATATATATATATATATATATATATATATATATATTATTGGAGTCAATCATCATGGTTGTGTATTTATCGATGTATAAAGTAAGTTTACCTAATCACTCACAAAGTAAATAAAGTCCGAACTTTGTTAACTTTGTGAGTGATTAGGTAGTATATAAACACTGATAATTACCCAATATAATTACCCAATATAAACATAATATAAACACTGATAATTACCCAATATAAACATAATATAAACACTGATAATTACCCAATCATGATCATTTAATCCTTATAGGTTCAATTCACTTCCTTTCTGTCATCAGATCAGCAGATTTCAGTAACAAGACATTCAGTTCTATGTAAATCGATGATTTCTTTCAGTGGTCTCTTAAATGCCAATGAATAAATAAAGCCCATGGTATGATATTTTGTAATGATCATTATTTGAATATTTTTAAAGAATAGTTGATGCTATTTAAACCAGGCGATTTATTAGTAATACATTTGTGCATTGCTCATTAACATATCGCGTTTTTTAAAGCGGTTCGTGTATTCTAAAAAAAAATTTGTATAAGAGATGACTATAATATAATCAATTTACTGCGATAATCCCTTTTGTGTTCTTACGTAAGGATGAATACACCTGGTTGTCTTCTAATAATACAATGTTTCTTTATCCTCACATACAGTGATTATATCTGAAACAAGAAAACAACACCTTAAGAAAGACAAACAGGCTGATAAAGAAGGACTAATAAAGGGACAAACTACCCGAATGACAGAAGGGAAAGGAAAGGTGAGACTAAGAGACGAACAGGTAGGTACAGGAAAGATAAATACAGAATAAGGTGTATACACTGCATATACCTCGTCACTTTCCTCTGCTCCTTCACGTAGGTTATAGGTGAGATCATTGCACAGCTCTTGAGTAAACCTTTCAGAAAATTCGGGGTACAGGCCAAGGACATCCACTAAGCCCTTTAAACTAATGCACTGAAGCTCACTGTATGTGAGCGACCTAACATCGTATCCTGATACTGTAATGGGATCATCAAAATTTATGTCTGTCCCAAACAAATCGCCTTTCCCTAAAACAGAAGAAATAAAATAGAACTGTCGTTAGAGTGACATAAATACCCTCGACATATCGACGAATCAATGATTGTAGTGAGTAGTTTTTGATCAATGTATGATGTGAGAGAATGAAGTGTTAATAAGTCAGTACGATTCAAACGCGCCGTATGTAATCGCATACAAATCATGTGCCGTTGCATACAATAAAAGAAATCTGGGTCCATATTATTTGTTCGACTGATTATTACTAACTATCAGCATTGATCCGGATCTTCGGTAATATCAATATTTAGATTTGAACAACAAAAGATGCTGTAAATATACTATTTTTCGTGGGTGCCTGTTTTTAGCGATTTTGTGTTCAAAACAAAACACTTACATTTACACAAAACACAAAAATGGTGATCCTTATGTGAAAGGAATGGGGATCCTTCCTTAATCAAATAACTTCAGTACCCATAAAATGTCATTCGAGTCCGGAGGTCGGGGGGGGGGCAGATTTATAAACTTCATAGCCAAGTAAATACACTAATTCACAGTGCATGTGTATATATCCTGTACTTCTAACGAACAGTTTGAACATGCAAATTAGTTGTCACCAGAAACCTCCATTGAAAACTCCTTTGAAAACGTCCAGCAATATTAACATAATTATGTCAATCACAAATCGATGCATTTTCAACCGCTCGTGCATGTTAGACCATGGAAAATATAGACATGCTTACCTAATATTGCCACCACCATCTCTTCCCTGAGGATTTCCATAGACCCGCTGCATAACAAGTACAGATAATTGGTAGCATCTCCCTTGTGCACGAGAAATTCACCTGGGGCACAGAACACGCGCCGTGAATGCAACGAAATAGACTTCAAGCATCCTTGTGGCGCATTTTCAAACACAGAAAGTGACAAAATTTCTTTGTGAAGGTGCAGTCCGATTTCTCCCCGCATCTCCTCTGGAAAATCCTTCAAAATCTGTAAAAGAATCAAGCAAACTTCTAATATATCGCATTACAAAAGACTGACCAAAGTATTTTTCTCTAGCGTTTTGACCAACGAAGTTTTATTTGATCGAGATCATGTGACCCACGAAAATCTTTTTTACAGGTTAATATAGCTTTGGTCACAACAAACTGATCTTTAAGTCTTATTATATTTTTGTTCTTGTTGTTCTGAAATATCTTTTGTTTTTCAATAACATGAAAATTGTTATGCACTGTATTAGATATATCATTTTGAAAGCGACTGGTTACGTATGCATAGGCTAGAAGGATGGCATAACTATACAAAACAATGAAGCAAGTACATATCCAATTAGGCGCCCATTGCTTCCACTGTTCACCTCTACAGTCTGAGAGAAAAAAAAATACTGTAGGGCTCGTGTTATGCCACAGTCATCTTCTTTACGTATATCCAAGTATTGACATCGGCATACTCGTTACCAGGATGCTCTCCCAACAATCATTTTATGACGTCTCAGAAATGTGTCGCAATACATATAGACAAATTGACCGAACAGACAGACATGTGAAACGTGTGTCTTATCATAATGGTTAAATGCAGTCAATAAATGAAGGTTAATTGCAATAGTTGAAATAATGGACAGGTTATACAAGTTTTTTTTCTGTTTTGGTTTCCTTTTTTGTTGCTCTTGTTTCCTTAGATGTTTGGTACACATACGTTTCATTGATGTTAATGCTGTTTTGCTAATGAACATGTTATGTCATTATGTCGCTATAAGTAAGTACTCCAAGCCAAACAACGACATCAATCGTTAGATACGGACGCATTTTTAGAGAAAAAAAACTTTTAAGTCTAAAAGATTAAATAAAATTTATCCCATTTTAGATAGGATTCGCTAAAACGCATTTACTTCTTTGTAAATTTGTACAAATATTGATTTTAAGGTAAACTACATGGTGATCGAACATTCGAATAATATTAAATAAAGACAAATACAGCTCAGTTTCATGCAACAAACGGAATGTTTTATCTCCAAAAATGTCTGTTTTGATTATATGAACCATTTACATGTTTTATCAAGCGAAAATAATATTTGCATCACCTAAAGTGGTTTCGAGAGAATAACAGACCCGAACCGAATAATTTTAGGTGCCTCTAAATAGTGTTGATGACATATGTAAAGTGCATAATGAACAAAGATCGTTGCAGAAAACGAAGCTGCATCGCAATACATCACCGTTGCTATCAGAATGCGAGCGCCATTTTGTCACTCGTACTTATTATCAATGTGTCCATCAATTGAAGGAACATTATCTGAATGAGTCACGTGGTGTTACTATTTTCAGCTGAGTTCTAATTTGTTTTAGCATGGTGTACTCTATCTCTCCCCCCTCCTCTCTCTCTCTCTCTCTCTCTCTCTCTCTCTCTCTCTCTCTAAAGAAAACATTTTAAAAAATGAAAACAGCTCAAAATATTTCGTGCGACAGCATTATGTTGAATGTAATACTTGTTTCGTAAATATTAATAATTTCGTCAACAGATAATGCAATCATGGATACCATAAAATATGCAAAAATACTGCACCTCGTTTGTCTCAATGCCGTTGTTTAATGACCACATGGTTTGGAAATAGTCCTGCATTCGCATTTTTAATGGTTTTGGAAGATGGTGCGCATGGAAAAAGTCCTTGAGGTCTTTGGTTTTGGAATGGAAGTTAGCCCTCCTGGCATACATTCTCTGAATAATGGCTGTCACATTACCAAATACCACAGCATGCATCAAAGCTGTAACATAAGGAGATACAACAATACACATCATGTGATCAATTTTATACCACTGTGTTGTAGCATTAACGTGAAAATATATGCTCTGTACAATGGAATACACTATTGTGTTATTATTTTCAGAATCATCTTTAATCGATGCAAAATATTCTATATTGCAGGTCATATTTACATCGCAATATTGTCAAGGACGATGGAGGATGCACAACTTGACAAGTTCGTCTTAGAGTAGAATATCAGTAACATTGTTTCTTTCATTTAGTTTATCACTTATTATTTCATTATACGGTCATTCTAAACATTTAAATTAACAAAAGTGCATTTTAATGGAATTTAATTACTAAGCAGACGCCAATTGAGAAATTGAACCACGAAATTTACAAAAAGATTTTGTCAGGGAGTACTTTCATTTGGCTTTTTGCACACGTCTCTGATTAAAAAATATGTCGAAAATTTGAATATCGTTATGTACTCAATTATATGAGGAATCAAACTGAAAAGAACAAGATCCTAATCCGTCGTAGCATAATGCTTCTGCAGATCCAGGTTTACGTGCATGTTCTACCAATTACTCCTATCAAAATTCACAAACACAGGTCTTCATCTGTGTAGTTATATGCTGGACTAGACCTATAAGCGAATGTATTTGGTAAATACTTTAATGGATACATCGTAACCCAAATTCTGACTAGAATGAAATCTCCACATTCATAAATGGAGATCCGACAGACACTGACAAAAGTTAATGTCATGATAACCTTTGAAAGTCCCAGTATGTTAATTAGGGATATAGAGTTGCATATGTGTGTTAAGAAGAATTATTGTAATAGTGATTTATTCCAAACGACGTTTGTCACTTTCAGAAACTTGAAAAAGCACTTTTTGGATTGGTGAACCACAAAGTGAACAGAATAAGACCCCTTCATGTACGACGGAGGAGATCTGATTATAATCGGATTGTCTTAAACCCTTGATGCTTGGGATCTGACTTATATAAGCCATATATTGACTTTTTAATTTTGTTCCTTCTTGCGTTGTGGTACTCTTTGTCAGCTTATCTCATCGTTTTCGTTTTCTTTATCTCCAAGTTGCCTGTATTATTTTCTAATTTAAATCGTGTCATCTTTCTATCTTGCCAATGTTTGTTTTTACTCTTTTAAATAAAAAAAACATCTTTTGTGAATTGTTTTCAATACAAATGTTTGGTGCCACCGTATATGATGCATTGCAATAAAGGATCGGCTTCTTGAAACGTTGCCTCACTTTTCCAGACTCTCAACAATCCGACAAGTACAATTGAGCGAAAGTCCCATATAATTGTCACTGATTGGTGTCACTCCTTTATTCACTAGCAACATTATGAAGTCCATTGCGTACGTGATAAGTGTAAACATATATATTGTAAACTTCATAAGTGATTGAAAGTACTGCTACAGAATCTAGGAAAATGACACTTTTTGTAAATTGGAGTTGCATTCAGAAAATGTGCAAAATATTTGTGCAGACGACAAAACCTGTATTGTTAACAAAACTTGCTTTTGCTCGCTCACAAAAGTTCTGGATCTTTACCATCTACGTTGTATTCAGAAAGCAAACTAAATCGTCAACCAATCAGAGTCTTTACCAGCTTTTCTTGTGACCATGACCCTTATAAGACCCTCAGATGACGAAGAACTAATGCAATCACGCTTGTGGTTTAATTAAAAGATACTGCAAGGTAAGGTATTATACCATTGTATCGAATATTAATACAAAGTCTACACTACTGGCAAAGTCATTGTTCATATGCAATTTCAAGAAATCGTCTTTGCGTTTATGAAAAAAAAATATTGGTATTTCTACTCACTCAAGCTGAAAACGTTTGGGAAAAGAGCCGAAGTGTACATCAGTTAAATTCCGTTTACCAATTCAAATATCCTTTGTGTTTGGTCATTTAAATTTTATATGTGTTTGCTAAATCATGCCGTCAAAATGATATGTGATGTTACCGACTATAACATCAAAACGTCAGGATAGATGAGAATGAAGGACAACTTGGACAATACAATAAGCTTAATAAATTTTCTGACTGCAACGATTGGCTTAGGTCATTATATGAATTTCAGTTTTGTTAACCAGTCTTATAGTCGTATTGCATTACTCACCTCCCACTATCATGGCGCATACAGAAAAAATCTTTTCAGCATTTGTATTGGCTGAGACGTTGCCGAAGCCAACACTTGTTAAGCTGCTACAAGTAAAGTACAGTGCAGCGAGGTAGCACGACAAAGGATCAGGCTTGTTGGTTCTATTACTGGTCATGGGGTTGTCTAGACGTTCGCCCAGTTCATATATCCATCCTGGAGGAAAGAAAATAATAATAATAATAAAAATAACAAAAATAATAATGTTAATAACAATAATATAAGTAAATAAACACATTATTTTACCTACATAGAGAAGGTGCAGATTGTTTTATGACAAAGAATTTTAAATAATTTTGGCGAGTCTAAATTATACAGTAATACAATACAGAATAGAAATGAAAACTTTTTTGAATCATAATGCCTCATTTATACTTTATATGTAGGATACTACTTTGTTGAATGAACAGAAACGCGGAACAAGAAAAACCTTTGTTCAAACTAGATTTGAGAAACGGTTGTATGTGTTTTGATCTAACATATCGTTTTGTTGGACATACATGATACAGCAGGATTTGAATTTAAACCAAACAAACATTAATGTCCGTTACAAAATGCATCTGAGAGCCATATGATCTTACCTTTTTACCTCGAAGTAATTAGCAAAGCAGTTCAAAGGTCAATAGGCCGTGAAAATCTTGGTTAAAAGACTGCACTTTAGCTTTCACATATTGTTTGACAATACAACTATATTTGGACGTCTATTATCAAAACTGCAACGTATCTGAATACATATTTCCATCTGCAGTAAACAACCACGTGAAATGTAAATCACGCTAGATAACAATCACACGTGATAAACAATCACGCGAGACAAACAATCACGTGAGATAATCAATAACGCGAGATAAACAATTAAGCGAGCTAAATAATCTCGCGAGATATACAATCACGCGAAATAAACAATCACGCGAGATATGCAATCATGCGAGATAAACATTCGCTCGAGATAAACAAATACACGAGATATACAATCAAGCAATATGGCATACCACTGCATTTACTTTCTGTCAAATATTCTGTAAAAAGCACATAATTTGAAAAGTACTATTCATTTCTAGATGCGTCCACACGTAGCACTTGTTTAGATATGATGATGTGTGTTTATTTAAGTTGTTTTCGCATCCCATTTGCGTGCTTCTTCGAACTTGATACGAAATTTCCTTAATGCTCTTAAATGCGAAACGTCAATAGAAGATTTTCAGATATGTCGGAATTAAAACTTGAGCTTTCAAGATAACAAACGTAGCATTTATTTGACTTGATGAATCAACATAAAGCTGTCTTGGATGATTTCAAGTTCTCAATCCCTTCCGTATCGTAGAAATACCGCTATTTATTTATAACTTTTTTGTGTCAAATAATACAGTTTTGGATGCAATAATAAATGAAACTAAGACCTTGTAACTTATTTCAAGCATGAACAGCCAGAGTTTAAAATGTGTATCGTCAGAAAACAGTTTTTAATCGTGTCAGATGCATCCTCTGTTTTAGCATTCATTGATGTACATCAGTTTTTCAATGAAGTTATATCACCAGTTTACGTAAAAGAAAAACATTTTGGTGAACAAAGAATGTGGCTGATGACACCCAAATATACAAGTCTAGCCAACCAACTGAAGTTGATGCTACCATCCAAGGGGTAGAGAGGTGCATTTCTGATGTGAAATCAAGCTGTAGATGAATGATGATGAAACCTAGGTGTTACTCTAGACAGTATTCTCACATTGCACCAACATGTCACCAGCATATGCAAGGTTGCATATCTTAAGCTGAGACGCATCAGCTCCATTCGCAAATATCTTTCAGTTGATGTCACTGAAATACTTGTGTGTTCATTAGTACTTTCAAGACTGGACTATGGTAAGTCAGTTCTATCTGGTTCGTCTCAATATCTACTCCAGAAACTTAAAAATGTTCAAAACTCGGCTGCTCGGATCATCTGTAGAGTACCACGATCAGAGCACACCTCCCCACTGTTCTGTACCCTACACTGGCTATCCATTCGATCCAGAATTATTATTATTATTATTATTATTATTATTATTATTATTATTATTATTATTATTATTATGCACAGATATAAATATATATAAACATACCGACAGAAAGACATATATACAGACATGAAGACATATATACACACAGACATGGATACGTATGGATATACATACATGAAGACGTTGATATACTTACATGAAGGTATGAAGATATACAGGCATGAAGACATATACATACAGACATGAATACATAAGTATATACAGATATGAAGACATAAATATACATGCATGAAGACATAAATACACACACACACACACACATATATATATATATATATATATATATATATATATATATATATATATATATATATATATATATATATATACACAAGCATGAAGACATCATATAGACATGTAGACATAGAAATAGGCGATGATTATAATATATTTCCTGATGTTTTAGCTAGATGTCCTCAGTTTTGCAAATAATTTTAATCTCCGTGATGGCAAGCACGTTTGTAAGGACAAACATTATGCGGACGAACGAATAGTGGGGACAATATTTTACCGATATTCGACTGGGTGGACATGTCCATTCCTTGACGATTGTGTATTGCTGGAAGACTGATTAAGAGCCTCACAGTCAGAGATGCTAACAGTTTCCGAGCACTACTAATGCATACAAATATGGAGTCAGACAAGCATATACAAAGACAAATAAGCGGCAAACAAAACAATGTTACGAAAACTACCTGCAGTCCAATTTGGTGTATCAAGTTCTTCATTTCCTATGGCATACCAGATGCAAGCAAGCCAGTGTGCAACAAGTGCAAACATACTCATCAGCAGCGCCAGAACGAGAGCACCGTACTGGGAGAAGCGGTCAATCTTCTGAAGCAGGCGAGCAAGACGAAGAAGACGAGCAACTTTGAGCAAATGGACTGGTGCAGTCTGGAAAGTAATTGGAAGGAAAACATCATCATTACCAGAATGTTTAAACTGATGAGGGCTCATCTTTGTCATTGGTGTATTGTTTGAGACTGCAAAATATTCGCATGAAAGGTTGATAAATCGTCTAGTATAGCAAATATCAACGTTGCCGCTATTTGACGTTCTATTTGCAGATCTAAGTTTGTAACGAAAAATAAACAAAAGGCAACTTTAGTAAGAAGACAAATGCACTAAAAAGTGAAAAGTGATGAAAGTTAAAATACTATATAACATTGGTGTATGCATATAATAATTAAAAACGATGCTACGTTCTTAAAGGTAAGTAAATGTGTTCCCGCTGACATGTTTTTAATTTCTAATATTAAAATGCACGCTTGGAAAGATTATCAATACATGGAAAATGGAAGAAAAAAATAATTTGCAAAAAAATGTCTTTTTGTGTGAACAATAAAATTAATAAAATGCGTCCGAGAGTGCCTTACCTGCTATAAATTATGCCGACACTATGAGACCATACTTTGGAACTAAAAAGGAGCTAAATAGCTGTGACGATTTTACCCCAACCCCTTGTATGTAGGTATAAGTTACTATAACTTGTGATTCTGACTGGCCTTGTACATGTATAAATTGTATGTCTGCCTGACCCCGCTGTGATGTTTCAAATTGTTCTAAGTTAGCTAATCCCCTTACGTAAGATGGTCTTTGTTAGCTCTCGAGGGGAAATTCTACGAGGAGACTGTGTCCATCGCGGACGGGTGACGTAACCACATCTAAGGACAGGACAGCGCCAAATAAGAAGACTGTAACAATTGATAGAGACCCAGACAGACATTCGGATGAGTGACAGTTCGAACGACTGACCGAGTCAAGAGCCATCCAATCAGAATTCGCTGAGGGTGGGCCCTTGATTGGAATCTGCGATAATAACTCATGTTTAGTAAGAATTCGTCAGTTCGCTACAAGAATTGAGAAGAGAGTAGAACTCCGTACGGCCAGACGAAAATTGGTGGCAGATTCAGATTTTGGAAATCAAGGAAATCTTAAGATAGCTTCAAAGGAAGCTTTCGGGTGACGTTGAGAGAATTTCGGGTGACGTTGAGAGAATTCCGGGGAAATTTCGGATGACGTGGAGAGAATTCCGAGTGAATTTGAGAGATACCGAGTGAATTTCGGGTGACCTCAAGAGATACCGTAGAAGAGGAAACGGAAGTAGAGATAGAAGAGGAAACGGAAGTAGAGGAATCGGAAGGAGAGAAAGACGGAAGGAGACTTATTTAGATGAGTTACACTCAAGAAGGAAAATATTCCTCACACTGAAATCAAATGATGATCTAGGGATCATTGGGTCAAGAGTGACATTGACTGATTAATATCTTTAAAATTTTCATTTATTAAATTGTTGTTTAAATTTCATCTTTGTATTTCTTTTAATTTAACTGTCGGCATTGCTGACTGGGAGCTCGTAGCCATATATAATATATTGTCCAGAAGTAAACATTCTGAATGAGGACCAGGGGAACTTCCTCATAATTCTTTCAAGTCTATAGGAAGAACCCCACCCCTACTAAACGACACTTCACAATAGCCCAAACTCTCCAGGGGCCGTTAAAACTAGGAATTATTTTATCGTATACATCATAATCTTTGCGGAAAGGACAGCTGGCGTTTGAAATACCACGACTAATATCAGATCTAGTTGTTGCAATAAAACCTCCTGTTTAGCTTGTGTACACAACACACAATTACATCATTTAAGTGATGAATTATTGAATCATTCAATCAACATTGATTACAATTCACGCCAAGTGGTTTAGAAGAAACACAAATAGAAACGTTAATTATTTTAATGGATTTCCCGAAACTGTTGAATACTCAGACAACTAGTTAACGTTAACTTCTTTATAATTCTTTATAATGGAATAGTTATATCACTTTCATGTTACTGTTTTCTAGGAAATATATTTAATCTTGTAATTCAACAAAAACAGGGGACTTCGAACCAGAAAACATAGGTTCAGTCAGGCTTTCAGGATTGAGCTTTATCAATAACAATTTAAGACGGATGACAAGGAAAGCATAAGAAGTACCTTATAGCGAATCCATTTCCCTTATCATGGCGAAAATATTTTTGCAATAGCGTGCCGACTCATGTTAAGTTCCCTGTACTTCCTGTAAACAATTCTCATTGAAAAATAAAATGACCAATGAAGGATTTGTTTGTTTGTGTTTTATATTTTATTTAATTAAAACGAACTTAAGAGACATCATTACTATTATATTGGAGGGGGAAATAATTGAAATAATGATGACTTGAATTTTGTTATGTTTAAAAGGATAAGTACATGATGACCACCCAAACAGTTTGAAATGTGTGAAACGTAACAAATCCATTTTAAGCAAGCATGGTAGTTGGACTAAAATCTGACCATTGGATTCTGCTTTGCAATAGTTGACTGACGGGTCGCCACACTTATTGAAACGTCCAGTTAGGCTAATGGTCCATCTTGCAAGATACTTATTTTGACAACCTGTGATACGTGATGTATTCTAACGGTAAAATTCATGAATAGAGCACTGGAGAGTTCGTAAAAGACGAGAGAAGAAGATTCAAATTAATTCATTACAAAATCGTAAAGAGTAGTGAACAAAAATGAAAAACGTTACTGATTCCTCACAACCGAATCACCTTCATAACTGGGGTATACTTCCCTTTAATTTCGTTTCTCGCCTTTTTAGTGACAATTTACGCATTATTAAAAACCCTGGAAGTAAAGCAAAAAAGAAAAGGAAAAAGAAACAGCTCTTAAGAACACAAGATGTGAAGATGAAAAAAATTATCACGACTTCGATGATGATAGTCTTGATAATTAAACGGTGATGAAGACAAGGCAGAGATATTAGAAAAATATGGGGAACAGAACAACATAAGAACAGTTGCCAATACTACCACCGTCATCTCGAATAACAACAAAAACAACATCACTAATAATAATAATAATAATAATAATAATAATAATTTAACAGCATCAGCACCATCAATAATAATAATAATAATAATAATAACAACAATAAGAGTAGTAATTCATCATTATAATTATTATTATTAGCATTATTATTATTGTTTGTGTTATTATCATTATTAGTATTATTTTTATTATTATATCACTTTCATGTTACTGTTTTCTAGGAAATATATTTAATCTTGTAACTCAACAAAAACAGGGGACTTCGAACCAGAAAACATAGGTTCAGTCAGGCTTTCAGGAGTGAGCTTTATCAATAACAATTTAAGACGGATGACAAGGAAAGCATAAGAAGTACCTTATAGCGAATCCATTTCCTTTATCATGGCGAAAATATTTTTGTAATAGCGTGCCGACTCATGTTAAGTTCCCTGTACTTCCTGTAAACAATTCTAAAAGAATGTGTAATCAGGGACGCGATACATAAATCAAGCAATTACTATGAAATTCAGGAAGTAAAGGCGGGCAAGCCAACGTTTCAATAGCATGATACCAGGAAACCAAGAAATCGAATGACAATTAATGAAGTCTACAGAATAAAGTCGGATAAAAGACATCTTAAAAAAATTGCAATGAGACTCTTCGTTTTTGGAAACCGAAAATCAGGATGCAGTATAAGGCAGACCCGACTATAAAGCAATCATTGATTTATGAAAACGGACACACCATGCCAGGTTTTAACACAATCACAGACGTTAAAAAATGTACACATTGTTCCTACGTCTGCGAAAAGGGAGTTTTACATTGTATAATTAGAAATATATTTATGTCATAACTTGAAAATTACAGAAGAAACGAGTCGTGATGTTTAACTGAAATCAAAGGTCGCTTTTTAAACCCTATATTCCATTATTATAACTATGCTTTAGTTGCTTGACAAGTTGATTGGTTGGTTGGGTTGATATGTGTTTGGTTGGTATGGAAACATCGAATCTAGTCAATTATCGAAATTAAACGTAGCAAATTTGTAACAGTTCTGCTAAATATTAAAATATCACATTATGTTCCAATCCTAAATAAAATTAAATGGTTTCAAATTGGGCGAAAGCATTGTATAGCTTTTAGAACGTTACGATGTAAGATAAAACTAATAAATGTAAGCAAAAATGTCAACGCAGACTCTAAACATTTTTAATGCTAATATAGTTTTCGGAAACATTTTACCAAATGTGTTTTTAGCAGTAAATGCAGGAGATATGCCGATAAGATATTTAACCTCGCATTCGTGGCTTTATATATATATATATATATATATATATATATATATATATATATATATATATATTGGTTGGTGTGATGGTGTGATGCAAGGTTTCGAACTTCGTCATTCCTGTGGCGAGTCTGGCACGATAACTACTGCGCATGCGGCGATTCGAAATTTAGAATAAAATGTGGGTTTCAGTCTTTTTAAGGTTGCATGTACTAAAACCCAATGATGAACAAAATTTTTGACATCATGCGGAAGAAACGTGTTTTTAAATTCGGGGGAATGATCACTTATATGGGTAGATTAGGCCTTGGCATTTTGTTAACATAATAAACATCATTTTTTCCCTGCAAATTAGCTTAACACTGGAAATTGTACTGTAATATAATCTGCTTGCAACATAATTGGAACGGTGAAGCGAAATACCACAATATCTGTATATGGTGGGAATAACAGAAAATATGAATGCAAATAATTTTTTTGAATTTTACAATCAAATCATTCATTTTTAACGCAGACTGACGCGTGTAAATGTGGGATTTCGATTTTATTTTCTTTATTCCACATCACACGCGTTTCTGAGTATTCACTCTAATTTAGACAATTTATTGATTTATATCCAATTATATCCTATGCATGTGCTTGAGGAAGCTACGGTTAAATTCAATTGCAATTTGCTTTAACATTAAACTGTGTTATGCCGACGGTGTTATATACAGTTCTGTAATTTAATACAAGATGTGTCTTTAAAGCAAAGCGTTGCAAAAAGACTCTCTCTCTCTCTCTCTCTCTCTCTCTCTCTCTCTCTCTCTCTCTCTCTCTCTCTCTCTCTCTCATTTAAAGTAAAGATTCATTTTCACATACAATATTTCTCTCGAAGTAATTTGGGCTGAAGACGTTCAACTAAATGTGACCACATCGTGCACGTTGCAAGAGGCAAAAAAAAAACAACAACTGGGATAGCTTTGAAAATGTTGGCAAGATAAAAACAATCCTACTTTAGCTATTGTCATATAAACAATGCCTTGTTTGATTGAGAATATTGCCAATTGCATATCGATACAGACAAAATGCAAAATATGAATGTAACTTCATGTAAGAAGGAACATTTGAAAATTGGTAAAGATATATTCTGACCGGGAGAAGCAATTAACATGCCTAGAATGTTGCTGTTTCTACATGTAGGGCTACGAGTTTCAATACTTCCAACACAAAAGAGCAAGAACATAAAGACATATGGAATCCTGTTTAGTATAGCGTTCATTCCTTCGGTGTATGTAATATCTGTATAGCTTTTCCTCTTTTGCTAGATATCATACAAAATATGTATACGTACAAGACGTCTCAGTGCTAGCTATCAGACAAATCAGTATTAATGCAAGAAGTCTCGGTACTAGATATACAAAAATACGGGCAAGAAGCTACAGTGTTAGATATCAGGCAGCACCAGTATAAATGCAAGACGTCTTAGTGCTAGATATCTTACAAAACGTTTATAGCGCATGAAGCCAGAGTGCTAGATATCTGGCAGAACCAGTATAAATGCAAGACGTCTCAGTGCTAGATATCTTACAAAACGTTTATAGCGCATGAAGCCAGAGTGCTAGATATCAGGCAGCACCAGTATAAATGCAAGACGTCTTAGTGCTAGATATCTTACAAAACGTTTATAGCGCATGAAGCCAGAGTGCTAGATATCAGGCAGAACCAGCATAAATGCAAGACGTCTCAGTGCTAGATATCTTACAAAACGTTTATAGCGCATGAAGCCAGAGTGCTAGATATCAGGCAGAACCAGTATTAATTCAAGACGTCTTAGTGCTCGATATCTTACAAAACGTTTATAGCGCATGAAGCCAGAGTGCTAGATATCAGGCAGAACCAGTATTAATGCAAGATGTCTCAGTGCTAGATATCATACAAAATCTGAATACGCGCAAAAACATCAGTGATATATATATATATATATATATATATATATATATATATATATATATATATATATATATATATATATATCATACAAAACTTGCATACGCGCAAGAAGCCTCAGTGCTAGATATCAGACAAAACCATTATTAATGCAAGAAGTCTCAGTGATATATTTCAGGCAAAACAATTCTTAATACACGATGCCTCCATGCAATAAATCCGGCAAACCCATTATGAATTTAAGAGACCTCAGTGCAAGATAACAGACAAATCAACTGCAAATGTAAGAGACCTCAGTGCAAGATAACAGACAAATCAACTGCAAATGTAAGAGGCGTTAGTGCAAGATCGTATGCAAAGGCATTACAAATGTACAAGCTGGAGTAAAAGATATCAAACAAAACCAATATAAATGCAAGAGGCTTCAGTGCAAGATACCAGGCAAAAACAATTATAAATGTAAGAGGCCTCAGTACAAGATATCAGGCAAACACATTATAATTCCAAGATGTCTCAGTGCACGATATCAGACAAAAGCATTATAAATGCGAGAGGCCTCAATGCAAGATATCAGGCAAAACCATTATAAATTAAGAAGCCTCAGTGCACCATATCAGGCAAACACTTTATACATGCAAGATGTCTCAGTGCAATATATCAGACAAAACCATTATAAATATAAGATGTCTCAGTACACGATATCAGACAAAAGCATTATAAATGCGAGAGGCCTCAATGCAAGATATCAGGCAAAACCATTATAAATTAAGAAGCCTCAGTACACGATATCAGGCAAACACTTTATACATGCAAGATGTCTCAGTGCAATATATCAGGCAAAACCATTATAAATATAAGATGTCTCAGTGCTAGATATTAGGCAAATCCATTATAAATAGTTTAAGACTCAGTGACGCCAGATATACATAACATAACGGCAAATTATTTTAGAACTATCCCAGTCCAGACTTTAGGAAATATCGCTTTCATTGTGTGATTAAATAATAAGGGAAAACAATTTGAATCACAGACAGATACACGCTTTAAGTTGATTATAACGAAAATCAATGACATCTCTGTAACAAGCCATTTGTGTCTGATATGTAAACAAATAAGGGACTGAAGAATACGCAACATCAAAAGTACCAAGTTTGATTAGATAAATCACCACACGCAAGTTAAAAACTCTAACAAATTTGCCTTGAACTGCACTTAATTTGGCCAAAGACAACTGAGTTACTAGCATTATATTTGTCGTTCATCAAAATAATTAATGAGCATCAATCTACCAGTACTACAGAATTTGGATACCATCACAGACAGATGATTTCATTCCTAGAAATTAAAGTCTAAGAGTGCTGATTATTAGCTAAACATGCTGCACTGAAAAAAATGACATCCCTTGCTGCAATAGCATCTTTGATTATCCCACAAAAGGAATATATTTGTATCACCTATAGATACACAGTGGCGCTGGACATGTCAATCTGATTATTAGCATATCTCCTCTGTCTTATGTAAGAATATGACGATGACTGCTTAGAGGTCGTGTTCTGGTGACCTTTGAATTAGCCAAAGGAAATAGAGCATTCAAGACTCTTTTAGTGAATTAAATCATTCGGTATACATTCATGCTCTTCATCTACACGGTCTAGTATCGAAACGCGATAATATAAGACTTCATCTGATTGGCTGATAAAATTAGCGATTATGATAATAACATAGGCTCCCAGAAACATATCCCCTAAGCGGTCGGTGTCACATCTTCGTGTCTTACAGTGTAGATCTAAATTTAATCATATTACGTGCATGTCAAATGAAAAACAAACATATGTACCAGTCAAATGAGAACGGCTAATATCATACTCACAGTGTTAATGTTGAATATATACAGGAAGTCAAACGGAATGGCAGCTAGAAGGTCAAGGCCGAACCAGCCTTTTATATAATTTATGGCTATAAGTCGAGCCTGATACACCACTTGACCACCTTTATTCACAAATGAGGTTCGGAAGTTCAGTACAATATCTGAAACAAAGAAAGATTATCAATATTATAACTCAAGCAGCATACATTTACTGAGAGCAACTTATTCTCCAACAAATTCACCTGTTCCAGCGGGTTTAGATAGACTTGTCAGAGGCGTAGCTATGGGGGGGGGGGGGCAGGGGGGTACACATGTCCCCGGGCGCCAAGGTACAGGGGCGCCAAAATGAGGCTTACAACGTTACATTATAATAAGTAAACAAGGGTAATAAATCGGTCACAAGATCGCTGTGGCGCCAATTTTATAGTTCGTCCACGGGCGCAAAATATTATAGCTACGCCTCTGAGACTTGTCGTATGAATATTCCTGCAAAATGAACTCCTTAGTTGTCAGTACTTAAACTGACCAATGGTTAGTAACACAATTAACTTCGGAAGATAATTTTAACAAATCTTATCTCAACACTTTACAAATGACCCCCATTGGTATCCTTCAAAGTGGATATTTTACAATTTCGTTTCAATTCAGTCGCCGCAACACATACGTTTCATAAAATAGTGGCAGTGGGCCGGTCACTGCAAACAAGGAAATTTCGTTTCCGACCTTTTACTAAAAAGGAAAAGGGTATTAAATGCATATTGCCACCAAAATAAATTTAGGAAACAAGCACAATTAACCCTAGTAGTTAAACTGTTTTATTCACTGTTCCTCTTGAATTTTCATCTGATTGAATTGGGACTACGAATCAATTGGCGTAGAACTAGCCTAAGTAAACTGGCTAAATTTCTTTGCCAATTATTCTCAATTGTGGAGCTAAGTTTGAGAAACCCATGTTTCAAACATCAATTGAGCGACGTAGGGTTTTACTGCGTAAAGGTTTCTTTATTAATGTCACTCTGATCTGACCCCGTTTACACAAACCTTTACGTGTATTCAAAATGTTTTCCGAGCAATGCAAGGAAGCTGAAGTTTAGATTCCTCATACCGGTATAAGTGCTTGATGAACATGTATGTCATTGAGAGACTGATAATTGGTAGAGATGCAAATTAAACAGTATGACACCTGTAGGAGACGAAATTATCTTGCGTTCAAGCCGCAGAATGTGAAGCTTTCCCGACAAGGTTAGTGAAATCGGGAAAAGAAGTATTGTGCTTCTACATCAAGAACTGTATAAAAAATGGATGAAAAAAAGTTTGAAAATATGCAAAGGGTGAACGCGAAACACGTGCTATCCGTGGAGCTACATGAAATTAATTTTCGAATATTAATTATCCATTTGAATCTCATACACAGTTCAAATGATTATGATGGATATGGGATTGCTAGTTATAAATGACAAGTACAACATTTGCAAATGTATTTCCTTTTTTTAAAATAAACACGTTCAATATTTTCGGATTGCTTGCAATTCTATTAACACTGCGAGTATGACGAATACAGTAATGAAATTAATTGACACGTATGACTAAGTTTACATTTCCTCGGGATTCCATAACACACCCCCAACACACACAACCGCATGCATTTTTAGTTACAGGTTTGCAGCGCATGAAATGAGACCAGGCATATGTTCTGCTTATTTCTAACAAATGCTCTGGTTGATGGATAATTGTTTTGAACTAAAATAGATAAAATAAGATTAAAAAACTTACCAAATATAAAAATAATTTCAACAACTACGTCAGAGTAAATAGAACTTCGGAAGACACCGAATTGTAAGGTGAAGGCTGCATTGTATGGAACCATGACGGCTGTGTAAAATGTGCAAAGTAAAATCAACCAATCCCAGCCGATCTTGAATATCCCATAATGCACTAGGATGAATCTAGACTTCTTCACTTCCTGTACTTTGTATTCTGGCATTTTTGCTGACATCGAGCTACTTTCTACCAGCTGCAAAAGAAGGGAGAAGTGTGAGAAACAAAATATGATACAATAGCAACACGTGCACCAAACGACTAATAAAGCGAACTTCTTTGGAATTATCGACGATAATGCTAACACCAATTATACGCATGGTAGAAATTCCACGGTTCCGAGTAAATCGGTTTGAGAGATTTACCAGTTCGAGCACTGCAGGATTATTTTATTATTTCTATGCTTATCAAACATTCATCTAGATCTCCGGGTATCTATTCGAGATAACCTGCATATTCGAGACACACATGGTATATACATATTATTTCTACTCTCGATATCGAAATGTTTCATAATATCCTAATATAATAAATAAATATCAATACTTGAAAATTGAGAAAATTTAGAAAGGAGATCCTTTACAAGTAACTATCTGTGTTTGTTAAGAGATCGATGGTGATTCAAGCTGACACAGGAAGCCGACAAACCGAAAACGAAGAGACAAAAGTACTAAACAATCCGTCAAAAAATATATCACACTAGCCAAAAGACACGAATTAACAATAAACATCAAACTTGCTTTAACTTCCTAGACTGCATCTAGCCAAAAATGAATTAATTTTAAACGAGAGAGAGAGAGAGAGAGAGAGAGAGAGAGAGAGAGAGAGAGTTTTCATATATTTAGCTCTGCAATAGTCCCGAATAGCATGCGTTTTCATGTAGTGGAATGCAAACCGTAAATATCTAATCCGATCATGGTACTAAGATCTTCAAAGTATCGATGTAATTAAAGGCAAATCGGTGGAGACTGAACAGACCGAGACAACCAGACTGTATATTTTCAGATGTACAGAACACATATATCCAGACACCATTGTCTTCCAGTTTACAAAACAAGCAACAACAGAAATATCAACACCGAATGCATATTTAACCAATCGCATAGAAATTCAAAATATCAGCTATTGGTTTCATTTCATGTGCATGCATGCTAATAAAAACTGTCCACATCACTCATCATTATTATCATACCAAGATATTTGTTCGACAATGCAGACAAGACAAAATGTATCTCAATAATAATGATCAAGGTTCTCTTGAAACAAGACCATTTGATAATATTGTCTTAACATCGCAGAGTGCGGACGGAATATCAGTTGTCTTCAACGCAATAACATTGTGGAGACATTTGACCTACTTGTTCAATCTGTGATCAGAAGTGTAACAAATGCTAGCCATTTTGTAACCTTTTATCATTAATAAAGTGTGATTTTAAGACATTTCTATTGTCAAGGTTTCGTGACACTGGATTAATTAGTACAATTCTTTTCAAACATCTACCTTGTTAAACTGTTGAAGTTTACTCTTGGCTTTATTTTGTTTGCCAAACTGGCCTGAAAGATGATACAGAACGGCTCGACTGCGTCTGCGCTGATACCGGAAGTCGTCATCAGATTCATGTTCTCCCCTTCGTCGTGTTTGGCATTGTCGGTATGCTTCCGCCATCTCCCCTGAGAAACAATAATATCAGTCGTGACATAAATTGTACATATTGTAATGGTTCTGTGTTAGATATATAATTTGAAATATTGCTGGATAGATTCCTGTCTCGATCAAGTCGATTATATTCGAAGCTATTTATCAAGACAACCCATATTCTATATTGTACTGTCTCAAAACAAAGGGGAGGCGTTCAAATATTAAGACTATAGTCTATATGCAGCACAGACAGAATCTCTCATACATTAAGGAGTCATAATCAGAGTTAAGGAGGAACTAACATTCGAACAGGGTAACCAAAACCAAATTAATACAACTTTAACTCTTCTCAAATGTCCAAATACGAACAAGTGCTTGTATTTGCACACTGTGCTGCATCTGCATGCGCAACAATACCGTTTCGCAAATTCGTTCAATACGATATTTTTAGAGTGTGTAGATTGAGAGACAGACGAGGAATGTTAATGAACTCTTCATCTTAGTCACAAAAACGCGTAGGAAACTCAAACAAGTTTTTGAGTCACCATGATTGAATCAAACTTGACGAAAAACTATATCAGATATCCTTAAACAAAACAGAAATATATCCAATCATATAACACAGCTCAAGTAAACTTGTATGATAATGAGAACAGGCGGCATGACTTTCATTGTAGACGGCATACAAATCAGAATAAAACTGCACATAGAAAACAATTAAATGTGTATATTTTCTCTAACTATAACAGTTTATGAGGTTTAGATATACGGCTATAAATACTTTTATGTTATAACGAAAACACAAAATGAAAAAAAAATACAGAAATTATACGGACAAACATTTGTAAAAAGAAAACAATGGAGCGGCATGGATTTCAACATGGTTGCTACTGTACGATACGAGTGAGGTTTAATGTAGATGTGTTTCAAAATGATTCCGTTATTAGTACAACGTTTGAAAGACACAAGTAAGCTACATTATGATTGTTTAAGTGAATTAATATTTTAAGTATGAACAAAACGTACCGTCGCTGTCATTTTCGTCACTTTCGTTTGTTTCATCCTTCTGGGTGCCAAGCGACGAAGAAATTCCCTCCTCAGAGATATTCTTGTGGGAGACAAGAAGCAGTACAACCTGGTTCTTCTCATTTTTAATCGGTACGATGTCAAGCAAGCATAAGAAAGTGTCACCTGAAGAAATGAATAAAATCGTTTTTTCTTTTAAAATTGAAACAATACAACGTGAAACGAAATTTCGTTTCATTTCGCTCTCCCGGTTCCTACTTACCGTCAAGAACATGCATCTCGAGTGTGCTGACCTTCTCGCTAATTGCAATTATTGATGACGGATGAATGGAGAAAAAAAAGTATTTTCGAAATTGTGCATTGAATAAAACTTGTGATCTTTCTAATGTATTACGTGCCACATCAACAGTGTGAGTTATGTAAAGGGATTCAACATACCTATCTGGCCTTACCCATATTTACACACCAGCAAGATACTTACGCTCATTTTCTGACAATCGTATACTCATTATTCCCACCATGAAAACAAAGTCAAATAGACAATGTTCTTTTGCATACCAGGACCCAGCAATGTGGAATGGATTTCCCATTGAAATTAGACACAAAGACACAGTGATCTCTTTCAAGAATTCTCTTAAAACGCACCTTTTGCGACTGTAAGAACAAACTTAAAGACCTAATACAGTTTCATACCTAAAATATTTTCAACAGTTTTATGTTTTCCAATTTCATGGGTTTTGTTTTTTGTTTTTCTATAGTCATATCATTATATATGTTTTACAGCGCTTAGAGCTTCTAAAAGATTTGGCCCTATACCAAGTCCTCATTAATATTATTATTATAATTATAATTATTATTATTATTATTATTATTATTATTATTAATTGTATTATTATTATTATTATTATTATTATTATTAATTGTATTATAATTATAATTATAATTATTATTATTATTATTATTATTATTATTATTATTATTATTATTATTATTATTATTATGTAGTAGTAGTAGTAGTAGTAGTAGTCAATTATTTTGCGGCGGGAGGGGTCTACACTTTTAAAGAATTGTTGTATATATTTACTACATAACTGGTATTCTACCTGAATACATGAATATTTCATTCAGGAAGTATATCTACATAAAGATTGTCATGTGACTAAATCGGTCGGCCCCGACGTACGCATACACGCATAGCTAAGGGTCAATAGTCTTAAGCTATGTAACAGAAAGAGTGAAAACCATCACGTTTTGTACAATTCAACAAATAATTTATTTCACTAGAATACAAAGTAAAAATTTAAAAGCACCCTACAGTATTGTGAATTAAATCCCAAATTAGACTTGAAGTTTGATCTGACACAACGGTGAATATTTTTGAAGTTATGACCTTGTCATTCTTTGAATTAAAAACTAATTCATTCAACTTTTTGTCACATAATCGGCAGAAGTGAAATCGTAGTAACGATTTCGTGACAGTCGTGTGATATCCAAATTAAACGTAATTGTAACGATATTTTTTGCAGTCAACCAACTATTAATTTACTAGCAATCTTTTATCAAAATTAAATCCCTTAAACATAAACATGAGTATGTACTATGTCTGGTTTCCAATACAATATGTCAGCTAAACATACATTGGTTATTTAGTCTAAGAGCATACAAAGTTAAAACACCAGTCCGTAAAATACATGTGACAGATATAAATATTTTTTTTTTGAATTTTACTCGAGCTATTTTACTAAGAGTTCTACTTTTGTATTATTACAAAGCAATATGACTTTTCCCCTTCCATTTTATGTACATGTAAGAACAAGGACAGCAAACGTAAAACCTCGCATCCATATTTTGCAATAATAGTTAATCAAAATCAATCACCAATAAAGTTTTGCAACTGTTGATCATAAACGCTAAAATCAGAGATTCGGTTATTGGCATGAATGAATCTAAACAATTGCAGCTAAAACAGAGAACAATTAAAGGACCATGAACGAGAAGCTACACATTTTATTCTCACATGATAATGTATTTACGTACAATAGACTGGATTAGCAAGAGACATCAAACATTGATGACTTTACATCAAAATGTTTGCAATATAGACTATGGACAATTGAAAAACATTGTTAAAATTATTATTTCATGTAGGCACTTCATCTCGAAATCTTTCCGTTTCAATCATTATCGTTCAATTGTCAAAACAAGAAGAATAATCATTCAAAAGAATACATTTAGTTTGAATGGTCTCTATGGGACAAACCACATACATTATCAAAATGGGACAATCACCAATAATACGCCCCTTGATATTTGCCCTATTAATGATTCAAAGGAATAACATCAACAGCGTTCACTTTTAGCCGTCTTCTTCATTCAACCGTTTTGTATGCATTTTTAGTACGAATAAGCCGAAAGCAATTAAAATCCTTGTGAAGAGAAAAAAACTCACATGAAGCACGAATTGTAATATATATATATATATATATATATATATATATATATATATATATATATATATATATATATATATATATATATATATATATATATATATATATATATATGCGTTGCTGGCATTGTTTGCATGCAGGTCAAATATTTACCCTATTTCAAAGCAGATCAAATGGTCGCCCTATTTCAATTCAGGCCCAAGAATTGACTTATTTCTATGCAGGCCAAATTTGCATTGTTTCCACGCTAGCGAAGATTTGACAAACAATTCGCTCTATTTTAAAGTGTTAATTAACGTCTTTGTGCCATAAAAAATAGTATACCGACAGGTGTTCTAATTAAAGTCGTGACGATAAAGCAATTCAGTAAAAACAAATAAAATTAATGAAAAAACATGTTACTTCGGCGATTTCTCACAGAGATAGGGAATCGATCGTCGACAATTTCGCATCACTAGATGAATTTCATTTTACTAGAGCAAGCTCGGCATAACTATTCGTTTATAAATATTTTATAGATTTTTGACCCAATACCAATAAGAAAGAGCACATGATCATACTGTATTTATTAAGAACAAAATTAAACACGTCATAACGAGCTTAGCGTATATATGTCTGCATAAATGGATAGTCATAAAGCCATATAGATATCTTTACCGTGATTGTATACGGATTACTGTGAGTGCAACACGGATTACTATGAGTTTTTAATTGATGAATTATATATGGATTACTGTGAGTTTTTAGTTTTATACTGATTACCGAATTTTATATGAACTACTGTGAGTCTTATAAGGAGAACTAAAAATGTATATGAGTTTGATACTGATTACTACGAGTATTGCAACCAAATATCAGTTCCTGCAAATACTTGAATGTTTTATCAGTGTGTATTGTATAAATATGAGCCAGATTATGATGTTCTAATCTTTTCACCGGGACAACCAAACAGATATACAGAATGTTAATTCGTGTGCCTCAACAAGTCATATACAACCGGCTTCAAATTCGAATACCTTCAGATAGCTCACTTTTAAGTTTCATACAATTTTTCCAAACCGTGTCAGCATATTCATTATATAGACATTATAAATACAGTGGACAATGGAATGTGTGTGTGATTTGGATTTTTAACGTATCTTTAATCATTTCTCGGTTAAATCGCTACGATGCCTGCAATAAGGCAGTTTATAGTGTATGTGTGTTTGATTTGGATTTTTGACGTCGGTTTAACAAGTTTTTAGCCATATGGATACGATGCCTGCAGTGTGACGGTGACATGTGCACTATGGCATCATGTCGCAGACTTATAGCATGACGTCCCACCCATTCACATTGTGCTGACACCAGGCCGGCCAATCCTAACACTAACATTTTAACATTGAGTGCCTAGGAAGGCAGCTTTTATTTCCATTTTTATAAGTCTTTGGAATGACTCAGCCAGCGTTCGAACCCGCGAGCTCAAACCATCCGAGGCGGACGTTCTAAGCACTAGGCTACCGGGGCAGTTAGGGGCATCATGCCACAGACATGTCCCACCCAATTACATTATCCTAACACTATGCCGATCAGTCCTAATACTAACGTCTTAATGTTGAGCGCCATGTGAGGCAGCTGTTAGAACAAGTTTTATAAGTATTTGGTTTGACTCATGCCAGAGATCTAATCCACGACCTCCTGCATCCGAGATAGATGCTCTAACAACCAGGCCACCGCAGCGGTCTCAGATAGTATAATAAGAGTGTCCATATGAAAAGAGTATATAATAAGATGTGTCCATATCAAAAGAGTATATAAGAAGAGTGTCCATATCAAAATTATAGTTTAGAAATCTGAAATCATATTCATTGTTTTCCGAGGCCTGCATAGGTGACTTATTTATTTGATTCCATAATTTAGACTACACATAAATACTATTATAAGGTCATTATGTTGATTCACGTTTTCGATTCCTTTCATTTCGGTTACATTAACCGTGTTTCAGAATCATTGATGTTATTGCATGACACCTTCATTAGGAGAATTGTGATGTAACATGATCATTAAAAGTTATGATGTAGAATAAAAGTCATTATCAAAACCCAAACATATATCATGGGTAACTAGTCATATATTGTTTGGTTTTTTAAAGTCTGGTATAGAAAAGCAGATCTGGACCAAGCAACTAACCCTGTGATAACAAACCGTATGTGGTGTTTGATGATGAAGAGTCACCCTCACAAGTTTCTGTATATTCACTACCTGACAGTAAAGTTTCGAATAAAATTTAACAATTTGCATCTATTTCTTATGATCTACATTAGAATAACTAACTAACTAATATATATATATATATATATATATATATATATATATATATATATATATATATATATATATATATATATATATATAACATTTTATAACAAGTAATGATCATGGCTCCCACACTTTTCTAAATATACGTTTCCATGTCTTTTCCAGGTTATTGTTCCAGGATGAAATTAATATTGTCAAGGTTCAAATATGACCATTGCTGAATGGAATTAAAGAACATTTTCGATAATAAAACCTGCTTTTTCCAAATTAGGAGACGTGTTTCCTTCAAGACTCTACAAAGCATATATGCCAGAAAAGATGATCATGTACAAAACCACAAAAATGAGTCACACAAAAAAATCTGATTATATTCCTAAAAATTGGCATAAAAGCCATTTCGATGTTCCGAATACAAATTCTAACTTTGCTGACATTCATTATATT
Organism: Unio pictorum; assembly: GCA_030141615.1. NCBI lineage: Eukaryota > Metazoa > Mollusca > Bivalvia > Unionida > Unionidae > Unio > Unio pictorum. The sequence goes on along the minus strand of JARLTB010000293.1, from coordinate 11,741,846 downwards.
GCTATGTGGAAACAACATAATGAGCATAAATTATTTTGTTTCCTTTCAAACTTTTAATCTAAAGAATTCTAGAGCAATATATGTGCATGTTATACAAAGCAAAGATTTCCCATCACATGATGGAAAAGAAAGATAAAAAACAATAAATGCAAATTACTACAATCTTATCTTGCAACTAAAAACGTTTAACCCTGACATTATGTCTAAACATAGTTTTTTCAACCAACCTAAATTCCTTATCATGTCCATCATTTAAAGACATTTACAAAAAGGCTGATTTAAATTTTGAAAATAAACTTTAAAATCATATGTTCTATACACAAGGACTGAATTGCCTGTAAAATCAGCTTGTCTTCTTGTAACTCAATACATTAGTCCTCAAACCTAAATTGATGCAAGGGTTATTTTCGTTTTTTAATATATAATGAAAGGGACAACAATTCTTTTTTTTTTCTTGCGTTCTATGTAAGATCTGACACCAATGCTTCAAGCTACATATCACTCTGTAATTGTTTCGCACCAACGTTCAGATCAGAGATTCGAAAATGTTCAAATTCGGGTTTCCTCCGAATGTTTCAACCTCATTTGTCACATTTGGACATTTAGTATGTTGTGTGGGTCCAGAACAATTACATATAACAAAATCTGGAATCTGCAGCCAATGTAAGATTGCATAACAGAAGGCCTAACAAATTTAAACTATGTTATATAGACTTGTATTTGCATGAAATCGATAGGAAAATATTTATTTTTTCAAAAATAGCAAGGATTATAATCGTTAATACTTTAATCTGCTGACCGACTAGACGAAACTCGGCATATATGAACCTGACCCGATACTCGTCATTTGCGTTAATAGTCACAAGACTTCACTAATCTCAAACAAGGACATCGCAAGTCCAATAATCACGTGCTATCAACAACAAACTCCTTTTAAATGTTGTTGGACAAAATTTCAATTATATTAAATGAAAGTCTGATACCTTTTGTAAAAACCAGAAAAAACGTAATTCTCAACACATTTATTTTTCTAACAACTACAAGAAACTTAACCAGTTTGATTCATCAAGCGTGGCAGCTGGTTCTCTGCTTCGTATACTCCCTGCGTGAGAGAGCACATGTCAATGTGGTATTCACGTGATACAACAAAACTTTAGACGTTGGTCTCGGAATGTGTAAAGAGATTTTTGTGCTCTTTCGTTTTTGTATTTTTATTAAAACCAGTATGCTACTGTCATTTAATGTTTTTTTTATCTATAATATTTGAAAATGACAACTGTGTGATTTTCTGTACTCGTACGACAAGCAATCGAAATTGCTAGTTCAAGCTTAAATGACATCAACTCATTAGTTGTATCATTTTTCATCAGATTAAAGATATAAAGATTTTAATATTCTCAATTTCTGAGAACATTTCATGCAGGTATAACTCGATTTAACAACGTTTAAGTTTGCTAGCCCATCCGCTCAGCGGTTATGCTTTAACTCCACCATGTTAGCCTCTTTGTGATGCGAGACTGGTTTTCATACCTTCCATAAATATAAAACAAATACGGATATCGAACTCTCAGTGAAACAATGTCACTAGACAAATATAATCCATTTGGAATATCTCAGCAATATATAGTTATGGCAAACACCCAAATGTACCATACTGTAACCTCCTAATATTCTGGTTAGAACTCGATACATTTAACACACGATCAGTTCAGTTACGACCCAATAATGTAATTGTTTTGGGCGTCAAGTTGTGAAGGAAAATTTACGGGTTTGTCCCGACTTTTGTCAATATTTGCAACATTCAAGCACTTTGCACGGTCGGGAAAACAAACCATCATTTCACACGACTTTTTCACGATTTCCCGGTAGCGTGAAAACCCTAAATGATGGCTCAGAAATGAAGGCAGTACAAATGTAGTATATATAATGATGGATACGGCGAAAATTCACTCCGAGAGTAACACATTATAATGGTGGATCAAAACAAAGATCAGATTCAACACGGATGATAAGTAAATGAAACTATCATACTTCTCATTCAACATGGATGACATAAATTTAAATATTGTATAATAATAATGCTACTAGTAATGAAACTAACAAGCAACATTCGACCATATTGATAATAATAATTGAAAATATTTTGGTAGATAGTGATAGTGATAATAACAAAGAATGCTTGTTTATAGTAATAATGATAATAGCAAGTAATGCTTGTATATAGCGATAATGATAATAGCAAGTATTTTTGTATATATTGACAATGATAATAGCAAGCATTTTTTGTATATATTGATAATGATAATAACAAGTAATGTTTGTATATAGCGATAATGATAATAGCAAGTATTTTTGTATATATTGACAATGATAATAGCAAGCATTTTTTGTATATATTGATAATGATAATAACAAGTAATGTTTGTATATAGTGATATTGATAATACAAATAATCATTTTTATAAATTGAAATTAATAGTAACAAATAATATTTGTATATATTGGTATTCATAAAGCATGAAATATTGTTTGGGGATAGTTTAGTGGGTTTGTAGATAATTCCTTTTTTGTTACCATTGTCACAGAGTTCCTGATTTAGAGTGAATAAGAACATGTAAACCCCATATAGCGATTCAAAGCCGATTCCAAAATGTCTTCACGACTTAGCGTTTAATTGAAGAATTTGACATCTGCGTTAAAACACCTACTAGGTAAGAATCCTGGAAATAATTTCAAATATAAAATTCGACAAATTTCAAATTTCAGATCCAACAGCTGGTGGCAAAAGGCACAGTAAGAAACTATATAATGTCTCCTTTACTAACTTTTTCACCCCATATTGAAATTTTGCTTCATTCCGACAATCTTCAGTCGATGACAATAACAATAATTCATTTCGGACTTTACATATAATAGCATAAGTTTTATAGTACTGACCTTTAACCCAATGCCTGAATCAACATGTATTGAAAGTATCTGACTGTTTGTGAAGTACAGACCCTCAAGTCCCTTATTTTGTATGCATTTTTAGAACATAGCGTTCGGAAATGGACAATCAGTCCAGCAATATTATTGCAAATTCGTGCGGTCTATCAACAAAGAGTGTAACTTCTTTGACTATTGTTACTGTCGATTGCTATTTCGATACACAGAAATATAACTTTGATAAATTATCTTTTTTCTAATTCTGATCATAAAACAAACACCAAAAACCCTTGTATTTATTGTAAGTTTCCTCAGACAGGAAAGAGACAAAGCTACATTAAACATTTGCAGGCACCATGCAAATAGATTTTTCTATAATTACAAAACGCTGACTTAATTCTCCAGCACGCAAGAACTATTCAGCGAAAACATATCATATTTGCGTTGAAAACAATACAAAACAAAAGCGATATTAATCAAATTGAAAATTTCAATGTCTCATGAAATGTGTCATGGCCACGAAATTTAGTGCAAATCGTAACGTATTAGAACCAAAACCAAATACGGCAGTGCTTCATCTGGTATTTGATGGAAATGTTTCATAAGCACGCGATATGTCGAGTCCAAAATCATATAAAATTACATAAATCTGAAGCTGAAAGTGATTTAATCAAAATCCTTTCTGATTTGTCATGAATAAAACCCGGATCATCTAGAAATGTTCCTATATCGTGCCAACGTTTCATTACAATACTGACAAAAGAAAATTAGTTTACTGAGTTTTCTTCCACTTCTAAATCAAATATCAAAGCCAAATGCGCTTAAGAGGATTGTTTATGATATACAACACATATATTTCATTTCATTTGGGGGTGGGGTTGAGCATGGGTGAAAGAGTAGGGCAGAGGATTAGAATTAAATATACTGAGGTGTCACAGAATTAGGCGAAAATTTTATTTTATTTTCTAATTGAATTACAAACTAATTTCACCATTTTTTTTGTTTCGTCGTACATGCGTTACCTGGGGTGAATAAGTATTTTTCTCCAAGGTAAGCGGCGTGTAACGATTTGCATGTGCCTCACTTCGAATTACATGAAGTCCGGAACATTAGAATCACGGGGTGCACGGTATTGTTGCCGTGAATTCTGCTCACCTTTTTGAGGGTATATAAGGCAGAATATTACTGATAAATATTACGGGACCAAAAGTATCTTATCACAGGAAAGATAGCTCGTCATTCAATCTCCAGCCAAAAGGGTGAGTATTAAATTTATATTTCGTTTTATTGTGAATTTTATTCAGTTTATCATTTCATATAATGATGCCTTTATTACAATGCAGATTTTAAACGTGGAATATTTGGAATTACTAGTCACTATTAGACTCTAAATGCAATAGCGTAATCTAAGCTTTAGATTATATTTTTTGAGACAACTATTATTAGTCTGGTTTTCTTTATTGTAGCTGATAACATCTCTGATAAGATCTCTGATAACGTCTTTGAGATCGTAGCTGAAATTGTAGACGATTTGTTGCGGAACATCTCTGATAACATCTTTGAGATCGTAGCTGAAATTGTAGCTGATATTGTAGCGGAGCATCTCTGTTTGTCGGATTGTCTGTCCGTCTACATCTGTCGTGACGTGTAAATATCCGGAAATCTAGAAGTCCGAGTGTCGGAGCTGTCTAGAGTTGTAAACATCCGGGGTGGCATATCCGGATCCATATCTATCCATATATAAGCAGAAAGAAGCATACAAATCGCAGAATGATGCTCGATATTGTTGATTGTGACTGAGAAAATATTGAAATATATATAACATTACATTGTATTAAGAAGTATTTACGAAGCCACTGGACATTATATCTGTCTACATTAATCCTGATCAACTTAAAGCCTGAACTCTAATGTGTCCCATTTGTGTAGATACTCTTTATATGTGTGTTGTACCTTGTTTCATGTACCATAACCTAGTTTCTTGACAATCTATTATAACTCTTTTGCAAATATATAGATAAATAGATAACCACATAAACATACATATATACGGACAGATATTCATTCTGATTATATATATATATTGATTATAGTACCACGATCATCTTGGCATAATAGAATCACGGTTAGTTTATCAAGTAGAATTGTGCAGTCATTCCAAATACTCGCGTCCCTGTCTTATGCATGAAGTAGATTCGGATGTAATCCTGGTGATATCTGGGAATAGTAACGAAAGATAAAAGATACTTATTGAAAATAACATTCGACCACGTATTGACAAACTACAGATTACATGCACTTGAATGTGTATGTTTTGTCTTTAAATACCAAATTGATATCTTTCTGTTTCCGAGGTATGATACAAGTGACTAAGTTACTATTATATGGTTATTGTGGCAAAATACCACATGCTTTAAGGCAGATTACACTACTAACAGTCCATAGCCGAAGCATTTTCTAGCTTGCTATATAAATGGTCGATTATGTTCCTACTGCGAATGAACTGTTAAACTAACCCACCCACTCTTGTCTCTTTCGGACGATCAAATTTAAGTTACATCATTAAATGATCATTCCCTTGGAATTTTGTACGATTTCGTTATGTTCGATTCTGAATATACGTGGGCAAACGTGCCCGAGGCTTACATACTGAATACATTGTATATCGAATATATGCTACAGTGCCTTAATTTCGTTTACTTTCACTTTCAAATGAAGACAAATCTGAAGATAAACAAAATTATTCCTAATCGAAATTTGGTAATTATTTTATGACGACATTTTGCAAAAGAGCATGTGGGTAAATGTAATCATCGTACTCCTGGCTCCCACGGTCAAGCAAGGCTAATAATTACATTAAAAAGACGGTTGATATTTGCATAACTACCAGACTGTAAATTTGCTGGAATTTAAAATTAGATTATGGATCGCATTTTATAAAGTTTTGATGAAACTCTCAATATAATGTCCCATTAGAGATTTCGCATGTCGTAAGTTAGATGCGAATTTATCGTTTTTAGGTGAAGGATCAAAAATACGACTATCAAACGCTGTCACAGAATCAGTAGTAAAAGTTTTGTATATGTTCCCACAGCGTCGGTTCAAATGAATACGTTGCAACAAAAGGTACAGGTGATGTCCCGATAGCAACTGAACTAGAAGTCCATTTGAAAATCGTTTTATTGTCCTTGATAGTACCTGATGATTTGGTAACCAGTACAAATAATACTTACGTTCAGCAACAAAAACGGCATTAAAACCTAAACGCAAACACAAAAACAGTGTCTGATGAGTTCAGCCTCGTGTCGTATGCATTGCATCATATAGAAAAATAAATATGAATTTATCCATTGAATGATTTATGTGCGGTTACTTGCACTAATGATTCCGAGTATTTTATTAAAATACAATTATTTCAATTATGTTTATTTCACATGCAACACAACCTATGGCGACATCTTTGTATGTGGCCTACAAAGTAAGACAGCTCTGGCACATCCGAACTTACAGATAGCTAGCTAATGAAGGAAAGTTTAACGTTATTGAGGACATTATATAGTGTAGTGATTCACTGAAAATAATGAATGGGATGTCATTTCAGTATTTGTGCCCTTCACTAAAATACCTTTTCGTAATGAAAGGACATTTGATTAGAAAAAAATGAGAACAGTTAATTCTTGAATGCAATCTTCACGTTAAGATATACGGGATTTAAAGCTTATGTTAAAATACCATGGGCATGCTCAATATAACAGGAACATCCATCAGTACAGCTTTCAAAAGCTAGATCATCGTTATTCTTTTTAACTTATTGTGTTATCATGCCCGCATCCTTTATGACAGTTAAATATATGTCTACAAAAGGTTTGTTGATGAGCAATTTCTGGATATTTTAGTTATCTCCGGTGAGAGGAAATATAGTATAGAATCTGTAAATAGACACCAGTGTAATTGGGTACACATTATTTTAAGGAAAATGCCATCTACTTTCAATGCATTTTTATTGGCATATTCAAGCCATTACACAGAGAGGTATGTAAATACGCAAGCCAATATATACATGAATATGTACGGACATACATTTAAACAAATGAAAACATGTATAGTGCAAATAAACATGCCGACAAAAAGATGCAGAATAATATAGGTTTGATAAGTAATATTCAGTCTATGTCAATTTACCTATTGAATAAATGGTACAAATAGTTCATACATTAATCAATTTTCGCCCTCTGTAACGTCAATGATGGATTAGGGTAAGCATGGGATAAAAGGCCTTAAAACGTCTGTATAGCTAATGCTTCAAAAAATGTTGTAATTTCCTAATCAATTTCTTATCTATATTATAACGCCTTCTTTGTTTGTTGTTGGGGTGGGGTTTTTTTTGTCTTGTATGTTTTGGGAAGTGAGGATGCTCAATACTTCACAACTGATTGAGGAAATATTTTATTGTAAACTCCTTTAATTTGGATGACAATTACTATTCAGCAACTCGTTTTGAAAAAAACATTTCAGCACCAAAGTCTTGTTTGTTTTTTTTGGGGGGGGGTGGGAGTGGGGGAGGATTTGTTGGTTTTATCTCCTCAATTTCAACTCATTTCTTAACGCATACAAATATGCTGGGTATTGATAGTACATATTCGCGTAATGTGTTTGCTTATAAATATACCATAACATAATTGCATTTATATTTAAAATAATTTTTAAACTTTGATAGTCATTTCAAAAACTGCACCGAATGATATCGCTTTAATATTTCATAACTTCACGACTGAATGCAACCAGGCATTCATGAATTTCAATTAGTTTGTATTGATAAGATCTTGTCGGCAAATCGGAAACAGTTGAACATTTCAAATCCACGGTCTAATACTGAGAACAAAATATTTTTAACAAATCGTTAAATGGTTTCCTTCCTTTCTCGGCGCATCCTTAAGGAATGAAAAGAAAACATGATAGGATTCAGATGCTCTCGTCCACTGGGGTCACTGACAGCACTGGATTAAAAAAAACAATTGGAATATTACAGTCTACTTGTTTTTAAAGCACAAACATACAAAATCAATGTTTAACCAGTTGGTACATGACTAACTATACTAGATGTAATTTTTGTTCATGACATTAAACTGTAGCGATTATCTATAAGTAAGTTATGACATAGTTAATTTTGTTCACGAGTATAAATTTTAGGATATTACGGTGCAAAGGATCATTAAAAAGTTGTTGCCAAGTGTTTAATAATAAAAGCTATTGGCAAGTTTGGGGTAATTTCTAATTGGATGATGGGGTCACATAGGTTCTTTAAGAATTGAGTTATTTCCCATTGAATGAGTTCGGTAACGTGAAAACATATTTTGAAATATTAGATTTAAGTGAATTATATTGCGACATAGAGTTGTAAAATACTAATCAAGATGAATATAAGGGAAAAAAGGAATTAAATGAAATCCTACTTTGGATTCATTTATATATCGGGTTATTCTTTCAAATGTTAAAATCAGTCGTCTACAGATGTGGTTAATTTTGTGCTTAATTTGAAACAAGATATATATATATATATATATATATATATATATATATATATATATATATATATATATATATATATATATATATATATATATCTATATATATATATATATCTATATATCTATATATATATATATATATATATATATATATATATATATATATATATATATATATATATATATATATATATATATATATATATATATATATATATATATATATAACACGTGTATGACCATATGCATCACAACTTATTTTAAAGACCTTATCAAGTGATGATCCGATTCTAAAATAGACTGGGCGTATCTGCCATACGCATGACAGTCTCTTTCAATACAAACATAGGTGTAGTCGTGCTTGCATCTTAATGTGAGTGCGCTAAGAAAACATTTGAAACATAACATAGCACTGACACTATCCCAGGACTAAGACCTTCGAATTTCAAACTGCCATGTGACATTAACCATCACTCCCACCACATGAACATTCATGTGATATTATATAAATTACACATTCGAATACCATTACAAAGACATATATTATACATCAGATAACAGGATATACTGGACTGCTTGGAGTGTAATATTCCTGTTTGTTTCTCGTTCATGCACTTAGAGAGATAAACATACAGGTTAATGGATGAATAGACCATTCGACGTTCGGATAAAATGACACGCTTAAATAGAACCCCATGGCACGCTAACACGAAACACGATGACATACTCAGATAGAAAGGCAAAAACAGCATAAATAAACATAGATACATGAAATATGCTTATATGCAGAGACTTACAGAAACACAAGAAAATACATTTAGCTCAAGACCCTCAATACGTCATTTTCTCTGACGGATGCAGGAAGCTTGACTAGTGGATTTGACACCAAAGGTCATAATTACCATAAGACATTATCCTCTTATCCATGTGATTAGGATCAAACTATGCTATTCTCATTAATAATTTGAATTTACAAATATTAACCTACATGTCCTTCGAACATTTCCCCCTCCATTTCCTTTCACAGGATGTAAATCAGTGCACATTGTCGCATACACGTGCAAGGATAATGTAATGCAAATCAGCTGCGATATAGAAATGAATCTGTATTATCGTTTCAGTTTTAGTCCTTGCATATGAACATATACAGAGCTGAAAGCAAACGTACATACATACATGCATGAATGCATGCACACATACATACATACATACATACATACATACATACATACATACATACATACATACATACATACATACATACATACATACATACATACATACATACATACATACATACATACATACATACATACATACATACATACTCCTGAATATATTTAAGGTAGGAAACATTATTTGTTCTTTAAGTTTGTTCTTGCAGTCGAAAAAGGTGTGTTTAAAGAGTAATTTTAAAAAGAATCACTGTATCTTTCTGTCTAATTTCAGTGAGCAATTCGTGCTATGTTGCTTGGCCCTGGTATGCAAAAGAACGTTGTGCATATGACATACTATTTCTTAAGTGTAACTTAAACTCTCTCTCTCTCTCTCTCTCTCTCTCTCTCTCTCTCTCTCTCTCTCTCTCTCTCTCTCTCTCTCTCTCTCTCCGTTGTGGATGAAATGGCATGAAATGTGTGGCTATATATAGACCCAATTTACGATCGCAATTTGAAAAGTCCGTAAATATCCGTTCGGGAGATATCTACTTCAGTAGCGACATTGTTCCTGTCTGTAGAGTAAACAAAACGGTGCGAAAAAATAACCTTATGTACACAAATCAAAATAAGTTCGTTATTGTATCTGTTCGAAGTGTATGAGCTGGATGGCAAATTGGACATTAGGATTTGACTTGTCTATGTTATATCAGGACGTTCAGTTCAGTTAGCATCTGTCAAAAGAAAGAACCTAACGCTGGCTAGTATTTGCCATGCGATGGATACATGACATATATTTGAATAGCTGTCTAAATCATACTGATGTCGGATGTTTATAAGCATTGTACTTCCACCAACCTTTTGATGACAGTATGAATTATGCTGAGATCGGATGGCATAGGCATTGTACTATTACCAGCCTTTCGCTGACTTTATGTATCATGCTGAGGTCAGATGGAATAGACATTCTACTGCCACCAACCTTTAGATGACTTTATATATAATTCTGAGGTCGGATGGCATAGGCATTCTTCTGCCACCAACCTTTAGATGACTTTATATATCATGCTGAGGTCGGATGGCATAGGCATTCTACTGCCACCAACCTTTAGATGACTTTATGTATCATGCTGAGGTCCGATGGCATAGGCATTCTACTGCCAACAACCTTTAGATGACTTTATGTATCATGTTGAGGTCGGATGGTATAGGCATTCTACTGCCACCAAACTTTCGATGACTTTATGTATCATGTTGAAGTTGGATGGCATATGCATTCTACTGCCACCAACCTTTCGATGACTTTATGTATCATGCTGAGGTCGGATGGCATAGGGATTGTACAGCCACCAACCTACTGATAACTTTATGTATCACGATGTAAGTAAACTTCTGTTTTAATGTTTTACGAGAGACCTGTATAATGATATATTTTTAACTGATGACATCAATGTCTCTGGATACTTAATAGAACAACATATTATCAATGCATTTCCGCATTTGTTAGTTCGCTACAATCATCGGCGAATAGATGTGAAAGCGTATGAATGTTGTCGACAATGTTATTTATCTAGATCGTGAACACATTTGGACAAATCAGTGTCTCTGGAAATGCCAGATGATACGGAAGTGATTGTTGATATGTAAGGGAATCGTTGGACTATATGTCTTCGGCCATGAAGCGAGGAATCAATCTAACTCTGGCTTATCCTATGTCTCCATAATATGACTGTAGGTAGGGGGGAGGGGCAATCCTTAGTGTGATTCGAAGCTTATAAGAAATATGTTCACTTATTGCACTGTGTCAGCCAGCACAATCGATTTTGTTTGATGTTGCTATATTCATTACTGTCTGTGGCCGCCATCTACATCTGTTTCGAAATACTTGTAGATACATACTTAACGCAATATTATCCATCGCACTGTTTAGTTTCGGAGCCACATTATATTCAAAATTGATTAAGAATTCATTGCCGTTTTATCTCTTGAATAGTGCTTATTCTCCGTTAGAACGAACTAATCAATACACATAAACGCCTTCTAAATGGACACATCCATACACAGAATATTTGATAGCCAGATAGAGTTTAGTAAGCTGTGTACCAACGAAAGCTTCCATAACCATTGGTTTCGCACAGGGTAAAAATATTATTAACCTGCAGGAAAAATCAACCCTGAACGCTCACATACATACGAAATTGAAAGTACTGATAAACGTCTTGATTCCAAAATATAATTATTAAATAAGATGTCAAATCTTCTCCCATTTCGAGACTGTTAATCAACTCATTTAACCATTAAATACCTGATTCCCATATGACTGATTTAGTGGACAAACTGGACATATGGTCGAATAAAACGGATTTGCAAAAATGTCACACATTCGTTAACAGTATCAGATCTACTCAGTGTATGCTATGATGCAAGGGTCAGAACCAATCAGTTGAAGCGTCAAGGACAAAGTCAAGGTCAAAATTTTGATCATTAAAAGGTCTAAGATGATTATTATAGGCAGAAGCCTGAAGACGTGTACTACCTTCTAAGAAACTCGTAATCTCAACAACATTTCAGATTGAGTATGTAAGCTTTTGTTGCATATTTCTCAGCGTTATATAGCTAGCCCAATTTTCGCTAAGCATCATACGATATCTTCACAGACTGAAGTTCCTGCTTTCTTATGTTGTTTTAATGCAAGGCAAAGTACTAAATATTGGTTTCCTTTAGCCTGTCGCTAATGCGGTACGACAGGCAATCTGTTGTCAACTTCCCTTTAATAAAACAAAAGAATGCAATGCAACTGAGGTAAGGCATAACCTGTGGCTATTTTACAAAGGTTCTATTTTAGCTTTAACTCCATACAGAGGATCATTTATGTATAACAAAGGATCTTGCTTTACAATAAAAATGTATTGCACATCTGATTCGAAACGTTGGCATACAGGTTCTTTTGGACAGTTACTTACCTTACTTTCAAATAATTGAAAACAGTTTATTCGTAGCCCAAGCATTAATTGAACAGAAAAGTTACTTTCTTATAGTTTCCTTACCCAATGAACAATAATGATGCTTGTGTAGACACAGCGTGCCATTCATTCATTGTCCTGAATGCAAGCTATTATAACTTAATATACCTTTATGTTATGGAAATATATAATGAATGATATTCAGATATGTTGTTCGAAGCTAAGAACTGGATAAACATGTCATATCATCAGTTTATAAAATGTTCATGAATATGACTATGAACATAGAAAAATGACGAATAGACAAAGAAACGAATAGACATGAACGAACAAACAAAGAAACGAACTAACAAAGAAACGAATAGACATGAACGAACAGACAAAGAAACGAATTGACAAATAAACGAATAGACAAAGACGAATATACAAAGAAATGAATAGACGAATAACGAATAGACAAAGCAACGAATAGACGAAGACGAATAGACAAAGTAACGAATAGACAAAAAAAGAATAGAAGAAGACGAATAGACAAAGAAACGAATAGACAAAGAAACGAATAGACAAAAACAAATAGACAAAGAAACGAAAGGCAAAGAACGAATAGATAAAAAACGAATAGACAAAGAACGAATAGACAAAGAAACGAATAGAAAAAGAACAAATAGACAAAGAAAGGAAATGCAAAGAACCAATAGGAAAAAAACGAATAAACTAAGAAACAAATAGACAAAGAAACAAAACGCAAAAGGATAAGCTATTGTTACGTGCTTAGGCTCGAATAAGCAGCAACACAGAAAGAGTGAAAACTAACAAGCTTGTAAAACTTTAACAATGATTTATTTAGTACAATTATTTTCATAAAATAATTAAACTTACGGTTTTAGAGAATCAAATCCAACAAATATAGAATTCACAAAATAATCCACTAATGGAATTTCAAGTCCTGATAAATAAATGTTCTAATAGTTCCAGGTTCGAATCTTGACGATGTAATCCAAAATGGCTGACAATGTCACGTGATGCAGTTCTCGATTTAATATCATCCAGATGAAGTTATGAAACATATGTCCTTTTCCAGATAAATAGAATAATTCTTCTTTTCCAACGAATTGATACAAAGTCCAGAATAAAATAAATAAACTCAAACAGAAAATAACACAACTAATTTCTTACAGCCCAAAGATTCTACTAAAGTTAGCCTCCAAAACACAGCTATGTATATGTAATTCCCTCGTAAACAAGAGGAATCATGTGAGTCTGGAAGGTCATGGAAAAGAAGCTACCTTCTCCAGGTCACGTAATAATGAAATATTCTAGAAGGAAATCATTCACTTCCCACCCTCAATAAAAGTGTTGTCCTTGAAATTGACCAATAGATTTAGAGGCTTGTTGACAATGTCTAAAGCAAGGTCAGGATTTAGGTCAAACAAGCCAAGGTCAAAACTTGTTTACAATCTAAGTCAGCCTATTTACAGTTAAAGTGATTAAGCTGAACTTTCTAGAACAATTTCCCAATTAATGTTAAACCCTAAATGACAATTTTAGATTTAATAATTAAAAAATAAATAAATTTAAATCCAATAGCCGTAACACTATATACTTTCTATAATTTTTATATTGACTTCAGTTTCCAAATATCGCCAACATAATCTTAGTATCGCAACATGACCATCGTGTTTCAAGCAAGGATACAATTAGAAACATGCTGCTTCTTGCCTCTTTCTGCACACACAAATATTTCCCAATTCACATATTAGTACGAATACTGATAAAATGTATAATTTAATCCTGATTGGAGATTAGAAACGAAGAAGATGATATGGTAAAGTTTGGAAGTATCCCATCACGTCCCAGTTATTTAGATGCTGAGAGTTGCAAAGGAATTTACGCAGACGTTCATGAGCAAGAAACCAATAGATCCATAATAAACAAAAACAACCAAGGAGAGCAAGGTGTGGATTATATCTATTTTAAATACGCCTGCTCTCAAACATCATATATATTGCTTGTTAAATAGTGATGTCTTATAATAATAACATTTTTAGATTATATATATATATATATATATATATATATATATATATATATATATATATATATATATATATATATATATATATATATATATATATATATATATATATATATATACAATAGAGGATTCATTAAAAGAAACTTTTGCATGAAATGGTTGTGACGGTTTCTAATATGCATGATTTCGTGAGTATTAATCTAATATAAACTGACGGAATTATTAATTGTGATTACAAATGCCATAGAACGCTGACAAATATTGTCAGATAATAAACAAGACATATGTATAGTTACATAATGTCATGTATGGTAAATAGCTTGGTTCAAGTCTTTACAAGGATCAGTCACATCTAATAAAATAGTTTACAAGACCTAATAGCAAAGAAGCGTTTGACAGCATGTGGTATCATAGAGGCATAAATCACTATGGAACCTCACAATACACAATATACATATTGTATTGTACAGTCCGCTCTGAACAAAAGCAAAGATGTAAATGTGTATATTACTTATCCATTCTATGTATGACTTTTTAAAATGCACGCAATGGTCCGTGTGTGTCTATATATATACATATATATATATCGTGTGTGTGACCACTAAATAATAATAATAATAATAATAATAATAATAATAATAATGAGGACTTTGTATAGCGTCACGTCTTTTGAAGCTCTAAGCACTTTACAACATATATAATGATATGACAACAGAAAACAAAAAACAAAACACCATCAGAATCGAGAAAATAACAAATACTGAAATACTTTAGGTAGAAAATATTATTAGGTCTTGAAGTTTGTTCCTGCAGTAGAAAAAGGTGCGTTTTAATAGCACTCTTGAAATAGATCACTCTGTCTTTGTATCTAATTTCAATCTGCACTTCATTCCATGTTGCTGGGCCCTGGTATGCAAAAGAACGTTGTCCACATGACTTCGTTTTCATAATGTCAATAAATAAGTATACAATTGTCAGAAGAGAAGATTACGTATCTTGCTGGTGTGTGGTGAGGCCAGATATATATGTTGGACTTGAAGCCCGTTAGTGTTTAATTCTGGGTCGAATGGATAGCCAGTGTAGGGTACAGTGCAGCGGGGAGGTGTGCTCTGATCGTGGTACTCTAAGGACATCTATAGCTACTGTGTTTTGAACTTTTTGAAGTTTGTGGAGTAGGTATTGAGACGAACCAGACAGAAGTGAGTTACAGTAGTCCAGTCTTGAAAGTACTAATGAACTATCAAGTGTTTTAGTGGCATCATCTGAAAGATATTTGCGAATGGAGCTGATGTGACTCAGCTCAAGATATACAGCCTTGCATATGTTTATGACATGTTGGTGTAGTGTGAGAGTACTGTCCAAATTAACACCTATGTTTTGTACAATATATATATATATATATATATATATATATATATATATATATATATATATATATATATATATATATATATATATATATATATATATATATATTCAAACACTGCCTAATTTACTAGTTATCCAATGTACGGGATAGTGATTTGTCGAGTTAGTAGAGGCACCAACAATAAGGATAAAAGTAGTGAAAATGAGTAAATTCACTGTATAATATCCTATACTATATCGCTAGAAAAAGAATTGAATGAATAGTCATGTCAAAAAATAGTCCGATAAAATACAATATCAGTACGTTACCGAATTATTCATATGAACAAGAAGATTAAATAGGAGCAATGCGCCTTACTAGTTATACATTGTTAGGTTCGTGTGCCACTACCAAATTAAATTAATCTATCACATCTTGTTTTGGGCTTTGCATACGGATTTTAGTTCTTCCTCAGCATGCTCTTTGATAAAAGCGTGACTAAATATTATAGATCACTGTTTCTGTATCTTGTCATTAAGGGCGTATAATTAGTAATCTTTCGTCCAGTTCGCTGTAATATAAGTACAAAAGATAAATGATGTTAGATAATAGCAGTGATTATTTAGACAAGATTATGTATTAGTTCCAAAATGAAGAAGTATAAATTGATTTCTTCATAGAATGTTTTTGCTGCAAATTAACAATTACCGCACAGCGAATCTCGAAAGATCTGAAACTGATGCTTCGTTTCTTGTTTTGCTCTTAATTTGTTTGAACAGATAGCTCTAGGCTGGAATTTATTTGCAAGCAAAACATTGATTCCGATTTGCGTTCCGTATTCTCTGTGCACATAATAATTATAATGTGTTTGCTTCTGCATATGATAAAACAAATACAAACCAAAGATACAGATACCCGCAATGAAATTACATATCTAATAACTTAGTATTGGCTCCTGATTTGAGAAACCAAACTTCTCTTTACTGAATCTGTATATGCTGGTTAAGATAATAAAACACACCAATCAGTTCCATCTGTCAGTAGATTGCACGAGACGTCCCAACCCCGGGATCCATCTAATACACATAATAACGTTAATGCAATAAACAATGTGATAGTCATTTTCCATTGTAGATAGCTACCCTTGAAGTATATTTGCAAACATTCTAGGCCTTAATATTCTCACAAAGCAAAAGCACAAACTTAATGGCACTGTTCCTACAAACGAACCTCATATTACCTCATTATATTTCAATGTATTTATATGATGTGTTTTTGCTAGCATTTATATCTCCAATCTAATAATATAAATCCTATTTGTGTTAAGAGGTAATGCATTACAAATTATATACTTCCATTTGTATAACAAATTTGCTCTTTATTAACTGGAAATCCCAATAATGTCTTGTAAAGAAACCATGGACAAGGTTAATGCACTGTTAGTGTCATTCTTTGGACATTGGCATTAGAATATGACCGATGCATTATCTCCGGAAGTAAAGATCATTCCAAATTAGAATACAATAAAACATTAGAGCAAATTCCGATTAGCATTTGGTATCCAGTGGCGGAAAAACTCTATGGCTACGCGCAATACGGGCTAATTTAAAACACCAATACGGCTGTAAATATAAACATCATTCAGGTATTTTCTCGTAATGTTTCTGATTACATACAATATGAACATAAAATTATATATTCATAACTGAAATTTAAGCATACATGCATACTTGCTTACAGATATTCACACAAACTAAAAATAGCATGCGTAAGCGACTAGACAG
Organism: Unio pictorum; assembly: GCA_030141615.1. Classification (NCBI taxonomy): domain Eukaryota; kingdom Metazoa; phylum Mollusca; class Bivalvia; order Unionida; family Unionidae; genus Unio; species Unio pictorum. Next base: position 11,724,109 of record JARLTB010000293.1, on the reverse strand, counting down.
AACAAACAACAATAATAGATCTGTAGTAACGTTTCATTGTTCAGTTAATGGTAACAAAAGAACATTACTTGATCGAGAATATTACCATAACAAGTTTTTCAAACATTCGCAGCATGAACTATTTCAGGGAAGGGACTCCATTTCCGGATGTCAAAATATGATACGTTCGTAATTGAATTTTAAAAGCTGTTCAGGTGATTTATTTTTATATGCCGTGTACAGGATCATAAACAACTGTTCATACAAAACCAACTATACCCCACAAAATTCACTCTTGCAATAAATGTGTTGGGGCTGACTGGTTTAGCTGTGCAGTTATGTGTTGCTAGTCGTGTTCAAACATCGGAATAGCATGTGCTGCAGAGCGTAAGAATATATTTCACAAAATCAACTTTTCTGAAGGTATTTTATCAGTAATTAATGCACCAGGTAAGTTATGAAGTATGAACGAAATATTGATAATAAAAACAGCGTTTTGTGCAAACGTTCGCCAAGGTACCAGCGTAACACTTTGAATCCTTGTGTTAAACTTACTCTATCACCTACCTGCAAACGTGTGAACACCGGAAATCTACCTTGATCACTACCTTTCTGTATGATCGTCATATTTGTAATATTCTACTCGAGGTCATTTGAAATATGTACAACAAAGTATTCTGCATAGGAACTATCCTACACAAGCTAAATGTCGAACGATACCATTGGTCTGGAGTGGCCACGTATAAAAATATAATCCATTTCATGTCAGATTTTTGTAAATATTAGTACAGGACCTTGATATTACGCTTGCACTGGGATGAGTTCGGCAGAAGCAAGAGATCGGATCTTGCGAGACCCAAAGGATCATATGTCCCTCCCCTATCAAAAGTGACGCAATAAAAGCACCCAGATAATAAGATACTGATGTGTTTCGTGTTATTTCGTAATTAAAACGCAAATTTATGCAAATGTTGTTCTTCTTCTTCTTTAACGTTGACTCAATCTCTTTCGTTCAAGTGATCTTTCTTCGGTGGCGTCACCCTTGAAAGTTAGGAATCAACAAGTGACAGTAATGGCAATAATATATATTATTTAGAGGACACGTCAACACAACCCTGTATTTATGGCGACGCTTTAAATCAAAACATTTAAAACGTAAATATAAAGCATTCCATTAAAGCACACAGGATGACATAGCCTTCTCTAAATGACACAACATACCCGATCCCGAGTCCATATATGCCAGAGTAACCAATAAGAAGTAATTTTCGAAAATAGAGTTGTCTAATGGATTTTTGCAAATTCCAGTTTATTAAAAAGACCGTCCAAAGCTTGCTTTTGCGACACTATATTGGACATACCAATGGGTTGTCATGCCATTTGGGGTCCAGAATGCACCCAGCATTTTCACCCGAATGATGAGGAAACTGCTAGAACCTTTAAGAGGGACCGGAGTTTCAAATTCCATGGACGATTTGTTATTGGCGTGTGATCTTACTTCAGTGAAGATACATTAACCCCAGACAGTGCTAAAGCCGTGCAACTGCTGAAGGCTGCACGTACAACTACAAAAACAGAAGTGCGATCTTCTTTTGGATTTGCATGTTGTTAAGTATGCTGAAAACTCCAGCGTTATTGCAAGTCCATTAACTGACTTGACAAGGAAGAACTCTAGATGCTGCTGAGAGAGCATTTCAGACGTTAAAGAATATGTTGTCTTCAGATGCCGTAGTGAGACTACATTACATGGCAAAGAACTCTGGCTTACTTACCGACGCTTCTGACAGGGGTTTTGGTGCATTTTTACTGCAGGAGCATGATGGGATGTTCCTCTCGGTTGTGTATGGTAGCAGACAGTTCTTGGCTACCGAAAAAGAATGCATAGCAGTTATATCTGGGATCTCTAAATTTCAGCGCTATATGTATGGGCGAAAGTTTATTCTGGAAACTGACCACCAGCCAAATGCTTTTTTTGGCCCAAGCTAAATTGACAAATGGTCGTTCAATGAGATGGTCATTATTTTGTCAGCAATATCAAGTTCAATTGAATTACATTAAGGGAAGTGCCAATGTAGGATCAGACTGTCTGAGTAGACGTTTTAGTTCTGAAGTGAAGGGGTCACCTAAGGATCTGTAAACAATAACTTAAATGTAACTTCAAAATTTGGAGAGTAAAATCTCAGATTTTTCTCTTAAACGGGGCCTGTGTGAAATGTCGAATTTTAAAAAAGTTTTAAACCTGAAAGTGTAATGTATTGGTCAATATAATTTTATCACATTATTTAGACCAGGGGCGTGTTTGTGAAGAATCACATCGACCTTTATTCTTCATTTCGTCAGTGTTAAACCTTTATCAGGGCCCGTGTTCCGATTCAATGAAAATGACCGAATATCTTAACACGGTTTGAGAAAGAAACAGCTGAACTTCCTATCCATGTCAAATAGTCATTCTTCAAAGGAAAGATTTATATAACGAAATTCAGAGATTCTGACTGACGAAACAAATGATTGTTTTAGGATTGTTTTTTTTTAGAAACCACTGCGTATGATTGGCCAGAGTGATATTAAGGCGTATACCCTGGAAGTCGTGTCAATTTAAAGTGACAACCTTGATCAAAATTCTTCAGTCCGAAGGTTTCTGAGAGAGAGAGGTATGGAACCTAGGAAACCTAGAATAAAGGATAGTTAAACAAGAAAGGGACTAGGTGACTGTCTTGAGGGAAAAACAGGGTTTAGTGCTGGATGCACAAGTTTTATAGTTAATATCATTAAGGTACGCAATTTTAATTTCACCTAATTTTCAACATTTTGTATTGTTTATGCAAATGTGTTTCATACGCATAAATTCCTTTTATGTATTATTTATTAAGTATCATGTACATGTGTTTATGCTAGAGTTGTTATGCAATTTATCTTATTAAATTACATGGAAATGTGTTGATGCTAGAGTTGTTATGCAATTTATCTAATTAAATTACATGGAAATGTGTTGATGCTAGAGTTGTTATGCAATTTATCTTATTAAATTACATGGAAATGTGTTGATGCTAGAGTTGTTATGCAATTTATCTTATTAAATTACATGGAAATGTGTTGATGCTAGAGTTGCTATGCAATTTATCTTATTAAATTACATGGAAATGTGTTGATGCTAGAGTTGCTATGCAATTTATCTTTTTAAATTACATGGAAATGTGTTGATGCTAGAGTTGCTATGCAATTTATCTTATTAAATTACATGGAAATGTGTTGATGCTAGAGTTGCTATGCAATTTATCTTATTAAATTACATGGAAATGTGTTGATGCTAGAGTTGCTATGCAATTTATCTTGTTAAATTTCATGGAAATGTGTTGATGCTAGAGTTAATGTGCAACTTATCTTTTAATTTTACAGTTATTAGTTCATTAGCAGAATTGACTGCATGCGATCCAAATTTTCATATGTATAGGATTTCATATGGTTATATGAAATAAATATGAAATAATTTTATTTGTCTGTTAGGACAATATTATCGTGAGTTAACGATACTTACCTATATTTGCTTTTGTAATACTGAACCAATCATGTAGTTTCAGGATTTGTGTATTGTATCCAATATTAATCAAACGTGTAGTAGCATACGGAAATTTTTGTATAGAGTTCACATGGTAATTTATGACCTGTCGCTGTGAAGCGAGGCCAGGTTCTACCATAGATAAGCTTTACGGAGTGTTTGGATAGCTAGCGTGTTCTGAGTAACGTAAGTGAAGGACTTGCATGTACATATATAAAGTAGTACATAACGGGATTTAGGGATAATTGTGTTCCTGAAATACAACATATTTCTTAGTCAGAGTGAGACTCGACAGTCCGAAGACGGAAGCCGGAGAAAAAGTTTCACTAGTAAAGTCAGGAACAGAAACAAAATAGAAGTGACTAGTGAAGTCCGAGAAGGATAAGGCAGTCGGAATAAGAAGAATGAAGGAAATAGGAAACGTTGAAACACGGTCGAGAGGAAGGTGATGAAATTAGTCGTGGACATTGCGCTCTTGTGTTTACTCGTTATGATGATGAAATAAATCCAAATTAGACACTGCTATTAAATCATTTTGATATAACGTAAGCTGAATTGAAATGAACACTTTGAATTTGTTGATTAAATTTGTTATTTTTCTTGTCATAGGATGCTCATATTGCTTTACTTCTTCCCAATAACCATGCCCAGTGTTATGGTGATATTCTTTTATGTCACTCACAATGTGTCATAGCATCGATGGAGTTCATGCCCTTGATAACGTAGCCAAATCCAATTAACTACCCCTGTCACAAATAAAGTTACGTTATAATACAAATAAACGTATCAATTTGGTTAATTGAATGTTTGTTTAATTTAGATTTAGTTGCAAAGAGGAAAGGAAAAGACACAAGAAAATAGTCAGGCCGACTTGATTTGATAATATTAAGTCTTTAAAAAAAATATTGTCACATATTTCAGTGTGTACATGGCATTATATATGTATTTGTGTTCTTTTAGAACTGGCTGCTAAGCATGGTGTGTGAATGTGATTTTATTTTTAACGTAGCTTTAACAATTTGCTAGTCATAGAGCTACGATGTTTGCAGTGTGGTAGTTTATAGTGACAATAATGTAATTTGATGCCTCACTCAATCATATATTATCCTGACACTAGGCCGACAAGAGCTAACACTAACCTCTTCATGCTGAGTTCAAAGCGAGGCTTCTGTTAGAACCATATTTAGAAGACTTTGTTATGACTCGGCCGGGGATCGAATCCACGACTTCCTGCATCCGAAACGGACGCTCTAACCACTAGACCACTGGAGCGGTCTCTATTTATGGTAAAATGTCCACAATGCACACAAATGTATAACGTATGTAAGGTCAGTCAAATATGTTCCCATTATCTGGACACTGAACGAAAACACGCACTTTTGTAGAGATACAATAGAATTGGTTGTTTGGGTGCTATTTTTAAACAAAAACGTCTCATGTATCAGTTGAAAATTCTCATCTTTTATATTCATCATTTCTACAGTAAAAGATACATATACACCTACATATCTACCAACCTACCAATCCTCCTACCGACATACACACCCCCCTACCTGTCTGTCTGCCTGCCTACCGACCTACCTACCTGCCTGTCTTTCTACCTTCCTACCGACCTACATGTATGCCTTCCAGCCTACCTGCATGCATGCATGCACTCACGCACTCACGCATACACACACACTCATACATACATACATACATACATACATACATACATACATACATACATACATACATACATACATACATACATACATACATACATACATACATACATACATACATACATACTAAGCAGCAACTCGATATTGAAAATGTTACTTAAGTAAATAAGCTTATTAAAATCTCATGATACATCAATGAACCGAAAATAATTATCTCACATTTCCCGGAAATTGATTTATGAGAGGTACTAAGATACCGGAAGTAGGCCAAGCGCCTCCATAATGTTATTAGCATTAATCATTGTAACGTCAGTTCAATAATGAAATACGCTCCCATTGATACAATTATTTCGTATAGTCGCGCATATCATGATTCTAATGATACATGAAATAATCATTATACTTTAGTGAATGATATCTCTTCAGTGAATAAATAATAGCTTTAGTGAACGTGAAATGCGTCCTATGCGAACGATGGGCTAAATACAAGTTTCCGGATTTCACTCATCCTCAAATAGATGGTTTTAAGTTTAAAGGCTAATGTCAGGAATAAAAGTTAGTGGTTTGAACGAAGTTTCAAAAGCATTAGTCATCGGCAATTTTCATTATCCATCTCTGCTATAATATTCATTCATACCTCTGGAAATCATTGCATCATATTATTAAATAAATTTATATCATAGAACACAACACATTTCAATTCCAATAAAGTCGGTCCCGCTCTATGCATCTCTACTACAAATAAACGTATCAAAGGACAAGCATCGTAAGTATTTGTCAGACATAATTCCTGTGGAATTTAAAAGAAAGCAATTATTTACAGAATATTAGTTCAAGCAATAATCAATGACAATGGTGAAGTGTTAAATATTCAATATGAAATACATCGTAAAATTACAAAATTCAAATCTTCGTTCAAGCATCTCGCTATATTAAACGACATCTCGTGCTTTTTTTTTTGTAAAGGTGCTTAGTTACGAAGGAATCTCAATCGGACTTCTTCTCCAGAGGGAAAAGTTATAAAACAATGCATTAATAAACTAATTCAGTTCCTTGTGTGTTTAGATCATTTTCTACTTTCGTGTTACAGTGCATCGTCTACGTCATAAGTTCATATGAAACAAGACTATAGTATCTTTTATATCTTGGACAATAACTTGGATAATAAAAAAAAATATTGACACAGTCTTTGTACCATGTCATAATGATCTGAGTTAAATGCCTGTAACCTTTACCAGTAGCTTCTTAACATGACGGGAACGATTAAGCCAGAATTTCATAAGTCATATAAACATATAACATTATACCCACGTGGCTTCATTGACAATCAGTTATTTACTGATTTTTATATGATTGTGAAATCATGATGAGGAAACACTGTAAATATGTTGTATCCGGTACCTGACAGCCACTTCCGTTACTGATTGTTAACACGAATCCCGCACACTGTCCGAAATTATCTTTCTTCCGGAAAATTTACAGGCACGACAATTCACCTGATAATTAGATAACCGCCTAACATTGTTTAATGTGTGATAAAAATACTGTCCACAAAACATAACATGACAGAAAGTCAATTAATCTTTAGTGACAGCTAAAAATATCGATTGTGCCTTTTAATTACATGTTTTATCGACAAATAAATACTAACGAAAATGCCAGATGTCAAAGTAACCAGCCAGAAACAAGAAACTACAAAATAGTTGTTAAAAGCATCACGTCATTGGTATGTTCCTAAGTATGTCAGTATCTTTTTCACTGCCCTGTATCCCACTGAAATGGCGCTTTTAAATGGGAGCGAAAGCCATCTAACTTTATTGCTAAAAGCCGCAGATCTAACGGCATACTCTCTTACAAGTCTGAGAACCGTTTTATGACACTGTTGCTGTTAGTGCTGACATTTGAAAGGTAATAAAATGAGAAACAATTACTATCAGCTATTTGATAATATAAGCCGTTTTCGTTTGGCAGGATTAATACGAAAAAAGTTTTAGAGAAATGACAATCTGTCAGGTTAATGGACGAAATGCAAAGTACAGTTTGATTGCAAAATAGACAACATGAGAAATACTTTTAATTAAAGATAATTCCTTTGTATTCATGCTGTAGGCAATATAATTTCTTTTTGTTCTTGTTATGTTTTTATGACAACTGTGTACAGAGAAGCGCATGCACCACGCGATTGGTTAGTTGGATTTATTTACAAAGGGAGGCAACACATGAAAACCAATTGATGTCTCTTGCACAAGGCAACGATACAGTTTTTCGGTTCGCCGATGTGTAGATAGTGTTTTCGGAATCTTTGCTAACGAAGATGTGCCTAATCGTGCAAATTGGCTCAATCCGATAGCAATTGTTTCTTCAGCACGATTAAGAGAAAATCTGCTGGCTTTCAGTCAGATTGGCCGAGTGGTTTAAAGCGCTCTCCGTTACGGATCTGCCATCTCACCTCTGTCTGCGTGGGTTCGAGTCTAAGATTCGGCTAATGTAATTATGTGAGAAAGCTTGCCAGTAGCTTCTCCTGGGTCTGTGGTTCTTTCCGGGGGGTTTCCCGGGTTCTTCCTCCACCAATAATACTGGCCGCCATGTATAGCCTATCGTGTGTTGAAAAATGGCGTTAAAATCTACAACAACATCCAGTCAGGTCTCACTCAAAGATTTAGATCTCTAATACGTCTGCCTTCCAGTCGTGTGTCACGAACATAAATTCATCTATTGTGTATCTAAAACAGTTGTTATTGTAAACACTCTTGACATTACCCAATTACCAGCTTATAAAGGAACACTGGTTAATGTATAGAATACAATGAATAATCTTATTTTTTACGATATAAGTTTCTGACAGATAGGTAGATAGAACAAGATACTTGCGTCTGCTTTAAACAATATATACAGTCCCTCTATTAAACAATTCTGATCATTTTGTATTGTACAGGGGTTTCACTACTCTCGTTTCCTTTATCAAAACGGCACATGACAACTGAGACAACACCTTTCATTTGATCCACTTAATTAGGTAGTAGTCGCTATTTGGGAAGGTGGCGACTGACGTCAACTTCTGGCTGAGTAACGCACTCGCTTGTCAGAAACGGTAGTGACAGATTCAAAGCCGCTAATTTAATTCAAAATTGACAAAACGACGGTAATGTATGGAGACATGGGTACGATTTGGTACAATGATCTGTTGTACAGCTTCATATAGTTAGAATAACAATAACGTTATACATAAAGTAATATTAGGTTGCAACAAGGAATAATAACTAACTCCATTGATGCTACACATAATTCCGTGTGGCATTCCCAATAAGATGCAAACAATATATTTTCATTAGATCATCAAAGCCAATATGGTATGATTTTGTATTTTTATAGTATAATCATAGAACTTGTACACAATGCATTCGATGTATCAGTACTGGGGGGGGAGGGGGCGACAAACATGGTGAGAAACACAAACACAGAAAGGAATACAAAACATGACAAAATGAAAAGCAGCCAAGAGATAAAATATATAGCTCTGGACATTCCGATCAAGATGTATGCTCTTTAAATCGAAAATAATTTTACTTACGGGAGATCATTCGTGATATTGTATGAACTCAACCACAACGACAAATTTGATTTTTTAAATATACTTCCATTCTAAGCTTTAAGTAAATTTATTCTTTAAACTGGACGTTATAAAATGAGTGGTGTGTCATAAAAAGTTATAAAATGCGAAATATTTTTAACGAGTATAATAACCATGGTATAGTATATTCCCTCTTGTCATGTATATGTCACTCTTGACTATAAACTGATTCCAGTTCAAAATATCATGTTAAATAGCTCAAATAAGCTTCAACTTATTATTCAAGGTGTAAGTTTCTCTCATTCCGCCCTATTGCTTGTTGGATGACCGGTTGATGACCGTATGATCATTAACGGTATATGTCGACTTAATTACTAGTTCCACTTATTGTTATGAATGGTGATTCAAGGCTGGTAATTGAATCCACTATTGAGATAAAGGGAGTGATTAATCTTACAACAGTTACCTACATGTGTTTACCGCCCCTGTGGAATAGTGGTTAGTGCGTCCGCCTCGGAAGTGGGAGGTCGTGAGTTCGATCCCCAACCGCGTCAAACCAAAGACTTACAAGAATGGTACTAACAGCTGTATCTCTTGGCGCTCAGCATTCAGATGTAAGTGTTAGGACTGGTCGGCTTGGTGTCAGGATAATTTGACTCGGTGGGACATCACTACAAAACTGTCACACTGCAGACATCGTAGCAATATGATTGTATGTTTTTTTAAGCTACTTTAAAAATCTAAATCACACACACACACACACACACACACACACACACACACACACACACACACACAAAGACACCTACATGTGTTTAAAAGATCATCTTATTTCATATGACAAGATTTATAAAGAGAAATCAATGTTGGATTCGGAATAGAAAAGAAAAAAAGGAATATGGGTTTGGTAATATGATGCAAAGACATATCACATATCCTGTTATTCATTGAGTTCCCGTACTGTAATACTCTCATAAAATTTATATTTTCTTTTCTTTTTAAATTCGATGTTGATATTTGCAGCATTGTCTTGTACACACACAAAAATAACGTTAAGGTAAGACAAACTCACACACAGGTGCAGGTGCGTGTGCATGTGTGCTTCAAATGATGAAGAACAAAAAAAAAACAGCATTGTAAGTCTGTGCTTGAGACGTCAGAACTACTTAATAGAGTTTCAAAAATAAAATACTGGTCAACACTAGACGCACACAGTAGCGGAAAATTCATTGTACGGAAAAGAGGCGGTGATGAAGAACAAAAAAAAAAAACAGCATTGTAAGTCTGTGCTTGAGACGTCAAAACTACTTAATAGAGTTTCAAAAATTAAATACTGGTCAACACTAGACGCACACAGTAGCGGAAAATTCATTGTACGGAAAAGAGGCGGTGATGAAGAACCAAAAAAAAAAACAGCATTGTAAGTCTGTGCTTGAGACGTCAAAACTACTTAATAGAGTTTCAAAAATAAAATACTGGTCAACACTAGACGCACACAGTAGCGGAAAATTCCATTGTACGGAAAAGAGGCGGTTTCATACCACATTCCAACAACCTAATTAGCTTATGTGTTCATTGGATAGTTGTATTCAGCAAAACTTTCATTTGATAAAGGGTAAACTGCTGAACTAAGACATGCAAATTGAGATGTCATTTGTCTTTAATATGTCGCACATGAAATCTGTCAATCTACCTTTTGCATGTTCTAGCATTAATCTAATTAAATTCAAGATCTATATCAGCCACTAAGTCAAAGTTCAAAATACGACCTACGGCCATTTACTACGCATGTCACGTTTATTTTGCTCGTGTATAATATTTTATGTTCTGAACTAAATATGACGAATTCAAATGATTGCTACAAAATAATTTGATTTCATTAACCCGCAAAACCCAGCGTAAACCGCCGTAATGCTTGTGGACAAAGAGAACAATATTGGAATGTACTCAATTTGGAGTGTACTCAATTTGGAGTGTACTCAAGTCGGAGTGTACTCAATTTGGAGTGTACTCAATCTGGAGTGTACTCAATCTGGAGTGTACTCAAGTTGGAATGTACTCAATTTGGAGTGTACTCAATTTGGAGTGTACTCAAGTTGACGTGTACTCAATTTGGAGTGTACTCAAGCTGGAGTGTATTCAATGTGCAGCTGGAGTCGCATCACAAATTAGTATTTCCAGTCAATACCCACGAATGTAGTTCTAGTCTATTTTTAGAAGAATTTTTCCACCCTCGTCTTGATGGTGATAGAAGAGTTATATTGATGCATTTTTGGTATGGATTTAGAGGTAATTGTTCATTCTTGAGAAAATGAGCTCAAAGAGTGGTTGTCTGTGTGTATGTCGACGACAGAGTGCGGTATTGTAGCATTAGCTGATATCTGATTCCATTGTACCTTTGATTTTTTGGGAATTCTAACGATCCATCTAACTTTATGCATTATTAATTACTATTAACATTTGTTAACTGAAGATTGCATTAAAAATATTCAAACAGATAATTTGAGTTTAACTGTGTTCAACTGATATTAACATGGTTACGTATCCCACATGAACAGATATCCACACATTTTAGTTTGTTTGTTTGATTGGGATTTTTAACGTAGCTTTAAAACAATTTCAGTCATATCGCTACGATGCCTGCTGTGAGGCAGTTTAAAGCGATGTCTATCACTGAGGCATCATGCCGCAGACATGCAGCATGATGTCCCACCCAGTCACATTATCCTGACACCAGGCCGACCTGTCCTAACACTAACTCAATGCTGAGCGTCAAGCGAGGCAGCTGTTAGTACCATTTTTGTAAGTCTTTGGTATGACTCGGCCGGGGATCGAACCCACGACCTTCCGCTTCCGCGGCGGACGCTCTAACCCCATGCTTGCAACCTGATTGTTATTTGGAAATCACTATATCTAACGCATTTTAACTTCATTTACCTACAGCTTACTGTTTTCTAGAAGCAAGTGAAACATGTTATATCTTTTCAGGTCTAGCCTGGTGTCTGGAACAAAGTGTTGGAACTGTATCAGCTTGGAAGCTCTCCAGTAGTTTGGTGGTGATAGCAAGGTTTCATAAGGACATATGCAGTGTACTGAGATAAGTGATCATGATATCACCACAATAATATATAGCACCTTAAAGACATGGCTTAGATCTTCATGAGAGAGATTAGCACCATTGTTCATTAAGGTAAAGCCTGCCTAGAAACTGTATTTTCCTATCCCATTGTCCCCTTTTGTAGTTATCGACATTGAAATGTAATGCAATTTTGCTATGAAACATGGTATTGGTCCTATCATTAGTTTAAATCTGAGTGCGCCATTAGTTATACAAATAACTGCCTAAATACCTGACATAATAGCACTTGTCATTGCTTGGTTAGTGTATACACCTATTTGCATATGGACAGGCCAAAATCACTATGAGCTATGTTACTTCACTACCCCTGGGAAAAAATATTTTCAATTACACAGACCAAAACTACCATTTTGTTTTAAACAAAATTCATTGGTCATCTTTTCTGTCTAAACTTTGTCAAAATAAGTTTTCAAGCTTGTATGAAAATTCAATTTTTCAATAAAATTTAGTGTATAAATTTAAATATTTATTTAAATTTTAATTAAAGGTTTAATTGATCACTATTTTAATATATCAAACATATTTTCAGACTGACCTTGTGTATTACAATTAGGTGTTTATTGAATTGAAAAATTCCTATAACGAAGGAAGATATAGCAAATTTAGTTTTGGTTTCTCAACAGCACTTGCAGCAACACGTGCACCCTGTGAAACACCAGCACTACACACTTTCCGACAGGTGTCACGTGTCTTGTTTGCAAATAGATTCAAAAAGATTTCATGTATACAAGTTCAAATAGATGTGGCATGCCAATATAAAAGTTTTACTAAAATATGCCAAAAAGATTTGGGCCTGTCAGGAAATCGCATAATAATTAGTCTTTCCAGTTCAGTTCTAGTCTATTTTGACAAAAATTTTCCTCTCTCATTTTCGTTGTGATAGAAAAGTTATAGTGATTGAATTTTGGTAGGGATTTTAAGGTAATTGTTTTTTCTTCAGAATATGAGCGCACAGAGTGGCTGTTTGTGTACATTATGGCGACAGTGCACATTGAGTATTAAGGCCTTGGGGATGATCCAGAAGGGAAATCTGTGTTCTGTTTACAAGCTGCTCTGTTTACAGTGCAACCTCTCAAAAAACTGCCGGTGAACCTTTGACAAGATCTTTACTGTGAAGTCATCTTTGGAGGTATTTTAGATTAACATGTGATTTGTATTGACTGTCACACAGTGGAAACGTCGGTATTGAGAAATTATGCATACTGAAACGCAACCGCCATGTTTAAGTTTGTGCAAGGGATTTAAGACATTGTTCATGCGGCTATTCGGGTCTCAGGTCGAATTTAATTTTCCAATTAAATTCAACTAATTCTTAACCTGCCCCATTCTTGTTCTATTTTCAATGATTTGAAAGAGGTCTATGAACCCTTTCCACTACGTTCTTCATTAAATAGAAAGGACTAACCTGAACTGTGACTTTTACGTGCTGTACAGTTTATGGTTCCCTAGTGAATTGCCGTAATAGTATTAATATATTAATGTAATACACAGCAGGTGTATCTTATCTTAATGTCACTTTATAAACATAATGTGTTTTGTCTGGTACAGAGCTGATGATATCAACCAGTATTTATAGTAAATGGGTTTATCATGTATGTATGTATGTATGTATGTATGTATGTATGTATGTATGTATGTATGTATGTATGTATGTATGTATGTATGTATGTATGTATGTATGTATGTATGTATGTATGCATGTACGTATTTGTGTGTATGTGTGTGTGTGTGTGTGCGAGCGTGCGGCGTGCGTAGGTAGGTAGGTAGGTATGTACGTATGTATACATGTATGTTTGCGTGCATATGTATGTATATATGCATATATGTATGTGCTTGCATATTATCCGTTTATATTTACATTTACATTTCGTCACAGTCTACTCTTCTATAACGCTGTATTATAAGTGAAACACTATTTGCAATAATCAATATTAATTATAATAACATAAAAAGGAAACCAAGAAAACGCATATCAAATTATATAACTAATGCTTTTTTCTTTTGATAGTATCTGTGTCTAACATATCGGAAAATCAAATGCGAGACTTTATTTAAACAGCGGTTAAACTCCTGCACTTAAAATTCTCAATAAATTATAGTATCACTTCCGTTTTGTCACGTTCCATAGACAATGTGAACAAAAATGAATGTTTCACAACCATAGCTATTGATCAGTTTTAAATGACTTTTCCTTAATATGATATATGCAATGATTATCTTTCATCTAAACCGTTGCCTTGAAGTGCAAAATATGAATTCACTTAGCGGGTTCAATTAGGCTAGTGTATGGGCAGGATATGGAATGTAACTTTGTCCCATTTTTAAATTGAATGGTTTCCATGAGTTAATAGTACTATAATAATATATAAACATGCAAATAGATTCCTTTGAAATATAAAAGTGCAACTACAGATAATGAGGCATGCTATCTGCATACAAATAGAACCTTGTCTTTATTCCGGAAATGTTTTGTACAATGAAAGATATCGCCTTTCGAGTGGTACCTTGACATGCGGGTGATACCTTGAGATGCGGATCACCTTGAGTTAACGGATATACTCGCTAAAAAAACGAGTTGAACTCCAAATTGCATGGAAAGAGATCTGCCGTTGCCTGATGCGTCGGAAGACCCGAGTATGTGCCTTATGCTAGGAGTAGTCTGTGGACAAAACATCATAGACCCTGATATGCAGGCATATTTGGCATACAGCAGAAATATCTTTGATGTTTGCAGTTTGACTCAATATTTTAAGCGAGTATAGACGGTAAGTCTATATGACAGATGACGTGCAAATGGGACAAAGTAAAAGTTCTCATTGCGTATATCGTACGGTAAGTCTATATGACAGATGACGTGCAAATGGGACAGAGTAAAAGTTCTCATTGCGTATATCGTACGGTAAGTCTATATGACAGATGACGTGCAAATGGGACATAGTAAAAGTTCTCATTGCGTATATCGTACGGTAAGTCTATATGACAGATGACGTGCAAATGGGACAGAGTAAAAGTTCTCATTGCGTATATCGTGCTGAGCGTGAGTGAGATTTAATGTGACTTACTAAAATCAAATGTTTAGGTTTTATTGAAATATTTGAAATCAGATACTTTATATCAAAGACATCATCGTCATCAACATCATGCAGCAATGATGGACGATATAATAATTTCTCTTAACAGGAGTTACAAAAATATAGCCTAGTCACTCTATCGTTTGATTTGAGTCTTTGTATGATTATATTACTGGAAGATCTCACAGGTCCATTAACATTCACTAGTGATCATGTCTAATAAAAAGAATGAAATGCGTTAACTGTCTATCGCTTGGTAACCATGCTGAGTTTTGGCTGCAATTTATATACGATTTTCATACTTTTCAATGGAAACGAACATCAAGCGTAGGCCGAAACGGAGATAAATCCAAATCCGAATGTATCACATGCGAAAAATTATTAATTGGGGTGGGGGTGAAAACGCAAAGACCTTTACAAAAAATGAGCGGTTATATGAATAACACTGATTTAAAATGTGTGTACTTTGTGGTGTTATGATATCATGAGCAAAAGCTACAGTGTGAATTAATGATTGTTAAGTCACAGTTCACAAGACTAACTTTGTGTCATTTTCAGAAAGCTAATAACTAAACAGTAATGCAGAAAATCATGACGTGTCCTACATTTTGAATGGAAACTTTAGCTTTATAATGGCAGAAACATCTAGTGCTTTGTACCATAAGATACAATAACTCTGGTTGTAGTGAATGGAGAGGAACTATTTTTTGTGTATTCCAGGATTTTAGGGTATTAAAAGCGCTTTTTCTGTTGCAAACTGATTTTTTTGTACAATCTAAACTAAATTGTAATAATGTGGTCTCGGAATCAGCCAATATTGTAATTTAAAGACTTTTTGACTTATATGGAGAATAATGATAACACAATGACGTCAATATTGTTAATACACTGCATCATATAATATACTATATTACATCGTGAAATTTAATACAGTGCATCGTGGAACTTATTACAGTGTACCGTGGAATTTCATACACTGCGTCTTGGAATTTAATATAGTGTATAGTGGGATTTCATATAAAGTATCGTGGAATTTAATATAGTGTATAGTGGGATTTCATATAAAGTATCGTGGAATTTAATATAGTGTATAGTGGGATTTCATATAAAGTTTCGTGGAATTTAATATAGTGTATAGTGGGATTTCATATAAAGTATCGTGGAATTTAATATAGTGTATAGTGGGATTTCATATAAAGTTTCGTGGAATTTAATACTAATATATTAACTTTCTAAACAGTAGAAGACACGTTACTTTATCAGATTATTGCAATTTTAATTTAAATACACCACCAAAAATGTATATGCATAAGACGACGAAGACGATGATAACGATGATGCTTTAAAATTGTCTGTTTTCATTATCACAGGTGTTAATTTAATGTTTTGTTGTTGATATTGCTGTTGCATCGGTTATTATGTCGATTCAGCTTTTAGGTGATACGTTGAACATAAATATGCACAGTACAGTCATCCATGACTGTCTTCGTTTAGTTAGCAAACATAAACGTTAAAAGATAGTGCAAGGAGAACTCAATGGCTTTCAAAAGTATTAAAACACGATCCAAAGCATTGTATCTAGTTTATGTTTCTATAATAATTTTCATGCACAAATTGTAAAATATACTCACCGTTTTTCTTCTTGAAAGTTATATCAATTTTCAGCTCCTCTTTCTTTTCCAACGCGTCGTCAATCTTTGCCTTATCTTCTACTTTTGTGTCCTCTGCATACAGAAATTTACACGCACAGCTTCGCCCCATGACCTGTGCACGCGGAAGGCCGGTTAGTTCGCAGAAACCGTCCGAACAATACACAATTGGGCAACCCCCAGCAAGAGCATTTCCCAGCACAAAGTTACTATCTGAAAACAAATAATAAACCAAATTGAATTTTATTCGTCATGACAAGTAAAGTATGCAAAACTGGTATGGGAGTGTAAGCAAGAAAGACTGAAAATACGTCAGACGGAATCAAATGAAGAAACGATAGATTTCCCTTATATTAAGAGCATTAATATACCGGAGAATTGATGGAGAGAAAGATTGATTAATATAGGCACATAAGGATAAGACAACTTGGTCTGCTTCTAGAATGATTTTTAAAAAAAAAGTATAGTCATTATACGTCTTGGTGCTGTGAAATCAGGCTCGAGAATCGATTTCGAGATCTCGACAATAAGAAAACGTGTGAATTTAAAACTGTATCTCTTGTTTATTTATTGACTAAATCAGTAAGTCTGACAGCACATACACCAACCAAGAACTAGCCGCAACGGCAATAATGAAATCAATTTTTTTGGAAAAAAAATTGGCTTGTCCGATCATAAAGGTTGGTTGACCTTAAAATACATTTCTAAATTAAACGTTTTAACAGCCTTTCAATATGTGATTCACGTTTTGACGTATGTCACACGCATTGCGTGGAGACACATTTGAACACCAATAAACGATGACTCCAAAGGACTACAATGTATTGACGTTTCATAAAAACGATCTTGAATTAGTGTTGGAGTCACTCACAGTCATGTGTAATTTAAAAACAAGTTTTCAATAAAGCCATGATAGTTTTCATTTCATTGCATTAAGATAAGCCTGGACTAATGTTTCCAACAGGTTCGTCCACATTCTGGACGTTTGTTTAGTCGCCCGTTACACGCGTGAACATAGTATGATTCTGTGTTATGGGGCATAAGCGTGTTTGTTACCTCTCCCATAATTTAAATCTCATTTGTTTTAAGGCCCTGTTAATCATGCCCGAGATCATTAATGCCAATTTTTGCTGACGAAATCGGTCGCGATCACAAATGAAATATGAAAAAGCTAAACATGCTGAATATTATCTCAGACACGAGAAGAAAACAATTATCAATCTATTTTGAATGAATCAAATACGATTTGGAAAACTAAGGATCAATACAATCATTTCCATGAACAATAACACTAGAAAAGGCATTATTTATTGATCTTTTGAACGTATCATCAGCGATATCAAAGGATTGAAAGCGGATTAAAATAACACTCGTTCTGTAACCAGGAAAGCTAAGTAGAAGCAATTAATTGCAAGAAAAGTATGAACACTAAACAACATAATATATAACGTTTCCATAAGATTTCCACACCTTGGTGTTTCTCAACATCTGTGTTATATAACGGATTTGGAAATTTAAAATTGTTGATTATTCCAAACCTTGGAATAAGTATAAACTGGCTGTTAAGCGAGTCACGGTTTATTTAGAGTATTTGAACGTCTATGATGGGTCCTTTCATGGGAGTCACGATTTATTCAGGTTATTTGCACGTCTATGATGGGTCATTCAGTGTATTTGAACGTCTGGGCAGGGTCATTTCATGCGTCACGATAATATAGTCTAATTTAGAGTACTATATATATTTAGTCATTTCATGCGAACCACGGTAATATAGAGTTTATTAACGTCTATGCTGGGTCAAGCGAGTAACAGAGCGGAATTTCACCTTTGCGCTGGTTTCTTTGGCTAATATGATACGTTATCTTTGCAATAAATCAGGATAAAAAGAGACCAATTATATCTGCTCCAATTATCCATCTACAGTCTGGCAGACACCCTAGAACGTGACTGGGTACTTGCTGGCCCATAAAGAGTTGCCATGTGGTTGGTATGATATTGCAACAAAAACAAAACAAATGACATATATATATATATATATATATATATAATTTTAATTATGACTGTGTACTGTAGTAATTACCTTTGGCTGAATTTTTGTATTTGCATTTGTTCTCTTCAGATATTAAAAACGTAAGATTGCATAGAAGCTATAAATAAATGCTTATGTACGCGTTTACAGCAACTAAAAATAAAACATTATTAATAAATATGTTGGTGTATTTAAGTCTGTTTACCACTGGAAAGGTCGGTAAGATGGGTTCTTCGAGGAATTATTTCCCATTGGATAGGTTAGATCGTGTGAGCTGTTTTATGATATTGGGGATTTGACACATAACAAGTACAGGAAAATGCGTGTTTTAACTTTCATGCCTGTTTATAAGTTCCTGTCTTTGGATATTATTATTTATTATGTTCTTCTTGTAGCATCATGTCTGCAGATGTATTTGTACGATGTATTTGGATAATATTTGAGAGGAAACACTTGTATGGATTACTCAGTGGAAATACTTAGTGTTCATTGAACTATAGCTATCTGGGACTACCGTGCTTTATTCAAAGACTTTCTGGATAGTGCCAGTTTGATACATCGTTGATGTTGGCAGACCAGTACATTTGAGGATATGAAATCATTCGGAACACTCACTTCCTTTTGGTCTTAAATATAACTTTAAGTTGAATTTAAATTTATTTCACAAAACACTAAGTTCCTCTTATATTTTCATGTTGTAACTTTGATAATTAATTTAGTTAACGTTTTACAAATGTTTATTAGATTTATTTGTGGGTTTTTTTCTGTTAGTTTATGACGTTATTATATTTGGCGTTTGATATGTACGATTGTGATGACGCACAATTATTGTACATGGACCGTTCATTAGGGATTGATACACTAAAAATGAGTGTTGTGTTGAAACGGAACAATTACGGGAATGTCCGTGTCTGATATAACTTTCGAATCCCAAGGTGTTGAATTCGAAAATAATTTTGTTCTAATGTACTTTTCATAAGATTGACAGAAGGAATAGATGGAAAAGCTGAATATATAGACGTCGGCGTTTCATAAATGTCTCAAAAGTCGCTTCTTCTGGCAAAAGGGTTATTATAGTAGATGAATCTGGTTATTATTTAAACAGAACTTTGAACATATAGTATGCCAAACAGATGGAAACTAAGTATCTGTTCCAAGAATACATCAAGGCAGCCGACCTAATCTGTCTTGGCGGGTTTCGAACCAGGAACCCTTTGACCGTGAATTCGATGCTATACCTACGAGCTGAAAAATGACCACACATAATATAAAAAAAATGAAGATTTGTAGTCATCGTACACACATACAATATTTGGCTTGCTAAACAACATACTGAGTCGTATGTCAACAGACTGAAATGTGCCATGATAGTGTGTGTTATTTTTTGTTTATTTGTTAACCTTGCTGATTTACATAATTAAAAATATTGGCTGTTTTAAATAGCCTAAATGTTCTTAATCTTTCGAAGAAGACGACGTAGAATGACGATAATGACACGGATGACAATTATGCCGATAATGATGGAGGTAGAGCTGGAAACAAGGATTATCAGACGAGTAGATTTGTGATCATAAAAGTGCCAAAATATATTGCATGTTATTCGCTCTTTTCTGTATTTGCAATATTCGTTTTGCTTCCTTGGGGATAAATTTTGCAGATTAGCTCAAGACTTTTCACCTATTTTGTGTCAAGTAAATTACGCTTAAGTGTGTAAATATCGGCTTTTACGATAATAGCTAGAAGCAGTTGCGTCTAACATAACAACGGCAATCTGATAAATTACTTCCCAGATGAAATTAAATAAAATGGTCAATCTTTTTCTTGATGATATCAAGGCAAAAGAATATTCACACTGTAGTAAGAAAAGAAATGTGATCAACTTGATGAGGTAAACTTCGAAGGCATACGAATAAATAATACGGAACATTTGGGACTAAGATTTAAAAATTTTGAACGAGCGCTAAAATCAGATACGCTTATAACTTGTATGTTTCAACGGAGGTAAATATAAATGTACATCTCCATTAATAATAATAATAATAATAATAATAATAATAATAATAATAATAATAATAATAATAATAATAATGAGAAGAAGAAGAAGAAGAAGAAGAAGAAGAAGAAGAAGAAGAAGAAGAAGAAGAATATAATTATTATAATGATAATAATACATCAATAATAATAACGGTCATGATAATGAGAATAAAGAAAATGTACTTTTAAATCTATCAGTATTTAAGTCAGAATGTCATTTTTTTCTTCAAATACATGACCTATTGATCTTAAAGTTATTATGAGGCTGGAATTTCCACATGGGAAGCTAAATATTGTTTTATACACGTTCCGAAATATTTAAATGGTAGACTGACAAATCATGGCTGTACACTATTACTTCAGGATATAGGACATGTTCGATTAGAAACCTTCTATTTTTTGCTTTCTTTTCTATTTCTAGCGTAAGGAAACCAATTTGCTAACTTGTCCGGTCCAGCATTATGTCGAATTGTGTATTGGCTGTCTTTGATTGAGAGTCCCGCTTGAAAAAATAGATTTTTCATCTTCCATTTCAGACCGCCAAACGCCCACACACGCTTACGTCAATGAGTCCGATTTTAGTAAAAAAAGAGTGTCAGGCATGATTGACAGTGCCATTCAACCCTTTTGGATAGCATGACAAAGGTTTTAGTTCACAACAGAACCCCAATAGTGAGCTAGATGACGAGCAACAGTACACACACACACACACACACACACACACACACACACACACATATATATATATATATATATATATATATATATATATATATATATATATATATATATATATATATATATATATATATATATATATATATATATATATATATAAACATTTAACCTTTGGTCAATACGGGTACTCTCTAAGATAATTCTGAGAATGACCGTACCAATAACGAGTTGTGAAGATGAAGAGCAATTGTTATCAAAATCTCAGTTACTACTAACCATTCCTTCATTAAAGGATTAGCATCATGAACATTGGTTTGTATATATTATGAAAGCCCTCTCACTTTCTATGCTGTGATGACAGATCTTTTCACCCTGATTTCAATATACCCCGACTGCCTAAAATCGTTTATGTGGATTTAGAATTAGTATAGACCAGTGTGGATGAGGTCCTTATCGTTTCTCTACTTAAGCTATATATTCACTGCGGATGATAAAGCTTAGAATGGGTGTTGACTGAGTCATTTTCAGAAATTTCTGGGAATTCAATCCTTGTTGTCCTAGTTAACAAAGTGAATATGTTCAAGAAAACTTTTCTAAGCAAAGTTTGTACCGATTGTGCTATTTAAGAAATATGAAGGATCTTGATCGATATAATTATTCAGGGTACAAGGAAATTTTCTTGTATAATTGTATGCCCGGATTCAGTAACCGTCCTTTCCCGCGTCTTCATCATAACCAAAAATATTAGGTCAAGTCACGGTCATTTTTATACATTTGTATGTTCTTTTCTTTTTACACCATTTGAGCGATTTATGTCAAACACCTATGTTTCCATTTAATGTGTACATTTTCAAACGTTTTATTTTTTTTAGTAACAAGGTTGCTGGACATTATTCAGTTTCCATCTAAGTTCATTGAATTCCATTTGGAATTATTTTTAAAAAAGTTGTCATTCCTTTTTAATTTGTATTTAGGCGTAACCGTTTACTTTGGATGAAGAGGAAGCAGAATTGTAACACACTACGCGACAGGTGCCATGTATGTGAGTGTACAGTCTTACTCAGGGCCGGACCTAAGTTTTTCAGGGGAGGGAGCCCAAACTTGTTATTGGGTTTTAAGCCTTCTAGGGGAGCCCGGGAGCATGCCCCCCCCCCCCCCCGGACAATTTTTTTCGAGGATGCAAAATGGTGCAATCTGGCGCTATCTGAACCTTGAAAAAGGGATCTAACAAAAGTGACTAAAAACTGCGATGCTTTAAAAACACAAAAAAAAAATATTAAAAATAAATAAATAAATAAAAAATTAAAGAATTCGGAAAGCTCTTTGCATCGTTTATCAAAAGCAGTGAATAGGGTTTTTTGGGTTTTTTTTAAAGGGGGTGGGAGCCCGGGCCTCCTGGGCCCCTATAGCAGGTCCGGCCCTGTTACTCACTCCTTCCGATACATATAAAGACAAAACAATTAACAATTAAAAGTATTTTAACAGCGATAGTTCAAGTATGATGCTACAAAAGCAAAATGTGATTATTTTAATTTACAAAAGCACAAATTATGTATGCCATTTTCCTATAGAGTAGGGCGTGACAGGGGACATTTTATTATTGATAAGCGGTACCGAAATTATTGCATGATGTCATTAGTATTGCATAACATTGACGCAAGCAAAAATCTGGCAGTGAAATAACCACGCGATTTATTCAAGATATCAATCGAGCGCGGAATGTAACCGATATTTCTCATTTTTCCTTTCGTTACATGCTGTACATTTTTACCATAATCTTGAACATTATTTTAAGTCCCAGATGTATATTGAAGAAATATATATATATATATATATATATATATATATATATATATATATATATATATATATATATCACAATCAGATTGGCCCTTTCATATTTAAGCATATATATTCTTATAAAAGTCATATCCTCCAACATTACGTACTCGATGACCCTTCATATCCAGTAAATATTCTCGGAAAACTAGCTCGCTTAATAACGTTGAACGTAATGGATTTCCACTGGTTTTTGCGTTATTGGAAAGATGGAGTGTTTCTCTTGAGGGTTCTAACATAAACGGATTGATTAAAGTTATTCTTAAGGTCTATTCTGTTTCAGTAAGATTTATTACAGGACGATGAATATAGACATTATTACAAACACAAGGCTTTGATGCCGTGACAAATGAAAATGATGATTACGATTGAGGTTAAGAAGAAATCAAAGAAAATAGTAAGTTTTTTTCATGATATCGTGGCTGGAATTTTTAACGTTATTGGGTTTGAAATCGTGTACGTTTTTAAAATAAGCAATATAGGAGGTAGCAGAACATCAGATGTCCAATTGAAGTCTAAACACTCAAATGTGACCAGCAAATCAAAACAAACAGACAACAAACAATCAAACAAAAATCGAAATCAGAAAAAAAATAGTTTCTTTCATTTTAAATATATATGATCAGGAATAAATATTAGTAAATAAATAATTAAATCTATGTTTCATTTGCACTGCTCGAAAGACTGAATAAATTTACAAAGGTGGAGCGAACTTGCAGGAAATGCCATTTTGTGCCTAATGTAACAATATATGGTATGTTCTGTTTGGTATCTGAACGTGATTTCTTTCTACACGTCAAAAGAACATGGTCAACAGCCCTTAAGTATTTTCACTTACAAGTGTTTGTGAGAAGGCTTTTTTTTCATCTTTGTCCTTAAAATACACAGGACCTTCAACATCAGGTAACACTTCATAACGTCGTTATTGTGTCTAAAATTGATATGACATACTCAGTGTTATTACATGACTATACCGATATTAAATATACATGATTAATTTAACATGTAACAGTTCAGTATAATATTACAGTGTCGTTGGAATAGATTTAGCATGGCTTTGATGGTGGCGAGTAAATCTTAAAATGCAATGTGATTCATGATTGTTGCTCGGATAGTATTGTACGAAGCAAATATTGAAACAATCACATTAATGTTAATATTGAAACAATCACATTAATGTTAATATTGAAACAATCACATTAATGTTAATATTGAAACAATCACATTAATGTTAATATTGAAACAATCACATTAATGTTAATATTGAAACAAAGGTCATCATATAGCCATCACAAATGTCTTTAAGGAGTATGGGATGAGCCAGGCATTTTAGAATTAATGTTTATCAATCGGTATCATATACGACATGAAATCATATAATTCTATTGGAGACGTCTCACAGGAAATATTCCATTTCAACGCTTGTACACCACAGTAAAATTCAATGAACTACAGATGCCTAAAGTCGTTGCTAAATGAATTATTTTGGAAATTAGCCATGGCATGTGATCACCAAGAATGATAAAGTGTTCGGTTAAATATAATATGCCCTTTCCTGGTCCAATCAATCACATCAATATCGGTTTACAATGACGTTATATAAAAACATGACAATTCTGACATTCTGGTAAATCTATTGTCGCGCTTGACACAAATTGATACATGCCGATTATCCGTACCAGTCTGACTCGAGGTCCATTAATCTGGGATTATGGTTTAATTATTTCGTTTCTGAGCCAAACTTGGAACTGATTAAGGACACGAAGATCTCAATACCTATTTCATTTCCTTTATTCTCCTGGGAAATCAGATGGAACTAATTAATTTTTTCTCATAAAATAATATAATAAAGGTGAAATTCATCTTCATATACCTTGACGCCAATTGAAAGGTTATGTGCAGAAAAGACTATACCGGTGTTGGGACAGTATAATCCAATATACACTATACACATTACATTTTAAAGTTTTAAATGTGTTTTCTTAAAGGGTAGGAGAGATACTGTCGTCATTAAAAAAATGAGAGAACATACAGGGAAGAGATTTTATATACTGTAACATAATGAAACAAGCACGGCGTGTACTGAACCTTGTAAAAATAAAGGAAATGGAAATTTAAATGAGAGAGAGAGAGAGAGAGAGAGAGAGAGAGAGAGAGAGAGAGAGAGAGAGAGAGAGAGAGAGAGGAAAGATTAATTGGAAAGTGGGGGAGGCAAAGGTTGTGCAACTGAATCTTTGTATACAATTTTTTGCTTGACAGTTTGTCTGCACATACAACTTTTATTTAGTTTTACTAAACGTAGTTATGAATTTTATACAAATGTAAATTTGAAAAAGGAAATTTAACTCCATAATGACATGGCGATATATGGTGTTTTCTACCTAATATATTTTAGATTATGATGTTGTTAATGTTGTTGACGACCAAAACTATGTCGATAGCAGTGAAGATAATTTTGACACTATATAGATGAATAAAGATCATTTGGGTAATGCCCATAACGATGAAGATGCTTAAGTCAAAAAGAAGAATACTGGTTTTGTTATTTATCTTGGTTGTAACAATTTCTGATCTTATCTTTATGTAATGATTTCACCCTAAGCACGTGATACCAACAAAAAAGTCCTTATAATCAATTCACACAAAAGCAAGACCGTTTATATTCATCCGATTAAAACAGATTATACCTGCAAACTTCAAAGAAAAGAAAATACTAAACTGCCTCGGATACGTTGCCTACAAGCTGCAACTAAATAATGCATAAAAAACAGGATATAGCTTGCTTATTATTAAGACATACGATTTCGATGTTCTGCTCTTTTCTATTATGATATTGGTAACATGAAATTATCAGTTAATAAAACTAGGATAAGAAACAACTACAACACTGATTAATTTGTCCTGACGTATATGTCGGAGGGACAGTGAGGCTCCCTATCGTAAAACGTTTCATTGAAAGGAATTTACATTACATTTACATTACCGAGACGTATTCAGTACATAGACCAGCTACCCATTCCCGTTAGTCTTAACGTACTGCTATTTACATTACCTGAAATATCAAGTTACTATGCATCGCTGGTAGTACATACATTTTCGAGCTTAGACCACCTGCACTATGAAATGACTTAAATCAGGTATGCATTCCGGTTAGTAATAATATATTGTCGCTTTGATCACAGGTACTACGAAATGACTTTAATCAGGTATGCATTCCGGTTAGTAATAATGTATGGCTGCTTAGAGCACCTGACATATCAAATTACTGAAACCTGTTATGCGTCCCTGATCGTTCTAATTTATTGACGTTATATCACTTGCATTATCGAATTACATAAACTCTCTGTGCATCTGTGTTAATACTAATGCATTGATATTTAGATATAAAAAACTGAAATGACTTGAACAAGCCCCTCTGGTAGCACTAAAGTCTTGAACTGTCGAATCAATTAATAACCCTTTATCCTTGGTAGTACAAAGGTCTTGCTGGTAAGTAAAGCGGAGTTGAGCTATTAAATTAACTATATACCTGTTGTTCATTCCTGTTAAATGGGACCGAGTGGTTCGAGTCAGGAGTTCGGAAAATTCTGCTATGTGAGAAATCTTGTTAATATCATACCGTGCCTCGTTGGGTCAGTTCTGGTTCTATTTCCCGTTTCTTCCAAAACCAGATAGCCAATCATGTGCTGAAAATGGTCTACGTTCCAAGTAAAAAATGGACTTTAACTACCTAAAATGACTTGGGGAAATGGTGAAAATGGAAATTAAATTATGTATACTTCATGCAAAGTCTTATCTTAAATTTTGATTGAATTCCAAAGTTCATAAGTCTCTGAGCGGACCCCCCCCCCAAAAAAAAAAGAGCAAAGTTTTAAGACATGCATGGTCAGTACTAATTGAAGGTTTCAACGCAAACGATCAAATATGAACTATCTTCTAAATGTAACCCTTCATAACAACGTTGGCCATCATATGGTAAATTCCTTAAAGTTATAGAGCGGGAACAGAAGTTGTAAAAACCCTCGTCTTACTAGATAGGAGTGATTTACATATCGATAAATACCCAACCATGATCGTCTAATCCTTATAATTCAAATTTAGTTCCATTTTACTATCAGATCAGCAGATTTACTCCTAAAAAAAACACAACTTATTTTAAGTACATCGAAGTTTTCTTTCATTAACCCCTTAATTGCATCAAAATACGTACCCCAATCTTCGCGATGCATGATTCAATCTTTATACGGTGATACGGGGTAGAATGTCATAGCGGGTCAGGCCGGTGGTATGTTGTTATGCTCATTATTCTAATACATAAAAAACGGTTCTTGTGATTAAACCATGAATTTTTTTTTTTTTAGAATTACATTTGCGTTCGGCACGTGTTGTTATATCAACGTTGTTGTTCCTTTCTAAGCATTTTAAGTTTTCAAAAGCAAAATCGTATCCATTTTAGCAAGATCTTTTGGTTGACATACGACCCATGACCTTTAATAACCGGTGGCCTGAAAATTTGTCGAGATGAAATGCAGTAATTTCCAAGATTGGCTTTTAAAGCCTACCACGTGCCTTGTTCTGATAAGGGGGTGAGTGGTAGAGTGCTGGAAGGTTTGTTCTGTGTAATTACATTAAAATTTGATTTAACATAATTACGTGTTTGTCAATTTTGAATTAACACCACTGGAGTGGGTGGGTGAATTATTGTTGTTATTATTATGGTGTAATTATTCTTTATTATAATTATTATTTGATTCATCATTTATTCAAACTTTAATAATTATCATTTATTTTCTTATTATACTATATTTATTTATTTTTTATTATTCTAATTATTTTATTTTATTTTTCATTTTATCTTAATTATTTCTTTATTTCATTTTATTTAATTTTATTAATTTATTTATTTACTTTATATATATATGTATATATGTATATATATATATATATATATATATATATATATATATTATATATATATATATATATTATATTTTATATTTCATTTTATTTATTTTAACAATTATTATACTTATTATCAATTTATTATTTTTATTATTATTATTATTAAAAAAAAAATATATCTCTTTCTCTTTTTTACACTCTCTAGCCCTCTATTCTAAATTCACCACTGTTGTGGAATAATACTATCTGGAATCTTCAACTGCGCTAGGCTCGTCTGCAAACAGGTTCTGTGACCCATACTAGAAACACCTGGACTGTCAACATACGCATGAAAGCTCTTGTTATGTGTATGCCACCCAGTCGAATGATGAGTGACCTTTATGAACATCCCAGATAAATTGGTAATAAATACCATTTACTCTCTCTAGTTTTATTTTTAATCCACTGTTGTGGAACAACAAAACCTAGGATCTCAGATTGTGCTAGGCTCCTCTGCAAACAGGTTCTAGGACCATTACTAGAAATACCTGCACTGGCACCACACACATGAAAGCACTGTTCGTGATGTGTGTTACAAAGTGGAATGACGAGTAGGCCCTTACGGAGATCCTACGGGTATCACAAAAAGATTAAATAATTATCAAATACATCCATTCCCTATTCCAAAACCCTTTACTAAATCACGGTTGTGATATAACAAAACATGGGATCCCCGATTGCGCTAGGCTCCTCTGCAAACAGGTTCTAGGACCATTACAGGAAATACCTGCACTGGCACCACACACATGAAAGCACTGTTCGTGATGTGTGTTACAAAGTGGAATGACGGGTAGGCCTTTACGGAGATCCTATGGATAGCACAAATGGGCTCCCGGTCGGGGTTGAGGGACGCTGACCTGGAGCTCTGATAAATTTCTTCTATTTACCTTTTATTTTTCCCTTGAATAATAGGGTTCTCAGTTGGTAAAGAGAAACCCTCCTTGACTAACCATGTGGCC
>JARLTB010000293.1:11640000-11690000 GCA_030141615.1 Unio pictorum | reverse complement strand
AAAATCATCTGTGCCATCCATTAACAAACTGAAAGATTTATTGTTGACATCTGAAAAATAATTCTAGAAAGTTTCATGTTTCTGTTTTTCAGCATTCCATTGATTGCTATGATGATAAAATGAAGTAAAGCTTACTTTTCATCTAAGGGGGTGGTGGACTGGGCTTGTTCTAACTATGAAACTATTCAATGCTGTTATGTTAAGGGGAACACACGATAATTATTCAAAAGTACTGTTTTAAAGATTGCAACTTAAATGTTTCACCCATACAACCAAACTTAAATCATACAATAATATTGAATATGTGTTCTTTAAGCTATTTTGTACTTTTAAGAGAGAGAGAGAGAGAGAGAGAGAGAGAGAGAGAGAGAGAGAGAGAGAGAGAGAGAGATATACATGTAATGAAAAACATTCACAATGGAACGAACACTGCCATATATCTACGCTACTTTGATGTACTCTGCTTTCTTTCCATATTGTACTTGTGGAAATTGTTCATGATCGTAGGACGCATCTAACTATAATGACTGCTCCCTTGTGTTATAGCAAATCCGCCTGAATTACCCGAAAATACATGATCTTCAGCAGTTATTAAAACAAGAGAAAAGAATTTTGCCTGAATAGACAATACAAACTCCTGAAAATAGAATGAATGAATTACCCTTATATATATATATATATATATATATATATATATATATATATATATATATATATATATATATATATATATATATATATATATATATATATATATATATATAATGTAAAAAAAATAGGATCGGCTCTTCTATTTTACAATTTAACTCTGAAGTCCAGGGTCCAGAAAGCGAAAAGTGTTACCTGTATCTGATTTGAATTTAAATTTGATTTAATTTAATTTTGTTTGTTTGTTAGTTTTCAATTTTTCTTTTTATATTTCATGCTATTAAAATGTAATTGTATTCACTGGGGATGATATTTTACAGAAATTTAGTTCAGTGTTTTCTCAAAGCCAAAATTATGTATCCAAGTTGACATAGCTTCTCACCTTAATTAGGTCGAGTGTCATATAAAGGCAAATCCAGGCTGTACTAGAGATGTAGATATGATTACGTAATCCACGACTTTGCAATTCAGGGATTTTCGAAACTGCTTCTTAGTTTAGGCTATAATCTTTCTCTATAGAGACGTTAGTCAGTTTGGGTATTTTTCTTTCGACATTGACCAGATATGAATTTTGAGCTTTATTTTATTTTTTATTCCAATGTTTTGGATTCTGATAGATTAATTGGTTTTACTGGAAATATTTGAGTGCTCATACAGAATTCTTGGACAAAGACATTTCTTGAAGTTTTATTCAGAATTCAAAAACATCGGAGTGTTATTTCTTGTGATTCTACAAGGGTCTGTAGACAACAGTACTATTTACATCATAAGTAATCAACTTCCATATTGGATTTTCATCGAAACTCGAACTTGAATTCATTAGAATATTTCATAACTAGGACTTCTAACATTTAATTCTTGGATTATGTCTTGGATTTAGTTCTTAAATCCGAAATTATTTGTTCTATTTTACATTGGTTTTCCAGGGAAATAAATTGTTTGTTAAATTCGTTAAAGCTTGATGTTTTCACTCTTTCTTTGCTACTGTTAATTAGATCCTAAACATCTAAAAAAAATATAACCAAGTGGAGCTAGGATTTCATTACTCGTCATTCATGCATCAAAGGTAATTAAAGGTTCTTTGAACAATGCCAAAGATATAAAAGAAATAATTTGTTGTTTTTTTAAATAGCTAGTATAACCAGGGACGAAATTCTTTTTCTTTAGAATTCTAACCCCATGCTATATACTTACCTGTAGAGAACGACCTTAATTAAGTATTTAAATATTTTACACTTATCTGTTGCAAACACTTTGAACAGGTTTGATAAAACAAGCATGATAATGGTGATAGTGGCGCTTTGTGGAAAGCGAGATGTCCAGCTTGGAAGTCATTTGCCATTTGCTCTGATATTATGGCTCTTCATGCATTGAATTACATTCCTATACTTCTTAGCAATTACGTTAGAATGAACGTCATTCACGGCGACAAAAACCATCACATTTTGTTCAGAAGAAAAATGTATTTTTGTATCGAATACAATAAATCGCCAAGTCTATCTTGCCTGTGTCAGACCCTAGTAATTCAATTTAGCACCAGTCGGTGATTTATTTGCTGTGAAGAATGCTGATAAAATATATTTAGCCCATTATGCATGCTACCCACCATATAGGACTTCGTATTTTACTAACTATACGAACGACTGCCGTATATAAAATAATCCAATTTTCTCATTATATCTAAGCGGCAGCATAGTAGGGTGACGCGTTTCTATGTACGAAAGACTGATAAATGTAATGGAAAGAAATGGAAATCAAATACGTTTGGACGTCGTATGTTGTGTTTATTAGTTTTGGGTTTCATCAGTGATACAAAATGAGAGTAATTATACTTATATAGAACATTTTACATTAAAACATGGTTTAATCGGTTTTGTTTCTAAATCTTCGAATCTATAAGACAGTTGTTCTTTATAAAGTCTATAGCAAACAGCTTTTAAAACAAATAGACAAATAAATGTACAGACAGTTCAACTTTATACGAGTAGCTCGTGCTTTCTGTACGATTTATGTTGATTCAGATATACAATTATTCCTAACTTAATAATCCTAATAACATATTTGAAATATCCCAAAAGATAGAAATTAGGAGGATATCGAAATACGTCTACATGAAAAGAAAGAAATCCGTATCATTTGACTCCATCCTCTCGATATCATGTCGTCAAAAGACGTTCCAATGTATGCGTGTTTATTATTCTGAGAAAGTATTTTAAAATTTTTTTTATTAAATGTCTGGGTCCTGCTTTGTTGTCACAGCATAAAATATGAATCGTCTGCTTGGAAAGACTAAGCGGTGGGTCGTACAAATCTGAAGTAGAACCTAAACCCCATGAAAATGTGAAATTAGTTTCGTGATGTGAGGTCTTTAGGTGATCAGAGCCAAATATATATGTAGTAGTTTCCAGTTAAAGAGTCCACAAACACCGACCTCCATAATTTTATTGAAGATAGTAGTTTGTGTATATAATCTATCCCGACTATTTGTTTATTTGTATCCATTGTATTTGCACTTACATTTCATAACAAATACTGTCCTGCATTCCGAGATCAAACGGAAAGACCCTGTCGCTAATTTGTTAGCTGCCTTCCATACAAACAGGATGTGAGCTAATTTATAACGATTAACGTGTAAGAGTCGCATACACATTGTGCAGCGACCTTTCAAGTAGGAACAAGATGGTTCAATACGTAGTTCTAAATTGTGTAAATAATAGCAGTTCCGCACAGAAGATCAGTTTTTTTCACATTTCTTAAGGACATATGTATGGGCAATGAAATTAAAAAGAAAAGGCTTTATGCTAACTCAACACACCAGGTTGGGCCAGAGACATTTCGAGCTTGAATGCTTCTCAAAAGACCCGAAAGCATCGCCATTGTCCGAATCTGACGAGTCCTGTTAATCTTTGTCACACGAATCTATCATGTAAGGTTGGATTTTAATGTAATATTCTACTTCGGGGATGTCATCCACATCACTTTTATGACTGAGAGTCGTCATAATTTAAACATTCAAGCACAGCCAACTCATAGAATGCTTGACTGCATTATCAACGATAGAATGAGAACTCGCCCCACGGAAAACTCTCCATGGGAGAACTCGCCCCGTTGAGAATTCGCCCTAACGTTTCTGGGGAAGTCGCCCCAAACGGTTGGAGAACTCAACCCAAAACTTGTTATCCAGAAAACCAAGTTAATATTTATCTTTGAAATAACTAATTGATTTAAAAGAAAGAAACGAGTACCTTATAACTATACTGTTTTCAACCACATTGTGGTTACCGAGTTATCTGAATACACGAATAATGTATCTTATTATCAGGTATTGGCTTTCCTAAGCAACGAAGCAAGCACCATACCTATGCAACTCCATATTGTTTTGGAAGGGAAACTGAAACGAAGTCAGGCCGGAAAAACAAAAGAAAAACAAGGAACAATATTTCACTTGTAAGATATGTTCAAAAAAGAAGAACTAAGCGTTTGTGCATTGTTGAATAAACTTTCTAGATAATATGCTGCATTCATCTTGCTTGTGCAATGTCGATAATAGAAACAAACTCACTTACAATTGAAAGTTTGTGTGTTCATATAATCTCGTAACATTTCTTACAACAACACATACCGGAACATCACGATAAAAGTTTTTAAACAAATGTTAACTTCCTTGATTGATACAAATATTATACTAACATTATTCATTAATGTGGTAATTACTCTCAAACTAAGACCAGGCTGATTAGGTACACATTGCTTACTGATTCGGACCAGATATCGTACTGATTCTCCAAACAGCTTCGGACCATGGGAAATATTATTCAGGCATTTAAATTTTGTTGTTAAAGATGATCTTCTCCTTATCTCCCAAGTACGTCGAGCAGTTCAAATATGCATTTAAGGTAACACAAACCTATTACTACGCGTGATCATGGTGTTGTTATACATATAATAAAATAACATAATCCTGATTAGTATGCATCGGCAAATTTAGTAGTAATATATTTTTTAAACTTATCGTTCGACATCAGATAGTTTGTTTTATTGAGAAAAAATAACATTACCAACACGAACAAATAATAATAAGGGAAGCGTTAGGGATAAGGTTTAACTAAACGATGTTGAATTCAGTAGCGACCGCATTTTCTGAGTAGACGTTAACGGTGCCTTGAATCGAGTTCAAGTATCATTCGTCAATTGTTAGTAAATCTCAATGAAAAATCAAAATAAATTGTTCAGTTAGAGAGATGATGACCATTTGGCAACTGACGGTTAGGAGCAATTCAGTCGATTTCGGTTTATAGAGGTCCATGCCATAAAGTCGTCTCAGGATGTCTTTGGTTATCAGGATGGAGCTCTTTCATATATAATACTGCAGACCTTACATCATGCTTACACCCGCTCTTTTTTCCAATTGAAATGCATCTAATGATTTGAAGAGCAGAACAAAAGGGACACATACTACTTCTTTTTCGTTAAGTACAAAAGCGGAGTTGATCAAAATGGAAAAGTTCAAAAGTTGCAAATGTGATAGATTTAATAAGTTAAGATAAACAACAATAATTAAGCCTTAACTACCATGTGGCGACATCTCAGAAATAATATATATGATCCCTTATCCCAGGGCGATTTCTCTATGGGGCGAGTTCTCTATAATTCATTATCAATACTGCCGGTGTGTACACAGTGTCTCAAATGATGTCACATCCGCGATTCGTGAGCGGGAGGGAAGGAAGCGCGTTGTTCTATTCAAGACGGATCGGGAGAGATGATCGGTTTTTCATAACTTTCTTCGTAACAAGTAAGAATGAATGGTACAAATATTTTCAGAAAATGAACCATATACATATAGCAAATTATATATAAAGTTTGCGTGAGTTTCAGTTTTGCGTGTTTGTCCCATTTAAGGACCAGTCATTTGCGTTGTTTATCTCGATCTCTGGCAGTGCAACGGTGCATTTGTGCAGTTTAGAAAATGGTCTTTGATGATTTAAGCAAAATGTATTTGTTAATCTCAAAACACATCTTGTCTTGTTTTGTATAAGTCATAAGCATCTTATTATATAATTACTTTACAAGAAAAGCGTTAGCGACGAAGTGCTAAACAAGGCTTTTTGAACTGTTGACACGCAAATATTGCCTAAATATGTTTTACTTTTGGGAAAAAGGAAGATTGATGGACAAAAAGACAAGTGCATTGTGATGTCTCTATAGTAATATGATTCGCGCAACGCCACCTGTGTAATACACAGATGCATTTAAAGTACCGATAATGGCAGTGACAAATGTATCCCTTAATCTCCTAGCTCCTATTTTCGATAGCCGCGGCGGAGATGGTTTATTATGACATGTGCTAATATAACTGATTTTTATTTCGTTAGGGATTATATTGCATTTGTCATTTGGAAATGTGATAATGAATGAAGCGTTTGCATCTAAAATGAATGCCGTGCTATTTTTGCACACTATTAGTAAAGGATTGATAGATCGAAGATGTTTATAATATCATTTATTTATTGCTTATTTTCTTTCGATACATTTTTTTTAACGATCTTACATAAAGTGTAAAACTTGTATAAACAAGATTACATTTTAGTACTGAAGGTAAATGTTAATTGATACTTGAAACAGCAACTGTGCTATATGACAATCATATGTTTGGCCTAGTATCTTGTACTTGTCCTACAGTAGACTTGATTTGATGAGAGGACTCAGTTTGGCTTCCAAACTTGAAAAGTATTTATCTGCATATACCAGAATAGAGCACGATGTCTGCATCTTTGAATGTGAAGGTCATACACTAAGAGTTTGTTGATCTCCTCTTATGCAATAGCCATATTATGCATAATTAGCAAAGAGGAAATTCGGACGAAAAAGTACTCAGGTTAAATGGCAGCAATATTTGATTCTCGGTAAGTTAAACAGGTAGAAATATAATCCTAATTTGGATATATCTCACATATTGTTGCAGGTAAAACGTGATATTTAACTCTAGTTCTTCTTTGCTGATATATGTAAGAATATAAAAGTGTCGCCATGATTTCAAGGGACCTTAAATGACTGTATACATATGCTTGTCATTCCTCGACCTCTTTTAATGTATTATCATTGACACGGTTCGTGGCAGTCCTTGGCATTTTTGAACGCATTAAATCGACATTGTGCTTGGCAGGTCTCGTTCACTTCGAACGCATTAGAATCTACATCGATCGCCTTAATTAGGTAAACAAAATTAACATAGAAACAATCAACAAATCCAGATTATTCAACGTTACTCCACCATATGCAATCAAATAACAGCTCAAACTAGCTTTCTGAACGACCATACATTTCAAAGTAAAATGGTTTGTTTGCATTTAGTTTTAGTTTTTAGACTGCATCTTTATATATAGCATTTGTTTATTTGAAACACAATAAGCTGACCATTTAATTATCTTTGCTCAACTTAATCGATTCATTCGATATCAGTATTGATTTATTATTACGCAAGATAGTGTGTATTAAGGCGTGCGTAGCTTTTATCGATGTCCAACGTTCGTAAGTTAAACGTTTTTCCACAGTACTTCATTATATAGCCAAACTTGTGCAAACTGTTGAAACTTGCATGCAACATATGTTGTTGTCTGCGGTGACAGCGATGATATATTTATATATTACAATAACAATGTAGGTATAATGTGTGTTTCTCACAGCTGCATGCAGTCAGAATGCTATGAGGTAGATCCTGTTTCTGTTACCCACAGATGATAGGGGTCGTGTAGATGACAACCATCTGTTACCGAAGAAGCAGGATACAGTTCTCGTAATTTCCAGTCTGTTAGCAGTTGTGGTGTTCTCATATGCAACCTACGTGAGGCCTGAGATTTATTTTGTTTTTAATAATAAAGGTTATGCTACATTTGGTGATTTCTTCCAGTAACTGGTGCGAATCAAATTTGTGTCTGCTTGAAACAGGTTTGTTTACTACAAGAAACGCCTTAAAATTAAGTTTTAATTCGAACACGCTCCGACTTATTATAAATTCAATTAAGTAGGCACTGTTCAAAACACTAATGATTGATGGAAATTGTAGGAAGACCTGATACACAGAAAACGTAACCCATGCGTGCTAATACGCAAATGTGTTGTTTTTTGTTCGAAAAGAACATTGCTAGTTGAGCTTTCAATAATGATATTATAGAACAACACGACTAATTATTTGGTTTTATTTATTACTTTGCGCACACATGTTGTGGACTGATGACGTACTTGCATCGCTGTATATTTCAACGGATATTTAGACATTAATCGTTGCCCATTTTATAGAGAGTCGAAAGAGATTAACGGAACTAAATTCGAAAACCTAGTGCTTCAGGTCAAGACCCATGCTGTTCATTGATTCCTCAGTTGTATTATTGCTTGGGATTATGCTAAATGGATTACGTACATGGTTTAAGAGGGGCCCCGAGTGACCGAGTGGTATAAAGCGCTAACCGTTCCGGGGCACTGACATCTCATATATGTCTGCGTGGGTTCGAGTCTCAGGCTCGGCTAACATGAGAACGTGAGAACGTAATAAAACCTGCCAGTAGCTTCTCGTGTGTCGGTGGTTCTTCCCTGGGTTTGTCAGGGGTCTTCCTCCAACAATTATACTGGCCGCCATGTATAGCCTATCTTGTGCTGAACAATGGCGTTAAACTCTACAACAACAACAACAAAAGCAACATTATTTAAATAGATTGGCTGATTTGTGCAATACGCATCTGTCTAGAATCTTTGAGTGGCAGACTAGCATGTTGGTCCTTTGATTTGTTGATTATTTGATTGATCTGTTCAACATCAACATCTTGTCGGGCCTCGTTTTAAATGGTTTA
The DNA here is from genome assembly GCA_030141615.1 of Unio pictorum. NCBI lineage: Eukaryota > Metazoa > Mollusca > Bivalvia > Unionida > Unionidae > Unio > Unio pictorum. The sequence goes on along the minus strand of JARLTB010000293.1, from coordinate 11,681,505 downwards.
CTATTTTGGTTGCTGCTTATCGTCTGGCTGTGTGGACGAAGTTTTGTTTGCGAGGTTTGTGTTAAAAATTATTTAATATAAATATTTTAACCGTTATAACAATGTATGAAAAGTAATGGCTACTCACATTATAATTGCACAATATTAATATGCTCTAGAAACAAAAAGCCAGGTTATCTTAAAGATATAAGTACTGAATCCAATTTTGACACGGAGCCGCGTTTAGGATGGAGAGAAAGCATGATTTGCAACGAATATTTCGAATCATGCCCAAACCTGACCAGGTCAGCCGCTGTGACGTTTCTCACCGGACAAGACATTTTACTCCTATTGTAGAGCGACGACAAATTGCATTATACAGCCAATCTATTAAACGTCTTACACGTTTATCGTTTAGGGAAAATAAGTTCCTAACGATTGCGTTGAAGTAACAATAGATCATCTCCACAATAGATCATCTCCACAAGAACTCAACCAAGCATTCCAAACGTCAAGCAAACATGAATTCTGAACCTCATGCAATCAAGAATTCCAAACTTCCCCCAAACATTCATTCCAAACCTCACGCAAGCAATCATTCCATACCTCACCCAAATATGCATTCCAAACCTTCCTCAAATATGCATTCCAACTTCACCCACACATGCATTTCAAACCTCACGCAAACATGCATTTCAAACATCACGCAAACATGCATTCCAAACATCATGCAACCATGCGATCCAAATCTCACGAAAATATGCACTGCAAACGTAATGCAAACATGCATTCTAAACCTCATTTGGCTTGATTCATCAGTTGCTTTATAATCCTGCGAATAAGATTTCGTGAAATGAGGAAGGGTCCAAACTTAGAACAAATTTAGCAAATGTATCCTTCAAAACTCAATTATCGTGACAATCTAATCAGGATCTAGAAATAGGTATACACATTTTTACGGACTTTCATTTCCAAAGTTTATATAATGTTTGCAGGTCCAAGTAGAATCTAAACTCATTTTAAACTGCAAAGAATACAAAACGGAGTTAAACCTAAACACGTTCTCTAAATATGGATAGAAGTAATCCACAAAACAATGTACATGTCGTTCATATGGTCTTTGGGTAATCGTACGAACAAGCCTCTCGGTGCAGCTAAAAAAAGGGTACCAAAGGATGAATATATGGACATGACCATGGTCATACCAAATCTACCAGGAAAGCTTATTCCGGCAAATGTAAATAAGAAAACCAGCAACTATAATGTAGTACCTTATTGTGCTTGGAGATGACCTATAAACGAGTACATACGGCAAGTTCTGTAATCAAAGTATTTTATACCGCAGGAGTACATATATGTCACTGGCAGGGAATACGTAATTAACTAAGCATAATATGTCACTTTGAGACGGACTGAAGAGAGGATGTGCCAAGTGAATCGATGGTATTAAAAGGAAACTGCTTCCTATTCGGTAAAAGGTCAAATGTAACATGACAACATCATAATGCCTTTTGCTTTGCACATAATACCATAGTCTTTGGAGATTGCTTAGATTAAAAAGAACTTAGCGCTAATAGGAAAATGCCTCATTCTAAGTCGAAAGAATTACTCATTTGGATTGTCTTAAGTCGTACTCTACGTCTAAAATATGTGTTCGGAAAATCACAATATCTTTTCTAAGTCCACTCAGTCACTCGTCCGATATATGTTTCATACAGGTTAGCGAAGTTTTAATTCGTAATCTACCGAGATTAGAACTTAGAACCCAGGTCCGCAGGTAAACGGCACCAATCGCCTTACCTGCATAAACAAGCCTATCTTCCATCACGACAAAGCACAAATCACCAAAAACTTATGTAACTATATATGTTATTTGCACTGTTGCAAAGCAGATACACTCGAATGATAACCTAGCAATTAGTTCTCAGCTATCCATACAGTCATACCGGATTCCGATGAAAGAAATATAGGTATATAACATTAATTATAGAAAAATATAAATGTACCCCAGACTTAAATAAAAGTGCTATCCCTGGATTCTATTGAACAACGTTTGATAGTAATAGGCAGACTAAGCAGGGATATCACTTCTGTCTGGTGCATATGTGTAATTCTCTATAATTAACTCACCCATTGAGTAATCCCATTTTTTGGTGATGTGTTCTTAGTCGTGAGGGAATATGGACTCCTGTATGCAGGCAAGACGATAGGTGTCGTTAACACGCGGATCTGGGTTCGAATCTCCGTAGAATGCGAATTAAAACTTATTAAGTATAGTATTATTTGTATTAAATTAGTAATTATGACCAGCATTATCAAGCATTCTTCTACAGAATCCAGAATAGCACTTTCCGGTCATACTGGCATATATATATATATATATATATATATATATATATATATATATATATATATATATATGACATATATATATATATATGACATATATATATATATATATATATATATATATATATATATATATATATATATATATATATATATATATATATATGCCAGTATGACATATATATATATATATATATATATATATATATATATATATATATATATATGTGTGTGTGTGTGTGTGTGTGTGTGTGTGTGTGTGTGTGTGTTGCAAATCGTAAATGTTATGTAATGGGAAAAGATTAATGTGGATCAAATAAGATAATATTACAAATAGAATATCCATTTATTCTTTGTAAATAAATGTCAGACGATACATCACATCACCTTCTCTGGATCCATATGATATCCAGTACATTACAGGCTCCATCAGAAACGCTGAAGACATAACCTGTACAATATATCAGGAAAGATATGCAGTCCAATAAAATCATCCTGTCAACGGTTTGTATCACCTCATGATGTTTGTTCAAGTGAATTAAGAAAAATTGAAAAATTAAGCTGACTTTTGTCAAAAGGGGATGTTATCTAGTGTCAAAGATGATCTGGTTATTAGCTACTCTAACTCAATGAGTCTGCAGAAATTATTGTTGTTGATATAGCTAAAGATATGTCTACTGGAGATATTAAATTGGCGATATGGAATTGAGATTTGTAGCTAGCGATATTAACTTGGGATTGTCAAAGAAAGCTGGCGATGTCGTTGATTTGTATTATAGCGTTTCGTATGAATATGGCCTGTTACACTGACATACGTAATGGACATTTGCAATTTTGGCCGAAGTGTTACGTTTGTTACTCTGGGATAGCGAGCAAAAGTAATTTTATGATAATTTTTACATTAACAATGCTATATATGAACTTCAGCAGAGATAGTTGATCAAACTAATTCAATTAATTTCATTTATTGTACGAACTCAGTTATAAAAGACATTGTGCAATGTAACAGAAGCAGTATAACCTTACAAATGAAAGGATGGGGATGCAAACAAGTACTCCATGTTTTTATTCCCCACCTGTTGACTGGTCCTCCGGCTGTAAAATAATTAGTGATCCAATGCCATAATATGAAGTCATGTGTAACAATCGTCGGATACTTACTGGGTAAATATATTGATGAAAATATACTTGTCCTTGATGATCCACTTCTGTGGCAAGTTGCCTGTAAATATATTACAGACATTCTTAGATTTTCAAGAGTATGTCTCATTATGTGTGAGACACATTGCCGACGCTATTATCGTTGATAAATTTATTTCGCATGCTGCCTTCGGTTCCTAATTAAGCAGTGGAACGTCAGACCTGAAGGATGAGTGTAAACTTTGTTGATGAGACGTTTTTTAAATTATATCAACGGCATGAATGACCAATATTCTTCCCAATAATGACTGATGAGAGGATAATATTGGGTGGCAAACAAACGTGAAAGCGACGTCATTGTGATTTCCACATATCAACTGTTCGCAAGATTTGATCTGAAAGTCCATTTCATCTTCAATTCTCATTTGATATTTACAAGCCGAAGCTGAAAGCGAGAAGGATTAATGATACTGTAATCCAAAATACTGTTTCCAATACATCAATTCTCCATGAAAAGAGAGTGAACGAAAACGTTGACTACGATGACACACAAAAGGGTCAATCAAGGATGTTAACGATTCTCTTTAAATTACTCATCAATAGAAGAAGACGCGAACATAGAAATTGATCAATACATTAATCAGCATAACGAATCTCCAGAGTGCTGAGGTAAAAATGGATAGGGATGATATGAAATTGGGATATTTCAAGTTTGTATCACCTATTTTGCAATAATCTTTTCGTTAATTATATTATGCGTGGATTGACATAATGATGTCGGACATTGCATTGCCCATGGGAGAATGTCCAACAGAAACGTCAGCAGGTTAATGAGAACAGTAGCTATAAACTTCGTACCCAAAAAGGTCACAAAAATCAGCTTTTCCCGGAATATCATTTAAATAACGCTAATAATAATACATGACTCAATCAACGACTATAAAATGATGTTAAAATTTAATTATTGCTCAACTAATATTGTAAATATTTAAATCCCAGTGAATTTGACAAATAGAGGAAAATTATTTGAATATAACGATGAGACTCGAATAACGCATGCAACCAACTTAATACAAAACAATTCTGATGTGTTCATTACGATGAAGTTGAATTTTGACGATAAGGACAATGCATTATAAGTGTACGGTATATCCAGACACACGATATTGATGATTCATTTCTATCTTGTATTTCACTATATAAAGATAATGCTCTCTGCTTTTTAATGTAACTACAAGTAATGAGCCACTTGAGCTAAACGGTAAGCTTGACTGTCAATATGCTACAGTTATGCGTATATGAAAACTAGTCTTAGTCGACTCCATCATGCACATGTTAACGTTTTTGTTTGCTTGTTTGGTGTGTTGTTTGTTTTACTTCTTCATTCTTGTTGTAACAAAACATTTTCTTGCACAATGCTCATTGGAGCTATAAACATAGATAGAAGAAAGAAACTATACTTTTGGATATTGTTTTAAAGCATCACTGAAGATGTCTTCATCACATGCAATTCGTCATATCTAACCATCTGGGCATTTCTTCCGTAACGGTGTACATGTAAAAACGATGTCGTGCCGAACTCATTTCTAAACTCAGTACTTACTTCTAGAGACAATAACAGATCTGAATTCAATGCCGATTAAATAAAAAAAATATTCGTTTATAACAAATTTCTGAGACGTTTATATTTTCAAAACATCTCCACGATGGACGAAGAAATGGTGGGCAAAGTGAACAGTCAAGTTTATGCCTGTTTGGATTTTTAACATAGCTTTAAAAACAAAACTTCAGTTATATCGCTACCATATCTTCAGTGTGACAATTCATAGCGATGTATATCTCTGGGCACCATGCTGCAGACGCGTAACATGATGCAGACATATAACATGATGTCCCACCCATCCACATTATTTTGACACCAGGCCGACCAGTCCAAAACACTAAGCTCTTAATGATGAGCGCCAAGCAAGGCAGCTACTGCTACTTTAAATCTGAGCGCAAATCGAGGCACCTACTAAAACCCCCAACCAAATGCGTCCGAGGCGAACGCTTTAACCACTAGGCTACCGAAGATGTCTCACATTTAAGAATAGCTTGCGACGAGTTGAAAGAACACTTGTTAAATAGAGATTTATTCATTGAGTACATTGTTTCTCTTTGTGGAGGAACAGAATGTACGGGACATTTTCGACATGTATATATTAATCCTTAACTAACACAGAAAACGATGACATCAGCAATGTACAGATGTTTCTAATTCATGTCAAATATGTATAATTCCGTAATGTTAGACACAAAGGCCATTCAACAAGAAAAACAGACATCGTTTTCATAATAGAAGGACTATCATAATAATTTTAAAGGATTTAGTATTTAGTACTGTATGAACCTTTGCCAAGGCTTGGATCAATATTGCTCATACAATGGTAATGTGCCGGTAAAGCTATTTCTTTTGAAAACATGTAAAACACTTTTTAAAAATATTCTGATTCCTCTTTGTGATCCATGTTACATAAACCTGTATATGTTCCATGTACCATCATTGATAGACAAGACAAGTTGAATTGTTGCAATGATATATATATATATATATATATATATATATATATATATATATATATATATATATATATATATATATATATATATATATATATATTAGTAATGTGATCTAAAGGCAAGGCTTTGCCAAGTATCGGACAGAAATTATAACACTCTGGTTAGACTAATTCTATCAAACACCGATATATAACAAAGAATTGATTTTCTCACAATCCTGCGCAAAAAACGAAGACAGAATTCAAAATGGAGCATTGCGATTACTGATCTAGCTTTCAAGTAGGTAAACGTACTGGAAATTTAGTCACCTTACAAAAATGGCGTATACGTTTAATTCACACTAAGTTATAAATGACCTTAAAATAAGTGTATGCATTCAAAGCACGTCTGTTGAGGTCGCAAAGGTAATTACAAGAAACACTGTGTCCGAATTGTGTACTGCATGCGTATTAGTATAAGTGTGAACAGGAAAATAATAAAGAACTATATTAGCCATATGATTAAATGAGCCAAATATAATACTAATAATATAGTTTTCAAATCAAGTTTTATATCAATTTGATTTCCCTCCATAAATAATACACAATATGAGATTCAAAGCAATACCGACTCCTACAACAGGTTTGCCAGCTCAAAATTGAATAACAGAAGCTGCACATGCAAGCTAGCTCGATTGGCGCAAGACATAATGTCTGTGGGGTACTAACTTCAATCGCTGTTTTAAAAAGTAAATGTGTTCCAATTAAAGTTTTTTTTGATTATTGTAAACGTGGTCTCAAATGAGTTTTCGCTACTTCGCTACCTTTTGTGCACTAGCAGTAGACGGTCATGTGATGAAGGACATAAGTCACGTGATCAAATATACATATGTCCTTTACCAAAGTTCTACACTGAAAAACTCCGTTATAGGTACATAGTAGAAATGATATAAGTTATATAATACTTGTAAAAGAGCGTCGACGTCGACGCCGATTGTTTTGTACGTATATTATATATATATATATATATATATATATATATATATATATATATATATATATATATATATATATATATATATATATATATATATATATATATATATATATATATATACGTACAAAACATGACGTGACAAATTTCGTATTAATAAATAAACATGCACAACGTTAGACTTGGGATTTCTCAGAGCCAATATTATAGTTCATTACTTACTTTAACAAAATTAAATCTAACAAATTTAAAAACATTAGCGTCATATCTGTTAGTGTAAATTACATACATGCACCCGGTAAATTATATATATATATATATATATATATATATATATATATATATATATATATATATATATATAATTCACAAAAGTGTACTACGTTTAAATACCCTAGAATTGTTTCGTTTTCTATAAATACTGTACATCGTCCTGTTCAAAGCAAATTTGACTTTTATCTTCTACTAAAGTTGGTAGAGATGGATTAGTAACAGTGGTGTCAAGCACTTGCTTACAAAGGTAATCTTAATATGCACTTTGTTTGCTTTGAAATCTGTCGTATAAATCTGTCGTATAAACATGCTTGAAAGTAATCATATGCTAGCCTTACTATCATTGAAAGCATTTCGTAAGACGATAGATAGAGGATGCGACTGATGAACGACTTTGATAAAGACTGCCACTTTGAGAAAGACTTTGCAACTTTGAGAAAGAACCACTGTCGATATCTAGAGTGGCCTAAGTTCTGAAAACAATACATTTGTTTTTCAACAGTGCAGTGAATACAAACATATAACATTGCTTCAAACTTAATCACCTAACATATGCATGAACAAAAGGTACTAAGGAATACTAAGGTACTAAGGAATACTAAGGTACTAAGGAATACTAAGGTACTAAGGTATATGTTCGTTTTGAAACGCCTTTTTTAATAGTTGTAAGGTAAATGCAGTAAGTACTTGTTTATTATTGTACAGTTATCCCTAAAAGCTGAGGATGTTTCTAGGTACGTTTCATTGATCTATATTATTAATGGCTAATTGAGTTTGCAACGATTTGGTGACATTATCGTTGTTGCCAAATGTGCTTGCTTGATGATTTCAGTTGTTGATTATGCTCAGGGACATTAATCATGGACGATTGAGTGTGATCTTTGCAGAAGTGACGCTTTTTTGCTTAAATCATCAATTCGAATGTCAATATTCTTAGTACTAATGGCTTAATAATTATATGATCATATTGAAAAAAAGATTAAATCATGTCTTTACTAAATCAGCGTAGCAGTCGCTAATAAGCATTGTTCACCTGATTTGACTTTGGAACCAATTATATATTGAATATCACGTGACCAAGAATAAGAGGCAGGATCATCATACTATGGTACTATAATCCAATGTATCAATTCTTCAGGGAGTTAGAGAAAGCTGAAGGATTCGATAGAGCGTAGGTTTGAATAAATAAAACCTTTACAGATGCTGTTGGAATTCATCATCAATTAATGCAGATATGCATTCGCTATTGAATCATATCTTTCATTAGCATCAGAGGGTTCTTGTAAAATAAAAGGTGATTACATAGAGTGATGTCCCTTTTGGACGTAAACACCTCTTTGCATGATTTCAAACTAACTGCAAAGTAGCCTACAAAAAATACTATATCGAACTTGCACGATAGAGAGTATACCGATCGCTGATACTCGTCTAAATTAGCAAGTCAGTATCGTATCTAAGTAACCAGTAAATATGGTTAGTCAGTGAGGTCATTCGCAGAACAGTGACGTCATTCGGCATCGCTTGAATACTAATCTGAAAAATTACTATCGGAACTAATTAGCTTTGGGGTAGATTCACATCCGCGCAGTTTATCATGAGGGGAAAAACAACAATTCCGCACATTCATTAAAGAAAAATAACAATAGCTATTTGAGATCTAATGAACACCATAATAGTGACGTGGTTGTTCCCCATAGATTTTAAACCAATCAAGACCTACGTCAGTTAGTCACGTAACTGGTCATTTGGGTGTAAAAGTGTTAACCAGAACACAAGTCAAAAGTATTCTCTACACGGTTAGTTACTGTGTAGCAAACATTTTAAATCATTTTGGCTGTAAACTAGCGAAAGTAATGACAAAATCTGATGACCAACTATGTTCAGGTTTTACGAACGGTCTGATGACTGGTCGAAATTGTGAAGTAATCTGGGCAACTCTATCTTTACAATCTGTTGCATCAGTTCTGCCTTCTACACGCTGCCACATATACGAGAGAACGGATCTTGTATTTAAAACATCTGGACCTAATTATTATTTGACCCATTTGATAGTTATATTATTTTGACATGGTCAAATAGGTTTAATCTGGATCAGGTTTATTTTTCAGTGGTAATGAAAACTGCTCTACGATTCGTGTATAATTATCATCGTTACGAATTATTAGACATGCTAAAACATGTTGGAAGAAGAGCACGGGAAAATCCCGGTAAGAACCCCCGACCCAAAGGAAATTACGTGCAGTGTTTGCACATATCCACATTGGTCGAGCCTGTGAAAGGAACCCACGCGTACATAAGCAAACTCTTTAAGCCACTCGGCTGCCGTTGTCCTTAGATTTAGTCCATAGGGTGAAACGATCTATATTTATTTTACACTAAAATTAGTAATTTCTCCGTCGTCTATCCGTAGGGTACATAGAGGTCTTACAGCCAGTACAATGAAATTAGAGAAGATGGGGAACGTTGTGTTTGAAATAAATTAATGTCTGGGTGTTTTGCTTCGGATACGACTTGCAACAAGCACTTCGACCCACCCCACCCCACCCCCAAATAAATCAGTTAATGCAAAGATTTCTAATATTTAATAAACCCATCATTCTTCCTTACCATTACATGTTTCCTTTTAATATCTGATAGGAAAATTGATATCGCTGTATACGGAAATGAACGATTATAGAGAGGTTTTCGGTACATGATTGTGAAATTTTTTAGTTGTATTATGTACGTGATTTCTTAGGAAACCTGTCTTTGAGTACTGATCATTATTATGGAATGCGAGATTAATATCCACTGGAAACATAAACATACTGGAAAATAGCATAACGTAAGAAGTACAAAATATCCTGTGTCTATAATTTGTTTTATTTGGGGGTGGGGTGGGTCGAAGTGTTTGTCTGGCGGGCTGATGTTGTTGCTGTTGTTTTACTTTTGCAATGAAAATATTTTCCTATAAATAAATTAGATATTACTGAGCAGATTAAAACAAATCCAGATATTAGAGATGATTGTATCATTCTTAAAAAATATAAATAGTCGGTTCTGTGAAAAGCACTACAAATCGATCTAAATATTTTACATTGAATAGTTCACAATATTTCTATAACTGTTCAGAGTTAAATAAGTCAACCTGTCTAAATTGTTATCTTTTCTTCGATTTCGATCTCCCTGAAGATATTAAGCGACGTCAGTCATCGCCAATATTCTCTTTTGTTGGAGTTAGTCTATATCGCTAACCTTTTTTGTCTCCTTTTTATTGGTTCCCGTTTTCTAGTATGATCATAGATGCTTCAAAATGATGCATTTAAATTGATACGAAATATTGTGGCATTATCGAAATTTCTTTTTAGTGTCAATTTTATATTTGAGCAGACAAAAAGCAAGACCAAACAAACATGAGCCTTGTTTGCCAATCCTATCGGACATATTTAGTAGGTTTAAAGTCAGAACAAACTTCAGAGCAGTTGAGCAGGTCCGGCCCAAAGGCAAGGCGAACGAGGCAACCCCTATGGGCCCCGCGCTTTCAGGCAATGCAGTGACGTTGCCTGGGACCACGCGCTCATCTTGCTGCATTGGGCCAGCACATCCTAACGCCAATCTGAGATATGTGCATTTAATGAAATACATGATGGTTAGGCGATCTGCATTGTATTCCATAACTGGATGCTGTTGAGTCTGATTTACATAACAGTGCCTTTCAAACTGACGGGGCAAGTCATAATACAAGGCGTAAATTATACTGGAATCATTAATAACGAATATTTCTATATCTTACATTCTGTTATTCATTCAAGTAGTTTGCAGATACAATTTAGGCTAATTAGAGTCATAGACTGCAGTCTAGAAGCATGGCATAGGACGTAAATAACTTTGATAAGAGTTCGGTTCCAAACCGTATTAATACCCAATCCGCATGTCGAGAAATTGAAAAATAGAAAGAGTAGCTAGAGATAAACAAAATTGAAAGCACGCTTCTGAATATTGAAATCCTAGAGGACTGTGATAATAATGACAAACACACTTCATGTGAAAAACAATGTTGGGTAAAAATAATGTACGTACAAATTAATGAAAACAGTTCCATTATCCAGAAGAAAATAAACAAGTAAATTGTTTATTTTCTAAATTATGCATGATGGGTCTAATTACCATTTGATAAAACCTTCCCCATATATATATATATATATATATATATATATATATATATATATATATATATATATATATATATATATATATGAGATCATGCAAATTAATCAAACGCGACAAGCATCTGAAAAGAAAACCAATCCAAAATAAACAAACAAGCACAAGTCAAATAAGATGTATTAATAACTAAAAGATAATGGCTCCAAAAACAAAAAAAGCTATCTAAGGCAAATAAATAATTGCGTTACTAAACGTCTGAAAGAATAACACGCAGTACGTAATGCACGTATCTAGTAGTAATTGTAATGACTAAGGGGGGGGGGGATGGAATCGCCTTATTTTTAAAATCAAAGCAAGAATCATTAGTTATAACGCCTTGTACCCAAATGAAATTTTGAGATAAAAATAAGATAGTAAATTTGTTTTAGTTTCGAGTTCGCATGCGCCAACTTGAAGAGCGTTTTGTGGAGATGTGAACGAACATTTGTTTCATTTGTGTACATTACTTATTTCAAGTCTGACATTTCAAGCAGTTTAGTCGATTACGTAAATCACATCTGGACACTTGTCCAGCCAATGGAGGAAGTATTTACCTTAATACAGTGTTGCATCATTATTAATTAGTCTGTGAACATCACAGGATTTAAGGGATTTGTCCAGTGTATGTTCAATATGTAGACACCATGTGGATGTACATGTATTACTGAGAGTAAGGCCCAAATGTTTAGGATAATCAACACGATTTGTTTTGTAACTTCAGTGTGGGAAACCGATCTATCTAGCATAAAATACATGAATTCATTTTAATCCGGAGGGGGAGGTAACGCTTACTAAATATTGGTTGGACCAGTCATGGACAGTTTCTGAATCCGCAATGAGCATGTTTTGTTTAGTCTTTGTTGTTTATGGTTTACCGCCATTTTTCAGCATGGCGGCCATTTTTATACATGGCGGCAAGTATTAATGGTGGAGGAAGAACCCGGACAACCCCCGGAAAGAGCCACCGACCCACGAGAAGCTACTGGCAAGCTTTCTCACATAACTACATTTCCCCATCTTAGATTCTAACACACGCAGGCAGAGGTGAGATGGCAGTGGTCCGTAATAGACAGCGCTTTAGACCACTCGGCTACTCGGGGCCCCGGAATGAGCATGTAAAACCTGTGCAAGATAAACAATGGCAAATATTCAAACGAGACTAAGAAACTCATCATCGACATCATTGATATTCCCAAGGAATGATAGAGATACTAAAAGTGAACCCTGCAACAAGCCAGCTGAATCAGACTGAAAAACGGTTTTATCAACAATAGTTCTGTTTGTAAGATCGTGGGTGAGGCAATCAAACGAATTTATATCTTTCCCAAAGCCCTTAAGTGTATGGAGCAATCTTTATGACCGACACGTTCAATTGCCACCGATACATTGTAAAATTATTATACTCAAGTTTTCTCTAGTATCTAGTGCTTCACAAATAATAAGGCACATATCTGTCGGTTGGTAATCAGCTTTTGGAATTGGAAGACGGCTCGATCGATATGCGTAAATAAGACTAATTGCATTCAAGTCATTGTATACATGATTGAAAATGAACTTGCATACGCGTCTAAGTAAAGACTTGGGTCTGTTGGAAAAGTTTTTATGTATTGGTAAAACGACTACCATTTTTCAAAACTTTGAATGTTTATTCATTCAGAGATCTGTTGAGTAAAATACATAGATGTCTTATAATTGCTGGTGCAGCAACTTGTATGGGATCGTGACTTGTCACATCTACTCGCTTGAATTGTAGGGATTTGTAATATACCGTCAATAACTTGCCTGTTTTTTTCTATTAAAATGCTGGTGAACTGGTTAATAAGGCACTTTTGAAAGAGATACATTGCTATTATTTACGTTTAGAAAGAACTTAAAGAATTAACAGATGCGAATACCGAATTTAAACACTGCCATTCCTAAATCGGAGAATCAGTTGGATTCTCCGATTTAGGCATGGCAGTGTTTAAGGCACAACCACATTGCTTTAAGATTAGTAGTAAAGGTTGTATCGGATCGGATATTATTTATTCATTAAGTCTTATATTAATCTCCAAAATTATTTTGAACTGGTTCCGAGGGACAGAGTAGCGTATATTCCGGCTTATAATAATAGGGCTGGAAAGGTAGAATGTGCTTTCTTCATATTTTACCTTCAAAACTTAGTCCCTTGTAATTAATTGTGTACGTGTCGTCCCCGCAACAGTTTATTCCATGGAGACATTATATATCAAATAATGCTTACTAAAATAACCGATCTGGCACAAAGAGAAATGGAACCAGTCCGAGAAAGGTATATTATTTAAATGATAATATAAACCATAACTGATATGAGAAAACATATGGTATCTGATTAACAGTGCACGGTTTTCGTTTGTAAGAGGATAACAAAAACTACAATCAAAACTATATTTTCGTATAGTACACTGTATTGTGCGATCATTATGAGTCCAATTGCAATTTTAATAGAATTACTGTCAAATAAATCTTAGAACGCACACGTACAAACATATACACATATACATATATATTACAAAAGCCTTTTGCCGATTTAATTCATCAGAAAGAGAATTGTTAAATAACTCACTCATTACAAATCTTCAGCACTGCAACCTTAAAGCAACAGTAGCAAACGTTTCCAAATGTTGCGTCATGACGAGGCAATCGTAATAAAACGGAACATGTAAAATCACATATTTTTTAAAATAGAAAACCTCAATAATTATATAAGAACGGAACAGATGTTATTGGTTTTGTTTTTCTTACATGTTTCAACGCTTTGCTTCAGGTTTAAATAATTGGAGTTTCCCATACTACTACTTTCTATGCTTTTTTAGACATTGACATGAAGAAGGTGCAAATGTCATTTCAGTATACAATTCATAATGATGTTATCTCATTTATTTTCAATTACCCAAAAAATCGAAAGTTAGAATTGCACGTCTGTGCACTTTGTCTGGTGCTCAAAGTATTCAATATTCGGTACTTTCGCTAATATTGATCACACAATTATAATATCGATATCACATTTTGGAGGACTACATGGCTTTAATTACATCAGAAATCAAGAGCTGAAAACAATGTCCTAAACATTATAATGACAATGACATGATTGCTTTATTGAAATTGTGAGACGTTTCTGATTGTATGATTAAATGCTTATCCACTATGCGATGTCAGATGCGATTTTAGCGTGCAAATAAATCATTTCGGTGTGAACAATGGACTATGATTTACGATGAAGAAAGCCATTTCGACAAAGCTAATATTACATGTAACGCACTTACATAAAGAAACAAGCTTTGTCAACAAATACACTCATTTTAATTTTCAAACTCCATGTTCTTTACATGTATGTATGTATGTATGTCTGTATGTATGTATGTATGTATGTATGTATGTATGTATGTATGTATGTATGTATGTATGTATGTATGTATGTATGTATGTATGTATGTATGTTTTTTGGCCTGAAAGATACCAGCGAGCTGTGACAAACTAACTTCAAAATGTAAATTAATTAAAACTATACAGGCTATATAAAAAGTATAAAAAGAAAGGAAATCGATACGAATCAATAGAAGTTAGTTGAATCAAAGTATCATCACCGATGTTCTGTTTTCTATTAGAGACATTTCACGTAGATTCACATAAATTTCAACTGCAATTGTTCCACGCCTAGTCGCACGAATTCTGTTTGGTAATGATATATATTATGAAAACGTATTAGCTGTGGTAGTTAAGTACTGTTAACATGGGTACTATCATACAACGTTGATATATCAGATACCTCTCACGTCTTTGAACATGGTCTAACAATGTTCATTAACAGACTGTCCAAAAGAACCATCTAACACACGCAGTCACGAACTTTTAAAATATAGTTTGTTTCAAGCGTGTATATGCGATATATTTCAAATATAGATTCATTATCAACAGTACAATCTATCGATGTTTTACATCGTTAGTTGAATGCAATGGAATCATATTATGTCGTGCAGTAGAAAATCTTTCTTGCTCGGCGGATCCACAAAAGTTATTTATCTAAGCAATATTCTAAAGAGATACTTTGTGATAAAGTTTTTTGACATGATTTTCGAGACAATTCACGACACGTTTATTGGGTAGGAATCTCGTATAATAGCCAATATATATATGCAATTAAAGTGACACTACCACCCCTAATAAAAAGCAACACAAAAGAAAAAAGATACGATTTGTATGTTGGTTGATTGGGATAGATAGGGTCAATTTACAATATGCCTAGTTGGTCAGATATGAACAGGTTTGTGCCCTATGGGTTCAAATAAAGCGTAGATTGGGAGATTGGTTGATCTCGTGGAGCCAGTAAGTGTAGGCGCATTATGTTGGTAATTGGTGCTGATAAATAATCAGTTAAGTGTCATTTCTTGTCAATCTCCATCTCAAGACAGTGCGAGGCCATCATTTAATCAGACTTCCTAGGTGTCGGCTTCGTTCAGACTGGGCTGTGAAGAATCTTATTTCGCCGAGTCTGCAGCATGTATGAAGTGACAGATATTGGCTTAGAGCGATAAAGTTTCTGGATTCCAGTCCGAACTGGCTAATGGCTTTCGGTGTTATTTGTGTTCGTGTACGCCGCTGACGTCCACTTCAATGACCCTGTCATTCAGTGACATTAACATGAGGTTACATATACGTTCATATATGTTACGTCCATATTAAACTGATGAGCTAGCTGTCAGGGGCTTTATTTGCTTTCGCCACGGGATGGCCCTTTACGGTAGTACCTCCGGGATTGGTCCCCTCTACACGAGGAGTGGCAATGCAACAGGCTGTGTCAGGAGACTGTCCAACTTACGGATGGCTATCTAACAAAAATCCAACAAGGCAAAATACCTTAGCGCAATCTCTGAACAAAACCAGACCATTTATTGATTGTAAATTGAAACAAATTCACCAGTAAGCTCAAAAAAATTATAAAATGTAATCGTTTCGATAGTAATGTCATTATTTGTCTTTTATTGACAAATGTTATTCTCTTCTTCCTGTTTGTATCCTTAGCATCATTTTGTGAACATATACCCACGATAGTAGTCTGATAGATTTCGCCTCAGGTGAAAACGTATTCACATCACTACCAAGAAAGCCATTATTAAATGAATGTCACACGTTATGAATTAAAAAAATTGTTTAATCGAATTACAACAATGGTATACAATTAGTAGTATACACTCATAGCTTTCCTCGCACTCACACATTAGACTATAATATATTGACGTTTGATTCAAGGGAAGACAAAATACACATTGCAATGTCTAGGAAGTTCTAACACGTGATTGTCATTATACGGTACTTTGTTAACATGGGTCTGTCTGTTCAGTGAAATAGTATTACCACTGATGCGGACTACGTCAATAAATCGCGCGGATACGATATAATCTAGATTATAATCGTTGTCGATATTGGAATCAAATCATAAGCATCTGGGGTCCAGCCGTTCCAGTACCTATCAAGACCACATACATGCTGAGTTTCGTAAAAGTTTGACCAGTAGCTCGTCCTTAGTTTCATCACACGCATGCCCGGAAGTGCACTGGTAAACTCTCCAGAAGTATCTTTTCAATAAAGAATTGAATTTGTTTCTATTAAGAAAGCAATGCAAACAAAGGTAATTTTTCACAATTCCTTCTTAATTGTATTGTGTCACTCCGATCTTATTTATGTGATGTGTTGTTTTAGCTGTAATTTTCCATGTTCTTCTTCAATGTTTTCGCAACATTCTTCTGTTTTCTTGTGTGTGTGTGTGTGTGTGTGTGTGTGTGTGTGTCTTGACGAGAGGTTGCAAAAGTCTTGTATTTAAACAAACCGTATTGAAAAATATTTACACTACTCGTTGAAAACAAAACCTAAGTGGAGTATAAATTTAAGAAAAAATAAAGATAGGAAATTATATTATGTCTCCAATATCACCGTATACTTGGAATATTTTTATACCTATTCATAACTGGATTATTTAATTAGACTATCTCCAGGTCATTATACGTAGGAAATTACATGAAAATTAAACCGTACCACTGATCGAGAAAACATTCCCTTTTTCGTGGCTCTGATAAATTGATAACTGCTCACTCTTTCTGACGTCATTCTAATATGACAGAAATACTAGAATAAGAGGAAACAGGGAAATAAACTGAATGCTAGGATTGTCAAGGAGTAATTAAACGATGGTCCCATCCTATTAATGGTAGATTTGATTCAAACCTTGATACTGAAAACTCTTCTCACCAATGCATGAAAATAGTAAAATGATAATTTATCTTACCATTTTCTGAGAAAATGCCAGCTTTTCAAATAAATACATAATATCTTGTTTTTGTTTATAAGAAGTTACAATTTTAAGACATTGTTTCAAAATAGGGACAATTTGTTAAAGAGTTTGCCAAGAGAATCGTACAAACGTCAGCAACATTTTGGTCTTGATGTTACGAAAGAAATTTGTATTTAAGTACTGTGCGGCTACTAGAGCCATGTATCACCATTGGTCTTGATGTTACAATAATTCCAATTTTGATAAATTGACTCCGTGTTCTACATTTTGATTGGATGTAAACGGTCACGTGAAACTGATCTGGAATGATTTACACATCGATAAATTTTGCGGACTACTTTTGATTCCACGTTTCAAGACCATTTGATATGAAGTTTTATTTATATCAATGCTTTACACCCTAATAATAACAACAACCTCCCACCCACCCACTCCTATGATTTCCGATCAAAAATGACAAGCCACAGCTTACAATCGACCATTAGAAGTTAAAACAATGTAATCGCACAGACCTTCAAGCACTCCAACACTCACCCCTTCGCTGAAGAAGGCATATGAAAAGGCTTTAGAAGCCAGTCGAGGAAAATATTGCATTTCACCTCGACAACTTGTTACAGCAACAGTTATTAAAGGTCAGGGTCATATGTGAACCATGGGATGTCACTAAAATGGACATAATTTGCTATGACAACACGTGTCATACGCAAGCATAATTCTCGAAACAAAAGGAATAGTCCTAGTCTAACAGCAACAACCATTTTTTATATATTAAAATAATGATCATACCAATATGTCACCGGCATAACCCGCTATGACATTCTACCCTGTAACACCGTATAAAGAATCGATGAATCTTGGCTAGCGAATATAGGGTGATGTATTCTAGTTAAGAGGTTAATAAACAAATTCGATGTACATACAAGTGAATGTTTTGTTGACTCAAACTGCTGATCTGATGTTAGAAAGGATGTAAATTGGAATTATACGGCTTAAATGATCATGGTTGGGTATTTATCGATGTGTAAATTTTGCCTAATCACTTACAACGTTTGCATAACGTCCTTCCGACATTATTTACTTTGCGAGTGATTAGGTAAAATTTACACATCAATAAATACAGAACCATGATCATTTAATTCTAAAATGAAATTGTCAGTCCCACGGGCACTATAATGCAAAGTTGCTATTTAATAACCAGGCAAATTCTGCAGTGGCAGTTTCTAGTTTGATAATTTAACGGCAGAGTCATCACAATTTGCAAGTTTAAAGTTATTAAGATGTTCTTTATTTCGACTGAACCTAAATATAATCATTACAACGCTTTTGTACCCCTTATCATCTAAACTACTTACCCAAGTAAAGCGTTATATGCATTATACGTTTGATATTTGTTGGTTAATATTTAAGTTTTTAATAAGACGTTAAAAACTATTTTCTCTATGTCATGCGTATATTTTCTAGATAAGTGGCGTTATGTTGGACACAGGTTACCAGGCTGTTTTCTTTCTGTTATCCAACCAAATACCGTTTGATTATGAGTTGGTTCTCTATCAACTTTGCTATCTCGGCTTAATAGGCTTTGACGTGTTAAATAATCGATTGATGCATACCCTTAGAAGGGAGTCAGATATTGAAACAAAATTTATTTACTTTAGCATTTTAAAGGCAAACTTTTAAACATTTACACTAAATGACTCTCTTGAGGCTACTTTAAAGAAAACAGAAAGTAACAATATATTTGTAAAGGTGTTCAGATTGGTAGTTTTCTTATATTATTTTCATAACAATTAGGCGGCGTTTGCACTAAACACGCGTTCATGTTATGACGTGTATCTGGTCAGCACGCATACTGATACCCATTATTTCTCCGAAACAAACCCCCATTTGGCCTAGTTCATTTAAATGTGATGCGATTTGCTCTGGTATCGTATGGAGATCAGTTTTGTCAGTAGATCGAGGAGCAGACTTGTGGTCAGCGCTCCAGTCTTAATCTATCGAATTTAATGACCAGACTGGATCGGATTCTTAACTAAGGCGATGCGAGTTTGTGTTAAAGCTAAAGAGTGTTAAAGCCGTCGACCATGCTTGGTTAATTATTATGGTTGTCTACTATCGCACCTCCTCGTGATCAACAGAGAATCAGAGAGCGAATGCCGTCTTGGTAATATTTATGGTTATCTACTATAGCGCCTTCTGGTGACCAACGGAGATCTAATAGCTGTGATGTTGATATTGACAGACCTCATTAATCAACATTGACCGCCAATGTTTTGAGTCGGTTTATTTTCATTTTGAAAGGAAAAATTGTGAACAATGCAGTTATCCGAAGCAACTTAACACATAATAATGCATATTCGGACCAGAAAAATTTACGCAATAATGCGATATATGCATATAGACGATATGCAATTGTCCGACATTGATATCCATTCAAAACCATGGTAACAAATCGGGACCGGCACAAAGCTATGCAATAAGGCGGAATATGCAGTTATACGATATGCATAACATTTTAGCAATTGTTTGACATCTGTTGCACAATTAATTTGATTTTTCGTTTTGCACATTGTGTCAGTCGTTTACTAAATATTGTACGGCTCCGTTGGCCTAAGTGATTATAGTGTCCGCCTCGGATGCGGGAGATCGCGGATTCGACCTCGGACGAGTCATACCAAGAAAATAAAAAGAGTATTTGCAGTTGCCTCGCTTGGAACCCATTATATAGTGTTCGAACTGGTCAGCTTGGTGTGAGGATACTGTGACTGAGTGTGAGATCATAAAACATGTATGCGGCATGATGTCCAAATGTTAGGAACTATTATAAACTTCCACGCTGCATATATAGTATCGATATGACCGAGACATTGTTAAAGCAACATTGAAATTTTTAAGTCACACACGCACACACACTAAATAATCAACAACTTTTATAAGTTACTTATTTACACTTAGTCGTTTTCTTTCTAAATACTCTCACTTAAAATGTTTTCTATAGTATCTCTTTGTACTGTTCTTCTTAAAATATGTTTACTAGGGTATTTATTTGTACATTTCTTCTAATCTGCTTGCTAGTATACTATTCTTCTTAAAATATGTTTACCGGAGAGGATGTGTACTATTCTTCTTACAATCTGTTTACTGGAGAGTATTTGTACTATTCTTCTTACAATCTGTTTACTGGAGAGTATTTGTACTATTCTTCTTACAATCTGTTTACTGGAGAGTATTTGTACTATTTTCTTCTTACAATCTGTTTACTGGAGAGTGTTTGTACTATTATTCTTACAATCTGTTTACTGGAGAGTATTTGTACTATTTTCTTCTTACAATCTGCTTACTGGAGAGTATTTGTACTATTCTTCTTACAATCTGTTTACTGGAGAGTATTTGTACTATTCTTCTTACAATCTGTTTACTGGAGAGTATTAGTACTATTCTTCTTACAATCTGTTTACTGGAGAGTATTTGTACTATTTTCTTCTTACAATCTGTTTACTGGAGAGTATTTGTACTATTCTTCTTACAATCTGTTTACTGGAGAGTATTTGTACTATTCTTCTTACAATCTGTTTACTGGAGAGTATTTGTACTATTCTTCTTACAATTTGTTTACTGGAGAATATTTGTATTATTCTTCTTACAATCTGTTTACCGGAGAGTATTTGTACTATTCTTCTTACAATCTCTTTACTGGAGAGTATTTGTACTATTCTTCTTACAATCTGTTTACCGGAGAGGATGTGTACTATTCTTCTTATAATCTGTTTACCGGAGAGGATGTGTACTATTCTTCTTACAATCTGTTTACCGGAGAGGATGTGTACTATTCTTCTTACAATCTGTTTACCGGAGAGGATGTGTACTATTCTTCTTACGATCTGTTTACCGGAAAGTATTTGTACTATTCTTCTTACAATCTGTTTATTAGAGAGTATTTGTACTATTCTTCTTACAATCTGTTTACTGGAGAGTATTTGTACTATTTTTCTTACAATCTTTATACCAGAGAGTATTTTTCTTACAATCTTTATACCAGAGAGTATTTGTACGATTCTTTTTAAGATCTGTTTACTTTAGACTATTTGTACTAGTCTTCTTAAAATCTATTTATTACAGCCGGCTCTTAAAATATGTTTAGTGGAGTGTCAAATTGTACTTTTTTTAATATAGGTTTGCCATAACGCCTACATTGTACAGTTCATCTAGTGTATTTTTGTACAGTTCTTCTTAGAATCTATTCACTAGAGAGACTATGGCGCCAAATCATAAAACTATGTTATGGTCAGTGCAAAATCCGTTTAAAAGTTATAAGCAGGAAACAGACGAAATTTCTTCAGTTCCGATAGTTTATATTCCCTCTCCCTTGGTTGTATGAACGGTGCTATTAATCACTGTACTAACACAACAGACCGTTCTGATGGCCTAACTGGAGAGAGTGTCCGCCCCGTATGCGGGAGGTCGAGGGTTGAAACCCCGGCTGAGTCATACAAAAAGTCTTATGTAAATAGTACTAACAACAACTCCGCGTATCATTCAGCACTAGTATGGTAGCGTTAGGACTGGCCAATCTGGTGTCAGGATAATGTGATTGTGTGGGACATGATGTTACATGCAACTGTTCGTCACCTTTGCTATGGTATATGAACCCTGTAGATTCTATACATCATGATGCATGTAACATATTTATTGTGTGATTGCTTAGTCCATAACGAACACGTATAGCTTAATAATATTTTTAAGCGGCTGACATGTATTTGTTCATGTTTTTGCTTTTGGATATGATTTTGTTCGGAAGGACTATCACGCAGTCTGTGCAGAAACTAATACGCAATATAACTCCAACCCACCTCTCCTGCTACAAACACAATGTATCTCTTTCCCAAAGGACGACATGTAGCGAATATATATAGTTCAAATTTATGACCTGCTAACGGAAAATCGATTAATTTTATTAGGGACTACTATTTTGTTTTGTGTAAATCCAGACTCTTATTTTGCCGGGCAAAGTTCATTAGGCGAGCATGGTAGAAAGAGATTTAATCGGATTCACAAACAATTGTATTCATCCAATTCAAATATATACATACCTCAGTACAGTACATTTTTTTAATATTTTCTGATATGATTAAAATGGCTTAATTCCGAATAAAAGACCTTGTTCAAGCGCCAATTACCATGTTATTTTGTGTGGTAATGACATTTTGATACGGATTTTCTATAGTAAGCAGAAACGTTGTTTTTTATGACTTACGTGACTATCATTCGTGTGTGTATTATATATATATATATATATATATATATATATATATATATATATATATATATATATATATATATATATATATATATATATATATATATATATATATATATATATATATAAGTCTTATGTTAGCTATCAGCTATACAGCTATGCAACTGTGGAGTTTTAATGTCAGCTGTTGGGTCAAATAGCAAATTTAAACAAAGACTGTTTCAAAGTCTTAGCGCAGATATGAATGCATCGGGTTGGATAGCAAAGATCACGTGCTCTTAATAGCACTGGAAAACTTGAATTGAAGTTAATTCTGAAAATATATTATACGTTTCTCTCTCTCTCTCTCTCTCTCTCTCTCTCTCTCTCTCTCTCTCTCTCTCTCTCTCTCTCTATCTATCTATCTATCTATCTATATATATATATATATATATATATATATATATATATATATATATATATATATATATATATTATATATATATATATATATAAAACTGAATGTTTGTTTGTTTGTGTCGTATGCGTTCCTATACCGTTAATCCGATTGCGATAAAACTTTGGTGAGTTGTTCTGCGCACGCCCGCGAAGGTTTCTGAATTAGTACAACCATTAAAATTGTAACAATTAACAAATGTGTTTTTACGACATTTACCGTGTGTTCGCTGTGAACTGTAGGCGCCTTAGATACGTCATGTTTACTTAGTTACGTTTGGTTCGCGCCTTGGTTATGTCAAACAATCGCGGTTTGAATTTGTAATAGTCGTTACAAAGCATTACTTTCGCTGTCAAATCAATTATGCCACCTAAACGAAAAGCTATTGGTCGATCTACACCTCAAGCAAGAAAGACAAAGGCATCACGAGCTTCAGAAACAGACGAGCAACGGAAAGCAAGATTGGAAACCGTTCGAGTTCGCACTGCTCAAACACTTTCTTTCATTGAGTGGCATTGCAACGCATGCCGGGTACTTGCTAGTATATATATATATATATATATATATATATATATATATATATATATATATATATATATATATATATATATATGCTTGCCTATCTATCCATCTATTTATAAACAAATCCTATTTGTATATTATAATGGGTAAGTTTGGTTAATTATTTTTATACAAAGTCAGGAGCAAATGTTAGCTTTCATGCTTTTAATGCGATTGCATTAATACTGACATTACAAATACGTGATACACGTCATATTATGGCCATCGCATTTGATAATATTATTAACAAATATTATCGAAGTACATGTAATCGATCTCCTTATTATTTCTGAAAATATTACAACATATTCAAGAATTGAGTTATCCTTCTTCTTTTCTACATAAGGCTGTTCCATCTATTACAGCAAACGGTTAGATGCGACTTTCACTTATTTGAAATTTGCCGTTATAAATAAGTAGTTCCCGAAAAAACATCATCAGCCGCCATGTTTGTGATATGCTTGCAGATTTCCCTGTTGAGTTTCTATGTTGTATGGAAATCGAATACAATTAATTGAATCTAAAGATAACAATACAGATATTGTTACAAAAGATACACACATAAACATTACACATAATCAGACATTCTGTTAATATTTATTTTCGTAATTTATGGCTTGATTTTTCTTCACTTTGCCTTGTTTAAAAAATATTTCAGTTTTGGTAAGAGAACCTGCCAGGTTGAACGTCGTCCAGATTAATTGTGGAGGATAGCATCTGATTGTGTCCTTCTCGGGAAGCATCTCTATTCAGCAATGCTCAAGTGGAGTCACTGGACTAAAACAACCAAAACGTTCAAACGGACTTCATTTTATTATCTTCTGTATATTTTCTGCTTTTATTATTCAACGTAGATTTTCATGTTAGCAAATATAAAATTTGATCAGAAATATAACGTGCATATTGAAAAATATCAACAAAGCCGTAACTCAAGAGCCTCGAGAAATACATGCAAGTGTCTCAAATGCATTAGTTGCGGACAATTGCATCTGAACCAGATTTACAAATTAACTATTCGTGACATCGGACCCACAAATTCATTCACTATCATTATCAATTTGTGACTCTCTCTCTCTCTCTCTCTCTCTCTCTCTCTCTCTCTCTCTCTCTCTCTCTCTCTCTCTCTCTCTCTCTCTCTCTCAACCTCGAACGTGTAACCATAACTTGTCAATTTTATCATATTGGATTTAGTATAGTGTTGTAATGCACTTTATCTTTTCTACTCTTCAGTGTATGAATATTTTTCAATTATTTTTATCTGCGGTAGTGCCAAAAATAATGTAAGTGGGCGATGATTTATGTTTGTTGTTTTGGTTCATACAGATGTGAAACAAAAAGAAACACTATGACGAATCTCATCAGTCCGATTGCTGGAAATCGTAATGTAAAAGGAACATTTAACTTGTTGGCATGTGATTAATAACCGAGAGAAAATCTCAGCGAAACTCGTTCAGTTTCAACAAGATAAAATTGGAAAACAAATTGGAAGAAAAGAAATGATTGTGCATTTTGCTGCTGCAAATGGGCATCATGGGGTCGGCTTATTCACCATGTAAAGGAATTAGTACGCTAAAGTATAAAAAGATTAAAGAAAATTAAACTCATTTAGCCGCTCGTGACTTTCCGTATTTTCTACCACGATTCTGGAATCTTGTTAAATTGCATTTGTGAAATTGCTCTCGATGTTACGCTTTAATGCAGCTTTAGTAATTTGTTCCCTAGCCTAAGATGTGACCCGCGGGGATTGTTCAATGTGCCAATAATACGGATTCTGATGTTATTTGTGAATGCGCACAGGTTTGTAATTTAAAATAAAAAACGGAAACGTTGTGACATTAATCATTTCATTTAGCAAGTGTACTTCGTGATCAGTGTTTTAATGTATTTAAAGAGCGCATCGAACAAACATTTTGCTTTAGAAAAGACTACTTCGAGAACTTTTTTTGACTAAATTTTTTACAATTTTGAACGCAGTACTTAAGTTGATAAATTAATGCCATAATAGGTGTCGGTTCATGCTAAAGAAACGTGTTGACTGTATGTTTCATTTCCGTGCAATATGATAGACACTTTTATCCGATCTTCTGATAACCTGAGTAGACTTTCCAAGCACAAATTGAAGAGCATCTTTTCCGCTCAGACATGCATTTGCGTGATCCTTCATGCATTTGCAAAACGGAGCATTTCTGTAATCCATTATTCCCTCCATACAGGACCCCAATTCAATCAAAGTGCAAATATTTTGGTGCGTTTCAACTTTATTTATCGGTTGTAAGATGGGACTGATGAACACTTAGTTCACGTGAGCTTCACAACTCTTCGCACAGTTGCTTTGTTCAGAAACGCTCGTTATCCATTCAACTTTATTCACCGACATAATCCTGGAAATTATGTTGCGTGTATATAGGTAAGCCATGGCTAATTTTCTTTTCCGTCACATCGAAGTCACTCAGTTTAGGCCCAAAGTAAGTCGATGATTCGTTGTCCCGTGTCATGCGCATTCATATTGGACTGTGCTGCTTTGTTTGAGATTTGTCTTCAAACCCGTTCGTTTGTGTTTGCAGTAGGGCATAACCGACTTTTGATCCGGAAATCGGATTCCACCGGATAGTATGAACTTCCGATTAATCGGAGTCGGACAAGGCAGGAACGACCGATTCGGATAATAAAAATAATAAAGTTGAATTTCTATAGCACCGTGTCTAACACTGCCTGTCATTCGACAGTGCGTTAATAAAGTTAAATAAGAAGTCAGAAAAGTCCAATATGGTCAACACAACCACGCTGTGAGACAATCTATTTCAACTGGCGGGTGAAAACCGGAAATGAAGCCGGATATGGTAAAGTACTAAGTAACATGCTAGACACGGCAAAACCAGATATTAGAAACCCGGAAACGGAAGATGAAATTTTTTTGAAAAAAGATACAGATTAAGCATTTCCGATTAATTGAATCGTATCCGGAATCAGAAAAATTTCATGCCCAAAATCAGGAATCGGAAATCGGTAGAAAAATGCTAATCGGTTGTGCCCTAGTTTGCAGACTGGTTATCGAATCATGTGTATGTGTTAAACTCGAAATCTATACAATATTTCCACGAGCTTTTGTATCAGAAATTGTATTATTAACTGAAGTTAACTGAATGTTTACATGACCCATGCGATCCACAAAACTGATAAAATACAATATCTGATCGTAAAACAATTCGCTGCTAAATATTTATATGCGATAGTGTATCCGATTATACTAAATTTCTTCATTTTACGACGCGAAATGAAATGTCCAGTTAGAATAATTTCATTTCATCACATACTAGCGTATTATTTATTTTGTTTCATTAGGATTTTTAACGTAGCTTTAACCATTTCTCAGTCATATCGCTACGATGTCTGCTGTGAGGCAGTTTATAGTGATGTCTAGCACTGAGGCATCATGCCGCAGACATGTAGCATGATGTCCCACCCAGTCACATTATCCTGACACAAGGCCGACCAGTCCTAACACTAACCTCTTAATGCAGAGCGCCAAGCGAGGCAGCTGTTAGTACCATTTTTGTAAGTCTTTGGTATTACTTGACCGGGGATCCAACCCACGACCTCCCGCTCTAACCACTAGACCACAGGAGCGGTGCATTATCTATTACAGGAAAAGTTAACATTGTGAAAATACATGAGAATAAATAAGGCGAATATCACGTGACAGCACACTTCGTATCCACTTTGAAAAAACAGATATTGTTTAAGACGGAAGGAAGGACAGCGGCTCACAGATTTTAAACAATATCACAGTCATCTCAGTGTATGCAAATACCCAGCAACTGAAATGAAATCCTGACGTTGATTCCGTATTAAATGCGCGATTTTGCTTGTTTTGTCGTGTTTTATTGCTAGTAAAACAAACCGCATGCTGTATCATAAGTAGAAGGGATGGGTAAACCCTATCTATGTATAAGTGCTTTATACTGCCATATCCGAACTGGTCTGATTTTTGCATTAATGGTCGTGCCATTGCTAAACACCTTGCAAGTGCCTTATGGCAAGTGTAAGCATGTGTTTGTTGTCGAGGCAATTACCTGATTACATTAATTCTATACTTTGACTTTCTGTAGGAAGCTGTCATGCCAAACTCACATGCTTAATACCCTGTCTAAAGTGACGTCGCTAGGGTTGGTGTCACCCTGTGTTATAACTCATGGTGTCACCCCCATAGACTGAGTTCATGCACAAAATTTCAAAACTTATAGACAGTCACGCGCAGTAAGTCATGGTGTCATACCCATGGACCCCCTTCCTGTACAAAATTCCAAAATTGTATAAACAGTCATTTTGGTGTCATCCCCTTTGATGCTGTCACCGAATGCGGTCCGGACCACCCACCCACCCAAGGACCTACCCTTATGACGCCACTGCCTGTATATCATGTGCATACCTTTCGTTTTGTGTTCAACAGGTCCTTGCAAAGGTCGCTAATATTTATTAGTTTGGGCCTTTTAATTTTTATTATAATTTAAACTTTCATGTAATAAAAAGAATCGCTTCTATACTTTTTTTCTACAAATTCCATTTACTGCAGAACGCAATTTTGAAATCAAATTATCTGATAGAGATTTGTTCGTTACTTGTTAGATTTTACTGCATGAAAAATTCCAATAAATGATAAGGTTATTTCAAATTGAATTTCTCACATCGTAGCACACCAAGTCGCCCAATTTTCACCGGGATGAGCAGCAACTGCGCATCAATTCAAATGGCTACGCATTCGTTAGTAGTGCTTGGAACTAGATGTTATTTACTGAGTAAGTTCCATTTAGAGATATTAATTTCATATGGATTTGCTAAATGAAACTAATATTAATTCACAAGCACCACACCACAACTACCCCCCCCCCCCCTTCTCAGTTTGACCAAAATCAGTTCGATACAACGAAGACTAAGTCGGTTGCTTGCGTGGTCTATTTGACACCGACATATGACGTAAAGTTACTTATTGTTATAATTATGAAAAGGTAGACTTTAAATTTTTATGTAATTGAATAGAAAAGTTGTATTTGATTGGTTTTTAATGAAGACAGTTCAATGTTAAAGTTTTCCGGGTCAAGCAGACGCTCTTTGTTGACATCATTTACATCAATTTGTCAAATTATAATGATCGTTTGCAGGATTTATTGAACGGGAGTTGAGTTAATATGTAGGAAAAGGCGATAGAAGTATACCAGTTATGGTCAAACTAGCATCCTCTTCATAGCTTAGACATGAAACAGAAGACAAAAATAGTTGTTGTCTGACGCCTCTGTGTAAATTAAACCAACAAGACTCGTGTTTCCAACAAGGTCCTTGCTAGACATTTTTGCTTCCTTTACTGTGTGCAAAATAGCCATTCAATGACACAGTTGGATTAGACACATTCGGTCCACTCCCATGAGCTCGCATTATCTATCTATCTATCTATCTATCTATCTATCTATCTATCTATCTATCTATCTATCTATCTATCTATCTATCTATCTATCTATCCCTTAGTCTTGCCGACCGTTGGGGCACCACTGATGTCACTCACAACCAGCTTCCTCCATTCCAATCTGTTCTCTGATACTCTCACTGTGTCACTCAGCTTCAGTCCTGTCTACTCTGAGATGTTATCCTCCCATCTTTTCCTCTGTCTTCCTCTCCTTCGCCCTACCTGCATAGTACCTTGCATGATTGTCTTACCAAGCCCCGTTGATCGTGTGACATGTCCATACCATTTCATTTTGCGCTTTTTCACAATGGTCAATAGCTCTTCATAGGGCCCAATGGCTTGCTTAATTCTGTTTCGCATTAAACAGTGTTAAATAGTAAATACGATCACACTTCATATCAGATTAGTAGAATTTTTTTTTTAATATCTAGGCAACCTGCTGCTTGATGACGGTGAATGATAAGCTTTCAAATGTGACCGTTTGTTCATGTAATTAATTAGCGTCGTTATAGGATGGATTAAGGAATAGCAAAATTAAAAAGCAATATACAGATTTGGGTTTTAGATTTGATACTGAGAATACTTTACTATATTCAATGGTGAAATTGATGATGTCATAGCGGCCAAACAACTATCGCTAGTGGACCTAACTTTTCCAGTTTAAAGAAATATATCTGACGCAGTAAATGTGATTCAAACTTTTATTTCAATATTTCAGCCTACTGAAGTTCCTTATCTTTCTCCTAATTAGTAATTTTCCACATGAACAGTGCAAATTGTCAGTGGCTCAATTTGTATGACCTGTTTGTATTAGTCAGTGGCATCCACAAACTATCTCTTATTTTCAACGAGAAACGGTAACACTTTATCGGAAAATATTTTTAATTAAAAATAAAGCTGACACTATTCAAATAACGATTTTGACTCTCATCACATACATGATTATGGTTGATAAACGATGGGCAAATCGGAGGCAGATGAGAGTGTTTATCGAAATTAAGCGACAATCTAAATGTGGGTGCATCGTCTGTTTCTAAACTACTCGGTAGGCTTGCCAAAACCGCACAAGTCATATGTTAATGGAAAATTAAACAAAATAAAGAACTATAATCCTTACAAGTCACCTCACAACTGTCCAAAACATATGCTTAATAATGTTAAGCTCTTAAATCTGTCGTATTCGAAAACTTGGTGATTATTATACATTGCCCCCTCCCCTCCATGATATTAATTGTCTTAATCCAAACAAGAAATGTTATTAACGAGGACAAAACCGTCCTCTGATAAAACGTTAACCAAACACACAAATTTGGTGTGTAGGAGATAAATTTTGGAAAACTTTCTATTCTAAATTATTCTAAAATTGCTTAATCTCTTTCATCACTTTTGTACTATAGCAGTTAGTCCAATGTTTCACAGACTGAAACGACATCGATGGATGTTGCCTTCAGAAGATAAAACAAACTGATCGAAAATCAGAGATTGAATTTTGTGACATCCCAATGTTTCTAAACTACTCATGATTATTTCCCCTTTCTTTGCAAGCTCTATAAACAGTCTTATTACTTATACATTGTTCAAACTGGTTAATATACAGCGATATTGACCGGAATTATTCAAATACTAAACACTTGCAAAACTAAACTACTTCCTGCTAAGGCGAAACGTACGGCAGCGGAAACACGCAAATCTGACAACGTTACAAATATGATGGCCGCTAGAGACCCACCATGAAAGTAATTCCTACCATCCAAATTAAATAAAGCAAATATGAATACGTCCTAAGATATCAATTTCAAGCAGTTTGACAGCAGAGTAAATATGTTTTATGCAATTAATCAAAATGGACAGTGATCGCTAGATACTGCTTTTAGTGTGTGTGTGTGTGTGTGTGTGTGTGTGTGTGTGTGTGTTTGAGAGAGTGAGACAGAGACAGAGACAGAGACAGAGAGAGTTTTGGTACAGTGTATCGGTCAACACCTAAAGTTCAATATGTGACCGTTAGGAGACCTAAACAATAACAGTTTTAAAAGTATGGAGGCCAGCGTACAAGGTCCTGAAATTTTAATGAAGATAGTATAAGTAAGGGATGGAGGTCAGCGTACAAGGTCCTGCAGTCTTAATGAAGATAGTATAAGTAAGGGATGGAGGCCAGCGTACAAGGTCCTGAAGTTTTAATGAAGATAGTATAAGTAAATGATGGAGGCCAGCGTACAAGGTCCTGAAGTTTTAATGAAGATAGTATAAGTAAATGATGGAGGCCAGCGTACAAGGTCCTGAAGTTTTAATGAAGATAGTATAAGTAAGGGATGGAGGCCAGCGTACAAGGTCCTGCAGTCTTAATGAAGATAGTATAAGTAAGGGATGGAGGCCAGCGTACAAGTTCCTGAAGTCTTAATGAAGATAGTATAAGGGATGGAGGCCTGCGTACAAGGTCCTGAAGTCTTAATGAAGACAGTATAAGTAAGGGATGGAGGCCTGCGTACAAGGTCCTGAAGTCTTAATGAAGACAGTATAAGTAAGGGATGGAGGCCTGCGTACAAGGTCCTGAAGTCTTAATGAAGACAGTATAAGTAAGGGATGGAGGCCAGCGTACAAGGTCCTGAAGTCTTAATGAAGACAGTATAAGTAAGGGATGGAGGCCAGCGTACAAGGTCCTGAAGTCTTAATGAAGACAGTATAAGTAAGGGATGGAGGCCAGCGTACAAGGTCCTGAAGTCTTAATGAAGATAGTATAAGTAAGGGATGGAGGCCAGCGTACAAGGTCCTGAAGTCTTAATGAAGATAGTATAAGGGATGGAGGCCAGCGTACAAGGTCCTGAAGTCTTATTGAAGATAGTATAAGGGATGGAGGCCAGCGTACATGGTCCTGAAGTCTTAATGAAGATAGTATAAGTAAAGGATGGAGGCCAGCGTACAAGGTCCTGAAGTCTTAATGAAGATAGTATAAGTAAGGGATGGAGGCCTGCGTACATGGTCCCGAAGTCTTAATACGGAAACTATAACAAAGAGACGGAGGCCTGCGTAAAAGTCCTGAAACCATAATACGGAAAGTATAAGTAAAGGGGGAGGCCTGCGTAAAGGTCATGAAACAATCAAGATAGTATAAGTGAGGGATGGAGACCTACAAACAAGGTCATTAAGCTTTAAAAAAGATAATATAAGTAAGGGATGGAGGCCTGCATTCCAAATACTGCATATCATACCAGTATTCAGGAACTATAACATGGAACATCTTCGTTTCAAAGATAGGAAAAAAGATTTCTAAGGAAAAGAAAACATTCCTGACAGACAGCATGATTAGGGCTTTGACCTCCCATTAAGACATGTTTATCTTATGCGATTCGTATAGTCATTACGGCAGTACGAATTGTGGTTTCTGCTCAACCATTGAACGGACTTATCTTTGTATTGTTGACACATGGGGTAATTTGTTTACTAAATGTCTGTATGTGGTCTTCTCTCGATAGGACTTAGGGACATTTGAAATTAGTGTTCTGGGACTGAATCTAAACACAAGGTGTTGTCTGTCTAAAACTACAATTTACCGAATAGACACTAACCATGTTTGATCTCTCTCTCTCTCTCTCTCTCTCTCTCTCTCTCTCTCTCTCTCTCTCTCTCTCTCTCTGGTATTATTCGTCCATATTAACCGATATAATAAGTAATCCGGATGTTCATAACAAGAATTCACTTCACCACTTTATATTTAATATGTCCATTCCATCTGAGAATAGCGTGATATATATATATATATATCTATATATATATATATATATATATATATATATATATATATATATATATATATATATATATATATATATATATATATATATATATATATATTCTAGAAACAGCATTTATTTTCATTTACGTGATGGGTTTCCTTTTTAGGAGACCAGAGTCTCATTGGCTTAACGTTACAGTTTTATCTCCAAATCAGCATTGCACAGATCATGAAAGCTCCATTCTTTTACAAAATGTTTTCCCAAACCCAGCTTCAATGCTTAATCTTGTTCTTCGTCCTTCGAATTCGAGAGTAACACATGTCTTCATTATATTGTGTTTGAATCTGTGAGAAAGTGAGTGGTTGATATGCCAATTTGCGTTTTGAACAGCCAGTGACAGATACTTCCAGAGAGGAAGCCATGTGTTGGAGCTTTCCGTATTGAGTCAACAGTCACTGCGAGTACCGCCATGGGAAGAGAGGAAATGTACACTATGATGTATTACCCATGTTCGTAATTTACAGCATGCATAAACTGGCACGCTCTAAATGTATTGTCATAACGAGGACTCGAACGTACTCTTTTATACGCCATTTGTAAAAGACCTTAGATTAGCGCCAATTTCAAATGAAATGATAAACGAGTCTTACAACGTTCAAAGTCATGAAACATTGACGCCTGAGTTTCATCAGCAAAGGATTTGTAAAGGTATTACTGCATCTGTCAGGTTTAGTAAGCTACAAACTTTATGGGCATGCTCCTACGTGTACCATTTCATAAAAATGGTATTAATATAGCCAAGAAGGAAAGACACTCAGTCAAAAGAACAAAATATGTCAATATTATCGTGTCCAATCGCTCTGAACATTGCCGAATACCTGACATATATTTTAATTGGAGAAGTTATGCTTGGTATATTCATTGCATCTGCAAACACAGGCATGCACTTTTCATACAACGAGTTTGGATAATACAATATTGTAATGTTAGCGAAACCTTGACGCCATCGCGCATTTATTTCTAATGAATATTGATGTTTTACTGCCGTTAATGCAATACGATTCTTCAGGTTTGATCAAAGTTTAGAAAACAAGAAGTTTGTTTTGAATCATTTTTATAGTATTCTATCAGGAACGTTGGGAAAACATCGCGTAATGGGTTTGTATTTGAAAACCAAAAAGAAAAAAATTAACATAATGCATCACAACTGATGGAGTGCAATTTTCTTTTTAGGCTTACCTTGTTTTTCAAATGAATTTGAGACGCGGGATTTAATGACAAAACCATTTCTCTTTGAATCCTAAGTGATGTCTGAGGGTTTTAAAAATTCATAACGGTGGTTGTCACTATCATAATTGTGTATAATCACGGCTCAAACCGATAATCGATAAGAGATCTCAACCAGCTTCATCTGCAAACCCAACAAATCCGAAATTGTGATCGAAATTTCATATATTCAAAATAGACATAGGATGTATTATAATACCATTCCTCTTAATGCCTTATCGATTAAATCGTTTCTCAAAAGAACCTGAAAATATCGATGGTGATATTGGTGAACAGGATCCATTAAGCTCTGTAATATCTCTGCAGAAAATTATTCAGCAGTAAGAAAGAATACCAACTGAAGAAATATCTCAGCTTGACATTGAACTCCCTGTGGAACAAGCATGATAAAAAGGCTTTATTCTATAAGAATAAGAAATATCTCAGCTTAACATTGAACTCTCTGTGGAACAAGCATGATAAAAAGGCTTTATTCTATAAGAATAAGCATGATAAAAAGGCTTTATTCTATAAGAATAAGCATGACAAAAAGGTTTTATTCTATAAGAATAAGCATGATAAAAAGTCTTTATTCTATACGAATAAGAAATATTGACTTAATGAAGAAAATTATTATTCAAAATGAATTTATTTTATTCAATCAATATAAAAATCATGAGCGTATCGATACATCGAAAAAAAGGACATATTATAAAATATGCTGCATAGTCGTATCTAATTGTTCAATGATAACAAAATTGAAAACTTAAACTAATCTTTTCACATCTTTGAATTTCAATGCTGTAACACGAACCAAGTAATGGAGCTCATCATTAGTTCCTCTCCCAAGATGGCATAGCTTTACAGTGGAATTCCTAGACTAGATTGGTTTTCCGTCTTCGAAAACGATTACATTTAGTGAGATGTCTAAAGTAATGTCTCAGTCTGCGGATCGTTCACACGACATACGGAAGCGTAGCGTGATGAATCGTTTCATTAACGATATCATTTATTATAGACAAGACTCTACAACGTAAAATCTCGAATTCTGTTTCTTTTGTAGGTTTTGCTTCTTTCTCGTGTTAGATAGTAATTTTATAACCAATTATTTGTTACTCAGAGGAGATACAGACTTGAGAATATTATTTTTAACATAACTATATGGCAGAAAAATGATTGTACTGCAAAGGACACCTGATACGAACAACTCAAGTTTTCGATATTTAGTGACACCGTCATATGTGAAATACGAAATATGAAATCATACAGACTTTAAAATGTATTGACCTCGATGTTAGTCATTGCGACCTAAGAATCACCAAGGTGGTTTCTGGACACTTAATAACAAAGATGACCTTAAACGAACGATAATACATGTACAAATCCGTCCGTCTCAACCTTTATATTGTTAAACACTTCGGGTTCATATCATATATAAACATTTCCAATTATAAGTGGGATAGCGATTTCAAGAGGTATTCAGATGGCATATAGTTAATGGCTCGAACAGATGATGCGCTCTATAATGAAACCTGTCACGTCGGTGGCAGGGTCACGTTTCGTAAATTGGCGCCTCGCAAATTTCTTAACGGAAGGCACTGGTGTGAGTTTGTCAGCAGGGTTTGGTGTTTGTTCTTTTCTTAGGTTTTTTTCTTGTAAAGATTCATAACAATTGATTTATTTACACTTTGTAACGAGAAATAACATCTTCATTTCATGTTTTAGCAAATGATAAACTCAAAATAAATTAGTGTATAACTTCCTTCCACATGATCGGTTTAAGGCAATAAATGATATATATTTGATTTGGATTTGGAAAGCAAATTAAAGAAGAGCTGATTTTCTTGCAGATCTCAATTAAATTGAATTACTGACAATTACATGTATTGAAATGAAATGTGTTAGGTTGCAAATAGTTCAATTTTGTGCTCTAATTTAAGAATTTTGTCTCTCTGTAGATGTTGCGTAGTGATTTAATTAGCTTATTGATATTACTGTATTGATGTGGGCTTTTAGTATGATTGGATTGACGTGATTTACTGGTATAATTGGGTTCATGTGATTTATTGGTATAACTTGAATACTGTGTTGTATAAAGGTTTGTTGTAACAGTCCATATGAAAAAGCGTCTCAGTTATTGTGGCTTTGGGTGAAACATACACAGAAGTAGTTTATCGTATTCGTGAGGGACAGCAATATTGTGAAGGACATGATATATGTCCGCCCTGTGTTGAATGGTCATCTCCGTCCGCATCAGTACGCTATTATTGAGTCTGGTTATTACTGACCAACGGGTGTCTGCAAAGCTTGGTCTACTTT
Organism: Unio pictorum; assembly: GCA_030141615.1. Lineage (NCBI taxonomy): Eukaryota > Metazoa > Mollusca > Bivalvia > Unionida > Unionidae > Unio > Unio pictorum. The sequence continues at coordinate 11,644,716 of JARLTB010000293.1, read as the reverse complement.
CGGATGCATAAATAATGTTAGTATGCATACTAAAAATCATATATAGTCCTTCGTGGCAATAACTTTTAACATTTTGATCGCCAAGTCAAAGAAGTTTCTTCTTGAATTACGGTGACCTTGACTTTTCATATTCTACCTGGAGATATGTACGATTCTTACATTCTCCACCAGCGAGCGATCCAGAGAGTTCGATTGCTGTAGATAATATATTGATATAAATGGTAGACAACTCTATCTATTTGACGGAAACAAAGCTGGTAAGAGATATTCAAACGGACAGCATCTTGACAAAATATGTCCCGTCTTCCAGCAATACTATTCAAAGTACTAAAATGACGAACACCACCAGTACCATCAGCACCATAATTATGTTATTTCATTGGCGTTATCTTTGCTGTAGGGATGTGACCATCGTCATCGTCACCATTATTAAAATCATCATCATCATCATCATCATCATTTTTAGCAATAAATTGTTATGATCAACTTTCATCTACTCTCATCTATACGTGTAACGACGGTGTTCGAATTTGACGGCAAAATGGTAGTAATTTGCTAAGTTCTCGTGGTAGTTCAACCAGTCTGAAGTATAATAAATGTCTCTTTTAGACGTAATATATTAGGACAAGAAACTACGGGGCACCATGACCTCCGCCACTTTCTTCAATAGAAAACCAATAATTGGTTTTTCGAGACCTTTCAGTGTAGTCAATATATGCCATTCTATGGGCGCCTTCATATAATATAGACGAATGAGTTTTTGTTAATATCCTGTCAGTTGTGGCATATATTCACGTATACTATCCATTGTAGAGACAAAGTGTAAAATATATATCTAGGACAAAATGTCCGAAGGTCCATGAGAGCGTTGTTACGTTTCTGAGCGATGTTCTTCTATCAATCTAATCGATTAATCATTTGTCCGTCTAACTTATCAGCATGTGCCGGTTCATCCCCACAATGAAGGCTCATGATATCTTGAGGCAAGTGTTTTCATGATATATATTAATGCAACACCACGTTAGTTTAATCTGTCCATCTTGGTCTGTACATATTTAGTGGTTATTAGTGACTAATTAGACCTTCTGTGTTGGAAACATGTATTGCGTTCAAAATAGGTCGCATATTGTCCAAAATAGGTCGCATATTGTCCAAACTAGGTCGCATATTGTCCAAAATGCGTCGCGTTTTGTCACAATTATAACTGGACACCCGATACTTGCGTACGTTAAACATCATATGCATTATTTTACAGACGCTATCTGACGTTGAATGTTCTCAATAGAATTTCTTTAAATGAGAGTATAATTTCTGTAATGACAATTCTATTTAAATTATGTACACTTATCCTCCGTAATTGCCGAACAAATCCGAACAATGTAAATCCGAACAATGGTTGAAATTTCGTGTGTTCAGAACTGGGATTCGAAGGATCAAAGTATCAAAACCTCGAATCCCTTATCTACTACACCTATTAAATAAGATAAAATCTACCAAAGTAATATTATGGAACGAGAGTGGACGAGTATTCTGAAATCTCTTTCATCATTAAGAAAGGATCTTAGCTAAATAAAATATTAAAGCTTGGCTGGTAAGTCTCCGTTGGTCACCTATGATAAAGAAGATGCTATGCCGTCAGAAAAGGTAACGTATGGAAATAAAACATCTCAGCAACATAAATGAGAGAAGAAAAAGAACGCTTAACAACAGTTTCTATACAGTACTACTGCTTTGATAATTCCATTCAGACGAAAGCTCATTTTTTTCATTCATGTATTCGCCACTCAGGAAAATAAGAATTAGTTCCACTCATGGATTCGCTAACCACATGAAAATACGGATGAAATGTTTGCTAAGAAAACATTGTCTAGTTATATATATATATATATATATATATATATATATATATATATATATATATATATATATATATATATATATATATATATATGTTTTCATCAAAAGTAAACGAGTCGTATATCACTGAACTCCTCACCTTTCCCTAGTGTGTCCGCTATAAAATGTAGTTCTATGCCATTTGTCCGCTATAAAATGTAGTTTTATGCCATTTGTGGCTATTTACAATCACCGTCGTATACTGATAAGTTGAGTGTTTTCTTTATAGTTTCTATTTTGTCTTCACATCGATTAATCAATCAATATTATTTTATATAATACGTTCTTAATAATAATTAATCAATCAAATCAATATAATACGTTCTTATGATCTAAACACGAGAGATGGTTTTAATGAGAAAAGTAGAGCACAGCAACACAAGGTTGGCGACGCTATTCACGTCAAAGCTGTCATTCACGTACCGGCGCATAGAATTTAACGTGGAATATAAACTAAGCGAAATGAAAGGACGAACCAACAAGAGGTAATTCAACTATTTTGATATATTTACAGTTGATCTAAGTCATTATTCTGCTTTACAAACCGTATCACCTACCATAAAGTCTCTCTCTCTCTCTCTCTCTCTCTCTCTCTCTGTCTCTCTCTCTCTCTGTCTCTCTGTCTCTCTCTCTCTCTCTCTGTCTCTCTGTCTCTCTCTGTCTCTCTCTCTCTCTCTCTCTCTCTCTCTCTCTCTCTCGTCTCTCTCTCTCTCTCTGTCTCTCTGTCTCTCTCTCTCTCTCTCTGTCTCTCTGTCTCTCTCTGTCTCTCTCTCTCTCTCTCTCTCTCTCTCTCTCTCATCAGCATCTTTGAGTTCAAGTTTTGTGGAGAATGCAAATGGCAAAACATGTACGGTAAGCGTCCAATTTGTTTCAGCTAACAAGTTAGTTTTTTCATCATTGATCATGGTCATGAATATAATCATGATCTCACCACCACCTCTATCGTCATCGGTTTTAATAGTGTCGTCGTCATTTTCACCACTATCATCGTAGTCGTCAATGTCTCTTTCCTTCAGTATTTGTGTATAAGCCGTGATTTTTTTTTTTTTTACGCTAAGTGACCGATCTCCATACTGACCAAGACACGGTACAGACATTGACCTAGCCCTAGTACGGATCCATCCATCATTAATACCAATATATTAGTATCAATATATACATCATACAGACAGAAGCTATTATGTCATGGCATATATTGTAATACAACCACAACTATCAATCTCTTCGATATATAAGCCGATAATGGTCTTCGGAGATTCGAAGATCTTTCAAAGCGAGCACCGAAAGCATTTTTAATGGAGCCTCTAGCTAATATAATAAAGTGATTTTTTCTTTGTCAATTGTCTATTTAGCCTCTATAGATTTCAACTATGTCCACTGATGAAGTATTGAAAGTCAAGCCTACGCCATCTAGTCTCTCTGGAACTAGATGTCTGCCTGTCAATTAGGAAAATGTGTGCGTGTGTTTGAAACAGAAGTAGGTTCTAGTAATAGTATACTTGGGGAAAAGTATGTAGTTTCCCAAAATATTCCACCATTAGACGAGTTTATGACATATGACTAAGCTGGCATTTGCTCGACATATGTTGTTCAGTTCACACAATGAAATTACTGCGCATCCAGAAGATTCGCACTGAGTGTCCGTTGCTTTTGTGCAAGAAACGAACAATGCCATATGCCTTATTTATCATTTGACATCATGGTTTCTTTTTATCTGTAAATGAACATTTTATTTGATTTTTTTACTGTATGTATCATAAGTTTCATTCGTTATTGTGGCTGAACCAACTCAAACCATGATATATTGTTATGTATTTTGATATGTACTATTTATTTGTTTTTCTTAATATGACTATATGTCATGTATATATTATGCTTTGTACTTTACTTTGTCCAAAACAGGTTCATAGTGTACCGGAACAGTAAAACATATTTGATAGACAACGTCATATATAGGTAAAGTTTTCTATGTGCGTGTGGATTAAATATTTAGACCATTATTAATATAAACATGTTTTACTGAATTTGAGCTAATATATACACACTTGATTCTGACCTTAGAGTCTTCTAGAATGAGAAAGGTTATTAAGTGGCTCAGCATTTCCAGAAAATGGTAATTGCGACCTAGGTTAAAAAGACGTTGAAATAATCTTGCCTTAATATCTTAAACAGAATCATTGTTGTTTTATTTTGCGCAGATTTTGGTTTGGTTGGATGTACTTATTCAAATTATTATTCATTGGAAATAATTAAAAACTGTTCAATAAAATTTTACTTTGGAATTATTCGAAATTCAGACAAGAACATATTGGATTATATTTTTGTTATACGTCAAAATAATGTTAGTATATTGCCACACCCCAGGTCACTTGAAAAGTAGCATATTTTAGACTACAGGCTCATCAACGAGTTCTATATCAGAATTTATTTAGAATACCACTGGAATTTAATTGGAACTTTATACATTTGGACTTGTAACAGAACTTATTTGACATTTTGGGATTTAATTCACAATACTGTAAATTCTTTTCCAATATTCAAGTTGTTTTACATGGGAAGTAAATTATTTGTTTTATTTTACAAACGTGCTGGATTTCCTTTTGTCCTGTTACGTAGTTTTAGACGATATAGCCCGAACAATATATTTTAAAAGTTTTTGTAACTAATTTAAAAACATTTAAATTATATCTGTTTACTTCGTGTAACTAAGTTTTCTTCAAATTAATTTCTCTTAAAAATAAAAAGATGTTTAATCCTACAAGCCAGGCACTAATGTATGCATAGCTGAACATTTTAGAAGTGTTGCTAACGACAGAATCA